>VXAK01001732.1:233857-305087 GCA_013399435.1 Arenaria interpres | reverse complement strand
TTCAGTCAAGATCATATTTCTGAATAGTGGCCAGATAAATAATTTGTCTCTCTTAGTAGGTTATCATCTGTTAATATCTTTGAGAAGGCAAGAGGGCTTCTGAAGTATGACACTCTGTATTTAGCATGGGTTTTATAAATCTTAGTATTATCTGTATGTAGCTAATCATGTACATGTCCAGTTTCTTTTCTTTCTTGCTGAATATTTGCCTTCTTACAGGAAGACTCACATTTTTGTAAATAGGTTTGTGATCTTAATAATTAGGACTTTCCAGTTCTTTAAGACAGAAAGAATAGAAGTTCCCAAGGAGCCTTCATGAAGTTTGCTTATTTTTAAATTGTGGTTAATTATTTACACATTAATTTTTGCCTAAGATTTGAATTTCCATGTGTGAGCATATTTAGATATCCTTGATTGTTCTCGCATCTTCATCTAAATTGTCTCTAAGTTTGGAGCAGTCTTTTTTTTCTGTGTCATGCATGCTGTTGCTTATCCTAGACTCTTGTTTGCCTTTTTGAAGTTAGCCGAAAGCTTGAGTTGTCATCAGAAATCCCTTAGGTTTTTTTGAGCTATAATAATTTAGGATATTCATTTTGTTGTCATATGTTCAACATTATTTAGCTTAACTTCTTATACAGTATTGTTGCTCTTTTACTGTGTTTAGATATTTCTCACAGCTCTTTCTAATACTATCTTAAGTGTAGTCTGCTCTAGATTTTGGTCCCAGCTGTTAATTTTATTCACTTTCTGATAGTCAGCTTTCTTCTGACTCTAAAACCAATTTCCAGTTATGCAGTGTTTAGAAATTAATAATAACCCTTAATGTATTTGACACCTATTTATGAGCTTTGCCACAGTCTACAATAGAAACAAAATCCTACTAGAAATGCAGTATATATAGGGTTGTAGGTACATCTTTTATGCTTGCATAATTAATGAGTTATGAAGAATTACATTCTGTTTATGTAGTTTCATATGAAACTGTGTTGAAAGCAAACCAACGCATCAGAAATTAGCTGCGGAATGAAGACAAGTAAAGTTAAAACGTTAGTTTGCTTTCAGCGTAGTTTTATATGAAGCTCTAAGTACTCAAAGTTATGTTGCTTTCTTTCTCCGCTGCCTTCTTCACGCACATTCATAACTTTTTTTTATTCCATTTCGCTTTTCTCCAAAAAACTTTTGCTAGTTAAACTGCATGTTGTAGTCTTTCAGAAATTCATGCTTAATCAAGATTTCTGCCAGCAGCCTTGACACAGGTATATAGCCCACTGACCTTGAGCCTTGGATTCCGAACACTTATAAACGTGTTTTCTGCTTGTGGTTGTTGGGGCCATATGCTGTCTTTTAAGAGTACATGCTTCTGAGAACTGCTCAGCTACATGTTTGAGTTCTTTCAGCACTTGAAAAAGTAAACCATGTGGACTAGGTGGCTGATTTGATTGATTGCTTTGTCATATGCCAGTGTTTTTGATGTCTATTTTGACATCTCATTCCCTGATTAGTACTGTATCTTACTACTAGCAAAATACATTTCTAAGGTTGGTGTTTCCTTTCCTCCTCTTCGTTTTCATGTGTTCCTGTGATGAAAACCAATGCAAGTATATTGTGTATCATTACACTAATTTAACAGGTCTGAATTTAACCCTGTCTGGCAGCTCTGTAGTAGCACAAAACAGGTAGAATACACCAGTAAATTGTTATGTAAAAGTAAAATTGCAAGTAAGGCAATGTTAGGGGTTTTTTTACCTTTAAATCACTAAATATCCTCTGACTTCCGTGTTTACTGTTTCTGTAAAACTGCTCTTATTTTTAAATAAGGAAATTCCAGGTTCAAAGAGTCTTAAGACAAAGTAATATTGAAGATTTCTTCTAATTTAACTTTTGCTGATAGCCACTTCTCTGACTCTAGCCTATATACAAAAGCAGAAATTGCCCAAGGTGCCATCAGTGGAGTATGTCTTCTATGAGGGAGAAAAAAATACATGCTCCTGCTGCACCTGATTTCTCTTCTTCTGGCTTCATCCAGGGAGCCACTTGAGGAATCTATAGGTCAACTCACTAGAGTTTTAAGCAACCTTGACTTGTGAACCAGATCAGTGTGTGGAAGTGCTTTTGCTTACAGATTGTTAAAAACTAAATATATGTTTCTTGTTTCTTACTTCCAAAATAATTGTTAAATATTGTATGTAATAGATGTTGAGTGTTATATTTTATTTTTTCTTTCCTCAGTGTTCTTCGAAAGTGTGAAATCAGAACTCAGGAATGGATCCTCAGAGTACTCTGATATTTCTGATTCAGAAGAATCTGAGCCTGATTGCACTACACAGGTATAACTAGAAAAAGTTACACAGGTTAATGAAGCAATTAAATATAATTTTGCTTGCTTATGTCAGATTTATTTGGTTAATTTTGTGTTAAAACAGCAATAACAAAGTATTTAATTCTTGTTCAAGTTAATATCTCAAGCTTACAGTTCTTGCCTCATTCTTCATTTATTCTAGTGTTGAGAAAAATTACAAGATATGCTATCTTGAGCCAAATTTTATGATCTTCTCTGTTATTAAGGTGGAGCTGGCAAAGGATGAGCCCTGCTCTGGAACATGCAAAGTCAGAAAAAAGTTAGATCCTAATTGCTTTGTTCATTTCTTCCATAACAAGTCTAAATTTCATCATTAGAATGATAGGAGTTTTTGTCACACAATTTCATTTTGGAGATTGGTTAAATGAAAACAATCTTAGAAACCTTCAGTTTTTAAAATAAGCTGAAGTGGCTAAATCCTATTGAGATGTTTTAGGCTATTTGAAATAAATGTGAATCCTCCATTAAGGGTCTATGTTGTAGTGATTTCTTTGCAACTGAACAAAATATAAATGCACAAGCACGTGTGTACATGTGTATATATTTGCATGCATGTGTTTTAATACAACTTTCAGTATTTAAAAATGTGCATATGTATATACAAATATTTCAATGATTTTTTTTTTTCGCCTTTCCAAAATTGTGCCCTGGCTTACTAATTTCAATTTTAATTGGATAGCAGTAAAATTCTAGTAGGGTGGAGTGATTACCTCAAATTTTTGTTTTATATTTCTAGAAAGCTAATACTTCGGTCTTTCTTTCAATTGTCAGCCTATCACAAGACTTTACAAGAAGTCTTCAAATTCCTACTTTTTCCATGGTGGTCAAAATCTATTTTTAATATTTGTTATCTTCCATCATTACCAGATCTAGATGTTGGAATAAGTGATAGGAACCTTCACGGTATAGCTTCTTCTGGTTTCCTAAACTGCATTGTCAGTGACTTTGGCTCAGCAGATTTTCTTTTTCAAGACACAAAATCACTAATTATTAGAAATGATGTATTTCTTCTTCACAGGAGAATGTAGATAGTTTTGGATGACTTCGTCATTGAGTGAAACGTTTTATATTAGTGCCATTTACTCTCTTGGTTACTTCTATATTCTCTGCTTCTTAATTTCTAACAGTATGTTTAAATTTGTCTTTTGTAACATTATACCCAAAATGAACTATCTCAGTAGATCCTTAAATCCTCTTTATGTTTTTATATTGCACCAAAGAAGATCTTAACAAAACAAGACAATAGGTTTATTACTAACACTGACCCAAAGTTATAATTTCATTGCCCATTTGTGTCACTATTGAAGTGTCAAAGATTAACAAGCTGCTCTTGTGAATGAAACTATTGTATAAAAACATCCCGTGGTGATGTGATGCACTTAATTAATTTCAGTTCTGTTTTTGAGGATAGGGGTAGTGATGTCAGTCTTCAAGCTTTATGATTCCTCCATGTTTTGATCTTCCACTTTCAACACTTTTATTGAATGTCATGTGTATTCTTTGGCTTGAAGAAAATTTGTGGTGTTCTCTGTACCTGTTGAAAATAGTCTGAATTACTAGAATGGAACATACCTGTTGTAGCCTTTGCTTCATGTAAAGGCATATTGAGCCGCATATGGTTGCTCCACCTTTGAGAAGCTCCTGCCCATACAAGCTGTAATCTCAGCAGGAGCTGAAAAGCCCTTTCATTCATGAAATGAGGCTGTGCCACTGTAAGAGAGGCAACAGCTGCTGTGTCTCTGTTCCTGCTGTGTTCTGGATTTACCCAAGAGCTTCTGTCACTCATAAGAGAGATGCTGCTGCTGAAAGTTATTGTGAGAGCAGGAACCAGAAATAGTTACTTGGGGCAGGTTGTGTCCCATTATATGTAACAAGCATCAATTCTGGCTGCTGCTTGGAACCATGTTTCCATATTTTTTCCTCTACTTCGAATATAGAAGATCAGAATAATCAATGGTCTCTTTAAGGAAAATACAATGATTTGTGCCTGGTTTAATGTGGGTAGTGCTTTCTGTAGGAAAATGGATTTTGGAGATGCTTTCTATACTGCTTGAGCAAGTACTCATCAGTGTTAAAAGATTTGGATGTATAGCATCCCAATTGCTATATTCAAATTAACTGCATTCTGAATACTGTATATATAAAAAAGTTGGACCTGGAAGCCTTTGAATTTTTTACTTAGCATAAATTAATGTAGCGTCTCTGTTAAGGAGGCGTACCAACCATTCTGCATACTGTTTCCTCTTGTTTCAGCAGAAGGATTCCTCCGCAGAGGAGTCAGAAAGCTCAGGTGATGAAGAGAAACAGGAAGTAACATCAAATTTCAAAGAGGAATCTAAGGTCGTGAGAGACCTTTGTCAAAATATCCAGAAGCCATCCAGAAATGAAACTCCCAGTAAAAAGTAAGCACATTGTGGGCATTTCTTTATAAACTGTTTGACATTTTCATACATATTTATGTTCTGCTTTATACCAATGTAAAAATCACTCCTTCAGAGATATTTAGGGTTCTGTTTTGAACTGCTTAATAATCTTTTATTTTTCTAGGGAATGTCCTACCTCGACAAGTACAGAAGAAGAAGCTATTCAGGGCATGCTTTCTATGGCAGGATTGCACTATACTACATGTTTACCAGGTCATACTCAAAGCACAGACTGCACAGATAAAAGAACTTCTCTTCAGGAACACAGAAACTACCCCAGGAGTCGGCATAAAGACAGACAGCCATCTCAGAGCCACAAAACAATAGAATGTGGTAGGTATCTGAACTAATGACACCACTGCACTCTGCTCTTGGACAAACTGCTCACAGTAAGCACTTGAAGTTAAATTTTTAGATTTGTACACAAGTTTTTAAGTAAATCAGACCAACATTTTAAACGGTGTGTTTTTGTTTTTGCTTTTTTTTCTTTTTCCCCCTATAGAAAGGAATTGTTACTTCTGAACAAACTTAGCTTGAGAGGTCATCAGAATACATCTTCTAACTAATGCCATCTGAAAGTTTTGCCAAAAGAGTTGCAAAGTTATGGCTAGGTTGAAAGTGTAGTCTCCTTATTGAAAGTGTAATCTCCTTCAGAAAAGATTGTCAGAAAATTCATGCTTGCAGCTTTCATGGAATGTGTGTTGCTTAGATATCCATAGGAATCTGCTTGATGAATTCTCATGTGTTTTTGGAAAGCGTATTTGGCTTTACTCCTGAAATTCTGCTATGAGTGCAGTGCATTAAAGGAGATTTTGCTCTCGAAGAGGAGAATTCACAGGTAATTTTTTTGTCAGTGGCATTTTGATGTCTGTGGAAAACAGACATCTGTTAAATGCATTTTGGGAATGACAGACAGCAGAACATTAACACTAATCCCCTCAAAGGAACCAAAATCAGTTCTTGGAACAGAGAGAGTGTCATTATGCTTGAAAATTCTTTGCTTGAGAAGGAAATGGAAGAGGATTATAGCTTTGCTAATGTGAAACAAATAGAACCACACCAACAAATAGGGTGCTAATTTGAAGAAGTAATAGTATGTTTATTTCTGTTTAAATAGATAACAGGAAGGCCTAGTGTGATGTCATGGACTGTGTAGTGGTAATTGAAGCTGTATGTCCTTAAGACCCACCGACGACATAAATAAAAACACCACCACCACCAATAAATCCTAACCAGAGAACAACACACATACATACAGTGTCTTTCCATCTTTGTAACTTTATGAAAAACATAATATCCAAGTTTCTAAATTGTGGTGGGTTGACTCAGGCCAGCAGCTAAGTTCCCACACAGCCACTTATTCTATCTCCCCGCCCTGTGGCATGGGGGAGAGAATAGAAAGAACAAAAGTGAGAAGATTCATGGGTCAACATAAAGACAGTTTAGTAAGTGAAGGAAACAAGTGGTGAAAAGGCAATCACTCGCCACTTTCTGCAGGCAGACTGATGCCCAGCCCGTCTCTGAGCAATTACTACCTTGGAAAACTGCCTTTTCCCCCCAGCCTCTTCCTGTACTCCACTTTTTATTGCCAAGTAAAATGTTGTATGGTACAGACTATCCCTTTGGCCAGCTCAGATCAGTGGTCCTGGCTATGTCCCTTCCCACTCTCTTGCCTGCCCCTAGCCTACTTGCTACGGGGGGTAGGGTGGGAAAAGAGAAAGCTGTGACACTGTGCAAGCACTGTTCAGCAACAGCGAGAACTTCGGTATGTTATCAACACTGGTTTAGCCACAAATTTAAAAAATAGCATTATATGAACTGTTAGGAAAAAGTTCTGTTCTTTCCAGACCCAGTACATGTGCTACACTCCACGAGTGTGGGTGAGGAAGTTGAAACTGTGCTTCTTAACTTTCTTTTGCAAAACCTTTAGGTCTCTACAAATTTGAATTGAATTGGTGTCTTGGGATACCCTTAATTTTACAAGTTAACTGTATTGTAAATGTGTTTTCAGTGTGGACGCTTCTTCTATAGGCCTGTCAGCATAGATCTTCCATGTGTTGTACCTGAATAGCACATCAGTGCTTAGAAACAATACAATCAATAATACCTGAAAATTAAATGTCCATCTTTGTATGAACTCCTCATGATACAAAGCCACGGTGGAAAACTGTAGCATAACAAAGAAAGTAAGCTGTTGTCAACATCAGTACTTTCAAATTTGAATGATTATATTTCACCCTACTGTGGTATATGAATCTTTACTTGATGTATTTATACTGTGAGATTGGTTTCCTGATGTAGTGTGCGAAACCAAGCAGCTCTGACAACCTTTGTTTTATATCTCAGAAATATTTTTTTTATTGTATTTTCCTTTCTTTCTTGTTTTAAAGTCATTCAAATGTATAATTAACTTTGTATTCCTAGTTACTGATTTTAAAATTTAAGCTTGTTGAACTTCTCTTTAGGTAGGTCTGTGAAGGAAGAAGAAAGAGACTTGGGGACTTCAGCATGGACTAGACACCTGAATGAAGCTTCGAGGATTACCCCTCAGGTACAGTAATACTTTAAACGTTTTGGACACATTTTTGTAGGAAAAAGAGATTGTGAACTTCTAAGTACAGAAAGCATGGTAGACAGGTCTTTCAACACTGTATATCTGATAATAAATACTTCTGGTGCTGGTAGCTGAGTATTATATTTTTGTTACGCTTTTTTGGATTATTTTTGTCTTCTATCATAGTGGCTGGTATTAAGATGCTCAGGGCAGTATCTTGACAAATAAAAAATACGTTATAAGAAAAGTGTGAATTTACATTGAGTCGAATTGGGGAAGCACAGTATTGTTTATTCATTGTTATTCCCAACCAGAGCATCAGAACAAGTGGAACCTGTTGATAGTGTTTCTAGTAAAGATACTTGCTTAGGAAATTAGTACTGCCAAACTGATACTACCTTTCAACAGCTAGGAGGTAGGAATATTTTTGCTTTCTGATGTCCAGGTGGAATCTAGCAAGGAATATGTAAATGAAAGGTTGTATGCCTTACACTATTAACTTTTCTAGTATTTCTAAACTTGTCTATATCGGAAGTATTAGAACAATCAAAGAGAACAATTAAAGTTGCAAAATAATACTGCTATTTAATAGCTGTATGATAACTGCATGCTTTGTGGGTTTTTTTGGTAAGAATATTGAAGTACATGCTACTCCTTACAGTTTATAATTTCCAATTTGGCATTTTTTCTCTCGTCAGCTGAATGTTGAAGACACATTGCCTGTTTAAGTGTCAGTGGTTATGCTTGCTATAGTGGCCAGTTTAATCAAGAGCAACTGCATTTATTTTGATCACTGCAAACTAAACCCAAAAAGTAGAGAAATTTAGTACACTGGTATGTGTAATTAATCTATAGTATTGCCCTTAAGTGCATATAAAATAGTATCTTACTTTAAGAGGTATCTATACTAAAAGAAATGATGGAATCATAAAGTGGTCAGACACTGGTGGAACTGAAATATCTTTTTCAAAGATACAGCAGTATAATTAGAAAAACAGGACTGAACTTGTAGCCAGTAGTTACTAACTTCCGCTTTATTTCTTCTTCTCATTTCTATACTAGGACACAAGTAAAACTCAAAAATACGTCAAGAAAGAGTGTGTGTCAGAAGCCAGTCATAAGGTTCAGGAAAACAGGAGTATAGTTCACAACAACGGTTTGAGTTTTCAGCAGGGCAAGTATACACGAGACTCCGGTCTAATTCAAGGAGAATGTCGGCTGAGTGATGGCAGCCTTAGCCCTGACAGGCCGTATGGTGAAACGTCCTTGTCTGTACCGCTTCATCCAACAAAGAGGCCAGCGTCAAATCCGCCCCCTATCAGCAACCAGGCGACAAAAGGTAATGTTTATCTCTGTGATCCTCTTGCCAGGGTCGGGGGGGGAAGAAAAGACTAGGAAAATAAACTTGTAAACATCAAAAAGAGCTGTTATATGCAGAAACTGAAAAAAGGACAGTCTTAGACCTTGAGGAAAGATACAAGATGGGTATCCTGTGGACACTCAAATTTTGGCACAGAATGTGTGGAGGCAGAATTAAGAGAAGTCTAACTGGGTGTGTGGCCAGATGAAACTTTCACAGTTACCGTTGCACCTCTGCTGCTTTATCTGTTACATGTTTATTACAGGGAACAGTACCACAGCTGTACTCTGAAGCACTGGCCTGAATCAGATTTGTTTATCAAAGTGAAGGTTTAAAAGCTGCAACACTTCAAAAAATAATCATACTGTTTAGTTTTTAGTTTCTAGTTTATTTTCTGTAATTTACTCAAGGGAATAACTTACTTGAGCAAAATTCAGGAAGCACAGTTTAGGTTTTTCCTTACCACACCCACCTCTAGACTAAATGTTTGTAAATAATATAACAACTTTCTTTATGATAGTGCTAGCCAGAGTTTAGGGAAAACAATTCCTGGCCTTTTACAATTCTAATTCCCTATTTGCTCCCAAACAGAAAAATGAAGATCTTTTGGGTTTTTTTTTTTCTTTCAAAACTAATTCAGGTGATAATTTGGACTGCTTCAGCTTGAAAGCTGGGTTTCATCTTTGTTCTATGATGATAAAATTTATTCTGAAATTCCTGATTGAAGTACTTGATTGCATTTTTCAGGTAAACGTCCAAAGAAAGGAATGGCAACTGCTAAACAGCGCCTTGGGAAGATCTTGAAGCTGAACCGGAATGGCCATGCACGCTTCTTTGTTTAATGTAGCTGCTACTTCTACTACTGCTGTCTTTCCTACACAGACCAGTATTGAGGTCAACAGAGCCTGGAGCTGCTGTTATTCCTCTGCTTGAAGCAGACTTGCATGTACCATATAAAATACTGCCTGATGAACAAAAACGAGAAAGAAAGAAAAGAAAAAAAAAAAAAAAAAAAACAAAAAAACCCACAAAAACAAGAAAAAAAAATCAACCCAATGCTGCATTTTCACTGTGCCACACCTGCTCAGCAATAACCATACGGGAATGGGGAAATCTTCAGAGAGACATGGACTGTGAGAAATAGTCTCTCATCAGGGCTTGAATATCATTTGTTGCTGGTAGTTTCTGACCTAATTAATGAGGGGAAGATGATGAAGGTGGTTTATCAATAATTTATTTCTGATAGATTTTGACGACTTTTAAATTCATTTAAAAAAACTATTTATTTGGAAGACTTTTTTGTGGGGTTATTAATTTAGATTTAAGAATGTGAAAGTTTTTAATTGTTTTGATAATGTATGTTTGGTGCAGTGGAGAGCCACATTAATTGTGTTTAGTCTGGACTCCTAAATTTGATATTCAGGTTATAGTCTTAAATAGGGGTGAGATGCATTATTAATTATTTTTTAAATTAAGGCATATGGAATCTTTTTTTTTTTTTTTCCTGCTTTTTGTAAGCTATTGGCTGGGCTTCTTTTGACTTGCAAGTTGCATATTCTTTGCCAGCTTGATTATTTTTTTGACCTGTCCTCTTTTATACAGATTTATTTATTTGGTGGACTAGAAGAGACTCCTAAAGACAGAAGAATCTTCTTGTGTCAGTCCAGTAGCTAACTTGTTTGAAACTGCACCCCTTTCCTCCAAATTAGAGGGCATACTTTTCCTCCTGATGATCTATCTGGGATGGTTTTCTTCTGTAAAAAGGCTCCTTGAAACAATATTTTTACAGGTTATTTAAGATTTGGTACAAAGGAGGGAAACCTGATACATTTTTTTGGGGGAATGGGGACATCAGTTAAGATAAATGTTTCTTCAGAACAATTGCTCAGAAATAACTCATAAGATATACATTACAGTCTTAAGATTTGGCATATTACTTAGTGTAGCATGGAAGAAGCATTAAAGTATTATTGTACTTTAAACACATTTTACTGAAGAGTCAGGAAGGCAGGAGAATGTGTGTTGCTTTCAAAGCTGGGCGAGACAGCCAATTAAAAGTCTTAACTGGTGCATATATAAGCATTAAGTAGCTTACTGGTATCAGAATGATCATTTGTGTTATGCTTCATACAGAGCTGATAGCAAATGCCGATTCTGAATTATTGTAAATAATTTTGATTTAAAATTTGTATTTTTCTGTAATATAAAATTAAATATTTAACTTTGGGGGGGATGGGGATGAACGCAGAAAAGTGAATACTTTTACTTGATTCTGGAAAAAGGGCATTTTGCAGGGTCCAGCCAAAATGAAAACGTTAATATGCTAGTGAAAACAATATTGTTGGTTGTCTAGGTTTGGTTTTTTTGGTTGCTAAGAGTAAAAGTACTCAGGCATAGCTATCCAAGTCATTGAATTGATTTAATTTTCCATACCAGTTTTTCCTTCCTCCATATTCTATACTGGAATCATCTTCTCTTGTTGTGGTTTAAAAACAAATTCAGTTAGACTTTCCAGAATATTCGTACAGAGTTCTTTTTATCTAGGCTAGATCAAGAATGCCTTTACAAATCTCTGGAAATAGTTCTGAAGTCAGGTATCTTTGATTGTTTCAGGGTCAAAACTATTTAGCATTATATTACCCTATTTCTAAATTGAGAAACATCAAAACGTAATGCAACTGCAAATAAGTCAGGTAGCTTTCATGGCTTTACTTCCTCTGGAGCTTGGAAAGTATAACTTAGGGGTGATTTTTGCAGCCCTGCTTTTACATTATATTGGCTTGACTTCATAGTTTTCTCTGTCTGCGTATGGGTGAATATTTTTAACCTTTTTTTGTTTGCTGATTATGGTTTCATAAAGGCATGTTTTCAGTCTTTTTAAAATTATTATTTTTTTAATTTAATGGAAGCTATCAACCTTGTTTAAACTATTGGGAATGGAGGTAACAAAGGATTTTTAAAATGCGTAAGATAAGCTAAGAGATACTCTGCAGGTGCTGAAAGTGACTATAAGTACTTGCTGTTCTCAGGTGCTATGTTTTCCAGATGGAAACAGTTAAAAGAGAGTATTTCAGCTATCTTCTAATATGTTCTCACCAAAGTCAGAGAAATAAACTATGTTGTCAATATTAGTTAAAATTATATACCCATATAGATATTCTCTGTGCTTAAGCTTGAGCAAGTGGATTAATTCCTTCCAGGCTTTGGAAACTGTTTTTTAGCTTTAGCATATTGAACCGAGCTGTTTCCTTCTTGCTGGCTGTATAATTTTTAAGAACAGAAAATTCCAATTTAGTGCAGCAATCGGATTCAGAGCAGAATGAAGAATGAGCTCTCTCTCCTTAAAGGCAGATTTTTGAGAATGCTTATCTGAAATAGAAGTATGCCAGAATAGAATCTGGAGTAAGGAATTTTAAAATATGGAGTATGCTTTCTTGTACATATAATTAGCTTATACAAAGTGTCTTTTCTGACCATCCGTATTATTTATCTGTATCTTACTATTGGAACACAGATGTGGCTGGACCCATATATATTATTTCTTCTTGGTTTTATTCTTTCTTTATTCTACTTTCTACCTTGTTTTTTCGAAGTGGCTCTCCACTGTCATGAATTTTTGTAATAGTCTCTTCACGGGCTGTCAACAGGCAGAGGTTCATTCCCATTTTCTTCAGATGTCCATGCTTCCAGCAGAAGTTAATTCTGATGTTCCACCTCAGAACAAGTAATTTAAAAGAGATTGCTATGATGAGCAGTATTAAAAAAAAGAAAAAAAGAAAGAAAACAAAGGGGAAAAAAAAAGTCTCCTGGTAGCTCATGAAGAGGATGTGGTGACCTCACTTGTTTTGTGTACATGTATCTAGGGATATTTTTATTGTGTTCTAGATGAAAACACTACTGCACCAATCTTTCTGTAGATGGACTGAGCTTTGTGTTGTTGTAGTGGAGAGAAAAAGCCCTATTTTTTTCCTTGCTGTCTCACTTAGGGTGGAAGAGGGAGGGAATAGGGAACACTGACTGGACAACAAAGAGAATTAAGCCTGCTATGGTTACTCATTTTCAAGGATAATCTCTTTTGAAAAGTCAGAGAACTTTGATTTGGCATAAAACTTAAAATTTTTTTGTAGACAAAACAATAGGAAGTGAAATATTGTAGGGGTTTTCCTGTTCTCGTAAGTTCTCATGTTCCTGCAGTTGAAGAAAAAAAAACCACATGAAAGTGGAAATACCACCTAGAAAATATATCAAAGACTCTTCCAGCAACTTTCCCTTTTCTTCTTCTACTATACTTGCTAATAAACCCTGGCTACAAGGTAGCCTTTGTTGACCTCTGAGGTAGATTACCTATGCAACCTATAATACTCTACATGAATCCATTCATAAAGACAATTTTGAAAGGGTTAGATGTTGAGAGTTAAAATTGTTGCTTTCTGATCACATGGGGTATTTGGGGGTGTGTGTTATTTTTTTGGTGGTTGAAGTGCTTGTGTTACCTTTAGTAGAGATATAAGAGAGCACAGTGTCCATGATCACATTTTAGAAGCTTCAGCTTTCCCTGGGCTTTGCTATATGGCATAAGCTACCTTTATTCACAAGGCCATGAAGTTGTAAAGGTTGAAAATCTTTGCAGGGTTTTGGAGTCAGAGCTGATGTGAGTCTTGCCTACCCCCTTTTTGGTAATCGTGGAGGCTTAAACAGAACTGAAATTAGAACAGCCTGGTACTGCAAGCCTATGACTAGTGCCCTATTTAGGCTCCACATGCCCACTTATCCCTTCGTACCCCCACCGTGACCCCTAAATCTAGTGTCTTTCCAGAGTTTGATTCACGTGGTACTTCCAGACCATTAAAAGCTGTTTATAGCTCTGGGGTTGAGTGAGCCCAGAGCTACTCTTTCACGGAAGAAATATAAATGGAACCAAGGGCCTTAGTATTTGTGGTTAAACAAGACTAAAAGCTGCAACATCCATTTTTCCAAAAAGAAAAAAAGAAACCCAACAAAAAACCAAGCTAATAACCCTCTTTGTGGGAGCGTATGAATGATAAATCATGCAGTGGATGGGAAATATAAGTAGCACTGATAAGGAAATGCATGTTCTTCATAGGCTGCATTTCTGTTTGGAAAAAAAGGACTTTTTCTACTTTTAATATAAATTAAGCCATAAGAGTTTCATGCTGTGGGAAGGGAATGAAAGGGATCACTTTAAGAGATTATATTGATATGTATTGTCACTTCTGCTGGGAAATGTCTATTGCTGCCAATGCTTTGGTGAATCTTTTTTTAAAAAAATCCATGGAATTTGAAAAGGAAAAAAAAAGAAAAAAAAGAAAAAAAAAAGGGGCTAGTTCTTGGCTATATTTCCTAGTTTTGTAGTAACGTTTTGCTGGCCCGTTTGTCTTTTCCTCTCCTTTTTCTACTCTCATAGTCTAATTTCTATCTTTCCTTCTAATGTCTCTGAAAATACTAGCTTGTCTGCTCAGTAGGGGTCGGTGTATGTGTGTCTTCCTTTTTACAGAAACGCACTACTGTGTTAAGTATTTGGCTGGGAAATGGGATGCTGCAGCTTTAAGAGCATTTTTTTCAATTCATAACAGTATTTCCCATCCTCTTTTGCCTGCAGGCAGGGAAAGTGTATGTACAGTATTTATTTTGTTTCGATTTTACTTTAAATTTGTAAGTTTCTATAAGTAGTTCACATTGATTATTCTAGCGGAGGACAAGTGGCTTTGTTTAAATTTGTATTTGATATTCATAGTTTCCACTTTCTGTACTTTAAAATGCTGAAATTAAAAAAATGTATTGCTTATGTTTTGATTTTAGCACTCTAAAGCGTTTAATTTCTTCAGACTTCTGCTCATTTGCTTCAGTGTAAATACAGAAAACTACAGAGTATCATAAGGACAAAACTGCTTTTCTAGGTCCAATCTTTGTGCCCTTTACTTATCACATTTTAAAGAAAAAATTTTTGGTAGAAATGTGAGGGGGAATATTCTCATACTGTTTTTTTTTATTTTTTCAAAGTGCAAATTTCATTTCAATCCAAGTATATTCTAAGACAACCAAATGCATTTTGTGAAAGATGTGTATATTCTTTTTGAATACTAATATAAAAGGGGAGGTTGAAGTGGTTTTGGTCTGTCATATTTAGCAGATCTGTAACTGTAAGAAGGGTCTCAAATGGTACTGTCATGTTCTTGCTCTTGCAACTGGTGACTCATCGCTCAATTTCTCTTTTGGTTCCTTTTTTTTTTTTCTTTTTCCTTTAACTGTGTACAGTTTATGGAAGAAGAGATTTGTCTTTCACACTTCCATGTACTTTGTCATACTTGCTTTTATCCTGGACGACTTCTCTGCTGGTTTCTCCTACCACATGTTGTCTTCAGGTTTACTTCTTGACAGTGCTCCCTATTTTGACTCCGTATGGCAGTACGTGTTTGCATATGGGTACTGTACCTGGGGGTGACAGAAGCATTGCTGTGTCCCATTCCAAGGTCCTGTAATGTATTTTCTTGTGCGAATAGTGCTCCATGCTACTGAACTACTTTGGTGCTGTGATGGGCAGATGCTTAGATTCCAGTGATGGTCATTTTCTGAGAGCCTAAAAACCTATAAATGATGCAGCAATGACATTGGAAGTACCAGGCAGCAAAAGGTGTTTGATTTGAGCATCCTCTGCAGCTGCTCAAGTTTACTTCTAAGCCTGGCTTTTAGTTGACAGAGGATTTCTGGTTGACTGTAATGACTAGGAGATCCATTCATCGACAAGGACTTCATTGTGCCCAGGTGCTTTACACAAAGAGCAAGAATACTGACCTCATCAAACCATGTGCTGCTTAAGTGTAAGATTGAAGTAGCTTTAAAAAACCCAACAAACTAGTGAGTTCTGTGGCCAAAAGTTTCAAACGTGGTATTGCTGAAGATTTTGGGGGCAGAAGCATCTGTGCTGTTTCAAAAACAAACTTTATTTGAGTGGAGCAAGAAATCATAAGGAAAAATAATGATTTAAGTACAGGGCATGAAGATTAAATATTTATATATCCAGAAATCAGTTCCTGCTGTATTTTGACATGCTTTTACATGTTTTCAACTAGTGTGTTAAAATAATGTTTTTTTTTATTTTTTTAATTTGGTTAGCCAAAGATTTGCCAAAGATCTGAAAGAGTTATTTGTCTATCAGAGCAACCACACATTTTGAAAAAGTCTTGATCATTGTGACTGAAAAACAACGCTGCAACCTACGCATTTCCATCAAACAGATCCATCTATATTTCTCACACTGAGCTCGCTGCTCATGCTAATGTTTTGGTCTTAAAGTGATAGACTTAGATGAGCACCTCAGCGGGCCACAAATACAAGTTTCATATCCATATAAAAACCTGTATAAGCACCTTTACTATTTGTCCTTTTGTTTTTTGCCAGCTATGCTCCACAGCATTTCTCTTTGGTTGCTGTTTTGTGGATAATAGATGGGATAATACACTGGAAAATAAGTGAAATATCTCACAGTGCTGCTTTAAATGCTACTGAATAGCCTTCAGCACCTGGAGCCATATTTCCATTCTTGTTTTCTGCTTTTCTATTTGGGGAGGGTGGGGAAATACTTACCTGGATTGTTCTTTCCTAATGGACAGATGGATTTTAAAGATTTCAAGGCTATGAAATATAGCAGAACAATTGAATTTTTAAAGTCAGGGAATAGGCAAGATACCTGTCTTGGTATCTGAAGACTAAAGATGTTGGTTGTTTTTTTTTGGTTTTGTGTTGGTTTGGTTGTTGTGTTTTCTTTTTCTGGTTTTGTGTTTGTTTTTTTTTTGTTTTTTTGTTTTTTTTTTTTAAATCAACAGTGTTCTACTGCTTTTGAGGTAGGGTACCCCTTGTAAAGTGCCTACAGACTTGGTTTTGTGTACACTTAGTTCAACTCTTTGACTAGAGGGTTTGTCATAACCTGCTTAAGTTGTGAAGCTATTGTGGTGGTGGCGTCTCATTAGTAAATCCATTGAACCAAACCTTTTCCTGTTTGTTTTGTTTAGATATAACTTTGGATTCATGATCAAAACCTGAGTAGTAGAATGAATATAGTGAAGTCAATCATGCTAAGTGTTAATTTCTGTAGAAGCTTTTTTTTCTTCGTATAGAAGTATTTCCCCTGAGAGCCCATGAAATTACACTTTTACTGCTGGTAAGTAATATCAACTGTCTCAAGCCAAAAGTTAATGAGGACTGAAACTGTAAAACCAGAATGTTATTGTTACTCATTCTGATACAACCAGGAATTTTAAATGCCTTTGTTTCTACAGCAGTCAATGACTAAAGTTTTTACCTGCAGAAGAAATAGCTGGTGATCAAGACAATGAATAAAGTCTGCCATTGCCAGAGCTCATAGTATATTGCATCTAACAGCCGGCTAATAGGACAGTTCGCTTTGTCTAGACTGAGGTCTGATTTCTCCGAAGCCAAATATATTCAGTCTTTAGAATAAGTGCTGCAAATTTTTGAAGAATTGTGTTTGGCTTAAATAGATCTATTTATCTGTACTGCTCCTGCTGTAATTGCTTTGGTCTTGGAAAACATACTCTACTTTGGAACATATAAGTCAACTAAAAGAACAGTATACAAAGAGTCTGCTTGTTTGTGATGCTTTGCCCCAAAGTTTATTTCTCATGAGGAATGTTTTATTTGCTGCAATGAGTATGAGTAAAGTTCCCACCCATAGTTGGAGAATGGGATATTTATCTGGAAGAAACAATCGCCCTTAAATCATTCACCTTGGTGGTAAGTCATAAAGGTGCAGGTCAGCTTTTGTTCCAATAAAACTAAAAGCCAACAAAACTCTAGAAACTGCTGCTCTGGTCTCCTAAAATAGGATCCGGGCTGTGGAAATGTGGTTTAACGCGACAGCCTTTTCAGGCTAGTGTTTATTTGAAAAAGATACTAAGTCATGTGCTTCATTCTTAAGTTGGTGATTTCCAGTTAGAGAGGTTTTGCTTTTTTACAAAAGATCTTTGAAGAGATTCACTACTGATCTGCCCCAGTAAGGATTTTCCTGTGCTCAACCAGCACTCATAGAAATTGTTTGAGTTCCATCGCGTGACAGTTACTGCATGGAGCTCTTCCCGTGTGGCTAAAGTGCTTCTCCTCAAGAGGCCACTAACCTCTGTGTTCCCTCCGAGCTATATGCCTACTGAGGAAGGAGAGCATTCAAAGAGCATTTGCCGTGCCCAACTATCTTAAAAGTGATGTTGGGCCACTGGGTGGCTCAGATGAGGATAGCATTGAGAGAACCATTTTGCTTCAAGTCCATCTGTCCGTATTCAGCCCATGTCCACCCTGAGGTGGGGGGGAGAAGAAAAATCTGTGAGCTGTGCAGTCCTCTGCTGCAGAACGGGTTGGTCATATTCCAAAGACTGCTGGACAGCTGTGGCTGTCATAAAACTAAGCACCACAAGTGATGCTGAATTGCCGTAGTCTTAGGAGGGAGACCAAGCATTAAATGGGACATGGCATCTGAATGATCTTTTTCTCCCCAGGCTTTTGCAGCAGCCCAGAGAAGAGGTATTAGTGAGATGCCTTGGGAAAATGCTAAAACATTGCATAATATACCCCTTCTATGGCTACATGAAATTATTTTAGGCACCAGTTCTGTTGATCCGTTTTCTTCAGTGTTAACAGCATTTCACTTGAAGTTCAGTTTGTACAGAAAGTAGAAAGAGAATTCATGTTAGACATCCCCGCAGTTACTCTGTGGGAGGTTTTTAAGGGGAACTGCTATGTATTAGGCCAACTGACGTATTTGAGAGTGGGAAATTAATGTTTAGTGCTCATGGTTCAGGTGTAAAACGCTTCCTCTCCACAGAAACCTTGCCCTGCTTATGTACTAACAATATGGGGCCACTGGTAGCTTATAGACTGTTCTCAGTAATGTTGTCATTAGGAGCTTGCTTTAAAATAAGAACATTTCAATAAGTACACTTTAAATAACACAGTAGTAATTGAGGAGAAAAACTATGTCGTTTGGATGGGTTGAATGCATAATATATGTAGTGTCTAGGAGGAGATGTAGGAATAAGGCAGATTTCCCTGAAGTTAATGTGTTCAGTACATTAAAAAAATGCAACAACTTCAAAAAAGAGGACCATTCACAAGATTACAAAGCTGAGAAAGTCAGAAATGCTTTAGCAGGCCACAGGATCTATATATGTATTCTTTTTGCTATACTGAAACTGTCTTCCACCATGGCGGGTATAATATCAAGTGTGTGTGTGTGTATATACACACACACATATTTATTGATTCTGCCCTATGTTTTCTCTTGCCTCTGCTTTCAAAAAATTTTAAAGAGTAGAATGTCAGGTACCAAACTGCAGTAATATCAGTATTTTTACCGTAACTATGATTAAAGGAATGTCTTCACTAATCCTTTTGCTACACATTTTAATTAACAAAAAAAATAGTACTGTCAATACTTTTAAAATACTGTGTTTAAATTCTTTTCCACATGGTCGGGACATTCAGAGATACCTAAATTTTTTCTGCACTGATGCAAACTCTCACTTTATTTTGCAGTTCATGGCTTGAAGAAAAAAAGTGAGTACCATTCTGTGCCAGACTCTCTTGTGGTTCGCTGAAAAGGACTCTAAAAGACCGGGAACAACAGAAAAAAGAAATCTCTGATCTGTTAAATGTTCTGTGGAGCCTGTGCCTCCGGTCATTATCTGAAGCACTAAAGCACAGGTTACAATATAACTTGAGATCTTCAAAGATGCTAAGTTGACTAATCAGATCAAAATGTACATAGTGGTAGAGAACAGAAGGGAAACCATATGCATAACATGAGGTAATTTTTTCTTAATGAGTTACAGGAACGCTAGATTTTTCACTGTTTCACCAGCATGGAGTTAAACTGAATGGGCTTAATACTTGAAAGACTTAGACTGCCAGGTGATTGAAATGGTTGCAAGTAACAGGGTCAAAATAGGGTTGATTTTTGGCTAGAAGCACCACCGTTTTCTTTTTCTAGGGAAGAATCTGCTTAGATTTGCACACCGCGGCTACAATCCTGATTTCTAACCAGTTCAGCTGCTGAACGTGCATACACTGATTTTAATGAGGTCTGAATTAATGCCCCAGCTGATGTAGTGCCACGTCTTTAAATACGTAGCTGTGCTTCCAAGGGTTTTTCAGGTGATGCTGCAGTTTGCTCTTTCGGGATCCTTGGTCAGGATTTCGGATGATTCAGAACTCCCAATGCTCTCCTGGACAAAAGCAGGTTTGGTGCATCCCAGCTCAGCCTATTGTGGGAAGGGGGCAGGGTGGTCCTCTCTGCTGCCTGGGGAGTTGCTTTCTCCTATGCAGGAATTCATTTATGGGGAAGGCTTTGGATTGTGCTGCTATATCTCAACCTTTGTTTTGCTAATGTGACGAAGGCCTCTGGGGTGTACTGGTGAGGGAAGGGAGCAGCAAGGGTCAGATGAATTGGCCAGTCAGGAGAGGGATGTGTGCCCTTCAGGAGAATGAGGCAGCAGTCTGCAGACTTCACCGAGGCACCTGCAAAAGGGGATTTCTCCCATTTTGACTGGTTGACATGCCAGCTGCTGTGGGGCTGTTCTTTTGACCTCTTTCCTCACATATTCCAACCCTGCCAGCCCATGTGGTGAAGAGCATGGAAGTGGTGCGACCCCAAAAGATGGACATCACTGCTTTCCCCTGTGTTGGGGGGGAAGCAATAGCCAGGCTAAGGTCTGACCGGTCTCACCAAGGTCTTTGCAGAGGAAGGCTCCTACCCCCCACCACTGTCCACTGAGGACTGCTTCTAGATGTGGAAGGGTTCTTCTGTGCTTCCCTGGATTGGTGGCCTCCCTGTCTTTTGCACAGATGTCAGGTTTGGAGAGATTCAGCATGTTTCTGCAATAAACAGGACAGAAAGTAGTATGGAGGAATCCAAGCTGATGCCTGCAATGGTGTGAACTTATAAATGCAACCCCTGGGGTCAGCTTGAGTTTGAGAATTTTGAAGTATTATTTAAATCTTACTTTTCCAAATCAGTCTTTCACTTACACTGCTGGCATAATATGAAGTGAGAACCTCTCCATTTTGCAATTTTGGGAAAGCTTTTTCTCAGCCATTGTCACTTTGCTATGTTTCATTCCTCAGTTGTTACTTTGAGTGAAATGGAGTGGAATGTAGCTTCGTCCAATGTCTTAGTCACCTAATAACGTAGCAGCTTAGCCTGGAAAGCCATGATATCCCTCCAATGCTGAATCATCAGTGTTTCAATCACTGTAGTAACAGGACGGAAGGAGGTTGAGCAGACACATTTTCTTTTTCTATAAAAACATCTAAACCAAGTGACCTCTTTGAGAATTATTTAAGATCTCTGGATCTTTCTGCTTGAACTTCTTTATCATCACCCAGGAAGACTGGACTGTAGTGGATCCAGCTTCTGGCGGGTTTTGCAAAGGGTCTGAATTGGAGGATATTTAGTGACTGTTAATTTTTTAAAATTTTTATGTATTTATTTATTTGTTCCCTTTCAATAGTCTCTTATGCTTAGGCTTGTATTCTGTTGCAACCAAGTTTGATGCAAGTGAAAAATCACGTCTGAAAAAAATCTTAAATGGATTATTTCGATAGACTTTTAGGTTTTGTAGCTGAAGGCTACAAAACCTTATTGGGCATTTTAGGGAGCTGCAATGATTTTTATTTTTTTCTCCACCTCATTTTGCTTATGCTTTGCAGTGTTTCTGCATTGGAACACTTAGTCCTTTTCACAATGTAATTCTCTATGTAAGTTAAGACATCTCTGGCCTTTCATTTCTGCATTTTTCAAATTCTCCAAATCTTTGATGGCATTTCTGGCTGCAACTGTTTCTGTGCCAGACTCTCTTCTTCCCAAATGGTATTGATGTCTTAAGGTGCTAATTAATGATGCAGTGCAAGCCCAAAGGTTGGCATACCTGTGAACAGCCGAAAAAATTACACAGCCCAAAGGGCTTTCAAATCAACACCAACAAGATCATCATCAATAACATCAATAGCTGGGAAATTTAAAAGGTGCAATAGTAAAATTTAGAAAACAAAGGGACTTACAGATCACTTTTAAACACAGGACCCGCATCACAATTAGTTCGTAAGGTATCTTAGAGGTATGCAGAAGAAAAGGTATGTATTTGTGTGTATGTCTATGCAGCTCATTTAGTCCCTGCTTTTCCCAAAAGTGGGGATTGCCTGCTGAGGCAAATACGGTCTACATGAGAACGCGGTCTGACATGGGCCCAGGCTGTGCCTCTGATCTCTGCTGTAATTCACTTCTCTCTCTGTGTGACAGTACCTGGACAAACTGGGTTTTGGAAGCCTATGGTCTGCACTTGTGCTGAGTAAGAGACAGTGATTGTGTAGAAGCAGTGAAGGAAAAAAAGGAAGGGATGCTGAAGATGGTGGGAAAAATGGATCCTCTGATGTTAACTGGATTAGCTGCTGTACAATCCCATCCCGAGTCATCAGAAGGATATCCTGGACAAAACGTTTCTAAAATGAACCTTTCTGATACAAGATGCTGTGTTTAATAGATATGAGGCATTTTGGCTGCCTACTGAAAATGAGCAGGATTAACAAACATTTCTACTAGCCTACCCTGAAGAAAGCATCTGATGAAAATTTCAAAGTACATCAAGTCAGTTTTTGACAACAAGGCTCTGAGCAGAGGCAGATCTGACATGAAGATTTTGTTTTCGCTGTCTGGCTAGGAAGACTGTGTATAAAGAATTCATGTAATTGCATTTATTCAGTTTTTTACGTATTCATAGCTTCATGTTATAATGAGATCAGAAGACACTCTGCAGTGCCCTAATCCATACACTAACGGCCAGCTGGAAGGGGAGGGGAGACCTTTGCTAGTGACAGTCTTTGCAAAAACTCTTGTATTGTTTCCTTTCCCACCTTTTGTTTCACTTAGGTGTCACTGCTTGTTCTTTGTGGTGTAACGTTTCTGGGACAGCAGCTGTTGGATGCCAGATGCTTGTGCAGTGCATAACGAACTGATTTTGTTTGATGCCTTGGGCCAGGATTATTTATAATTTATCTTTCTGTAATAGTTTTACCCATGCTACTTGAGTAGAATAGAATTTCCTATTCTAGCCATTCCATCCCAATCTCAGAAAATGATACGGGTAACTCTCCTTCCTCTTTTCCTGCCCTGCAGACTCAGCATGAAAAAGGCTATCTTGAACAGACACAAATAGTTAGGGAGGATGTATTTCTTTGGGTCTGTGGGTCATAGGACAGAGTGGAATCTGCAGCAAACAAAATTATTTCTTCTGCTAGGAAGAAAATGTGAAACTCTTCTTTTTTTTTTTATTTAAAAATAATAATGAAAAAAAAATCAGTGCAAGGGGTAAGGGTGAACCTTTCCATCACTCGCAGAATATATAGGGGTTTTTTTGTGTTCCTTGAGTATAGAAGTAGGGGACAACGTCCGAAAGCTGGGGGTTTGTTTTTTGGTTTTTTTAAGCTCAAGCAGAGGAGATTAATACGATATTGATGACCACCAGGAGGAGCTCACGATACAGCCTGCAGCGTTACCGTCCTGCGCTGAACCTCGAGGAATTTCCCCAAAGAAGGAACTTGAAGTGAGAGCGGGGTGCGGGCACCCACCCCCTTAAGGCTGTCAGTGCTGGCATTCGACATAGGCATGCACGAAATAAAACTGCATCTGGAAAAGGCAAAGCGACCCAAACCCAGAGGACAGGTGGGACAACTTGCTGTAGGCAGTTGCTGGGAGGTTAGAGGACAGGCTGCAAACGGCCTCGTTCATACAAGGAATCCCAGCCTCAAACTTTACTCCCGAAACCTCTGTTTTTCTCTTGGTGACAAAGTAAGCCGTGGTGGCATAAAGACCAGCTGGCAAAAAGAAGAGGGGGACGGGGGGTGGGGAAGTGTTCACTGTGCTTTTTAAAGTTTTAGTAAAGAAAGCTCTTTATAGGTGGGTCAGTAACTCCACGCTGTTCGCTCCTGTGAATGTTCCCAGCTATCCAAGGGCAGCAGAACAAATTTGTAAGTAAAAGGCTGGTCGCTTTTATTGTGGAAGAGATGCTTGATTTCAGAAAGCACAGCTCTTCACCTTGCAGCTGCTAAGTTTCCTCTGTCCGGGACCAAGCAGGACGGAGGCACCAGCATTGAAATTGCTGAGGAAGTGATTTTAACAACTTTCTGCAAAACTCCAGGATGAATGAGAAGAACCCACTGTCGGTCACATCTGTTCTGCTCTCTCTCTATTTTTGTACTCATTTTAAAATCCAGTATTTAATGCTGCCTCAATACTAACCACTTCTCATTTCACTGAGGCAAGAGACTAATGTCTGTAAGTCCCCAGTGACTGTGGGCACCTTTCTTCTTGTTAAAATAAATTAATACTGAACAGAGTCTTTTTATCATGGCCACATTCTTATCGGGCCATCTCGCTTTATATTCCTTCCTTCCCCAGCCATTGTGGAAACAGACATCCTGCCCAAGGCATCGAAATCCACAATCTGCTGCTTCTTCTATGGAGGCTCTGGATTTTTGCCAGCGGCCCCTTGAGATGGTCCCAGATGCGATTTGCTCTTTCTGTGCTACCCTGAAAATATCCGGTAAAAACAAAGGGCTGCACTCACCACAGTTACCGCTTTGGAGGCCAGCACTTCCTCTGCTGTCAGGGATGTACAGTGGGAGATGTTAGTCATGATGTACCCCAGAGTAACCATGACTAAAATGGCAGGGTCACAGTCAAAGGGATATTCCTACAATAGAATAAAGCCAATCTTTTTATTGCATCTCTCAGCTGTTCCTCGAGTTTACCTCCAGTTCCCATGAAGCTAGGAGATGTGTAGGGGATGTCTTTCCCACAGCTTTCTTCTGCGGGGAGAATTCAGATTCCTTGCACCTACGTTCTGTGTGAAAGGAAATTAGGTTTTGATACTGCTTCTCTTCAGGGAGGGGGGAAATGCAAACAATGCTATTTTTATTTCAAAGTGACTTGGACTTAAATAACAAAGCAGCTAATGCCTTAAAATGAACCCAAAATGTTTATTGACTGACTCAATAACCTTTCTGGGAGAAGGTTGGAGGAGAGACGAGGGAAGTGGAAATGCCAACTTGTGACAGTTTTTGTGGCTTGGGTTTGTGGAGGTTTTGTGCTACTTTGGTGGGCTTGGAGATTTTTAGTAGTCCTCTCTCTCAGAAACACATCCTTGTAGTCCTGGCTGTTACTGTAAGTGGTTGAGAAATCATGGGGATGAAGGTACAGCAAATGGCCCAGCAAATGCTGCTGGGTTTCCTTGTGCGATGTTTTGTAACCTTTTTCTTTTTTCTTGTTGCTTAGATCTTCCCTGCAGCTTCCCTGCTTTGGTGTAAGTTGCCTTAACTGCCAGAGTTCCCGTAGTCTGACTGCCCTTGTCTACCTAAGTGTTTGTGCATGCGGTAAGACATCCAGAAGGGTTTTATTAGCCCCTTCATTGATTTTTAGGCATTCACTCGCCAAGGAAGGACAGGTGAGAATACAGTGTGGTCTCTTGTGTGGGTCTGTGCTTATTGGTTAAAGGCTTTACTTCAGTGTCACAGCAAAGAAAAACTTGAAATGTCTCTCTATGGGGATCCATCTTGCAATCTGTCTGCCACTAGAATGAAGAGACTGGAGGAAAGTGAAAAGAAGAGAAGAAAACAGGTAGATCCCAATGAAATCCACACAGACCATGTCTCAACCGCTCCAGAAAGTCATGGCTGGTTCAGTTGGGCTGAGGAATTGTTACCATTGAAGGAACTTAAAATTAGGAAAACTCTCTGCTCTGCAACTTCTTTTCCTAACAGAAAGTAACTCGAGAAAGTTGATGATGTGCTTGTCCCTTGGAGTTTGCAGTGTCTTTTGGAAGAACATTCATGTAGAACCTGAAATGAATACAACTTTTCAGGGCTGCAACTAATTAGGTTATTCTCCCCCACCTCTCCTCACCAGTCTGCAGATAAATCCAGCCAGCTTTCTGACATCTAGCTCTTGGCTGTCCTCAGGGCAATGCGGTGAGTTTGTGTCATGTTGGGGATGTGTGGGCATGTTCAATATGGCCTTCATGTTTATTTTCAGAAACAGAACTGTATCTCTGTGGCATCTGTTCTGTTAAATATTGACTTAGAGGTAAGGAACCTCCCTGGAAAAAACAGCTTATGGGGATTTGGCATTTTTTTTAAGGTTTTGTTTTTGTTTGTTTTAAGTGAATTGGGACAGAGATAACTTTTTGAAGTGTCTTTTCATACAAAGCAGGCATATTGCTTCAACAAAGCACAATGGCTGATAGTCCTTTGTGTGCTAGACCGATAAAGCAGAGTACCTTAGTGACTGATGATCTGAGATCCATATTAAATGGCGGCTGCCTTTTTGTTGTTACTCTTCAGAAATATCCTGATCTTGCAGACTTACAGACGGGCTTTTCTTAACAATATAAGTAATGTCAGCACCAGTCAGAAACACAGTCACCCAAAGCATGATGAAAACTTTCATAGGAGAGGAAAATACAAGAACTAAATATGATGGTCACTGAAAAACTGGTGATAACACCTAAATGGATATGCAGCCAAGAAGGGTGTGAGCACAGTGGTGACACAAACCCAGCCAAATGGTTTCCTGTGCCAGGGGCTCACCTTTTTTTGTGTCAGAAGGAAGACTGCCTTGCCTGATGTTTTGAGCATTAGGTAACCCCCATAACCGTCCCCCTACCTATCTCATGAGCCTACAGCATATCTCCTAAGGAGGCACCTTCATTTAAAGTCATTTACTACTGAGGATGTCCCATATCAGTTGGGCATCTTTCTGACAGCTAACAGCTCTCATTGATTCAGCACTGGTGGGAAGTTTTGGGTTTTGATCTACAGGCCTGGGTTTGTGTAGCTGTAAGTGACCATAGGTGCTTACTGGTGCAAATACTTAAGACAGGGAAAGGCAACTGGAGCTGGTAGGAAAAGTAGGAAAAGTCATACAGATAGTTTTGGCAAGTTTGAGTAATTAGATTGTAAGAGGGACAAATATAAGGGTGTTTGTTAGCTGCTTTACAGGATCTTTGCCTTTCCAATAGCAGGGAGAACGTTTTAAGGAATGGATGTGCACATAAAAAGCAGTGTATTATAGTGGCATGTCAGAAATTATATATTTTATAAAACAGAAGCTGGAGCACCTTGTCTTTAGACTTCTGCCTGCAGGTGGCTGCTGCCCTGCTGTTGGTGGTACAGTCCATGCGCTGGCACCGTGCTGTTCACTGTGTTTCCAGAGTAAAAGAAAGCTCTGGTGACATGTCTGGCTGTGAACTAAGTTTGTGGACAGGTAGAGGATAGCCCATGTCAGCTGATGGGAAGGGTGAGTCTCAAAGGGCTGACCCCATCACTTGATGAAATTCCTCCTTAGCCAGGCTCGTTTCATTGTCTCCCCTTCTTTGTGGGGGTCCCACGTCTGGGCTTGCTCTCGGCCGCATGAGGGGTAGTGGCACGCATGTTAGTGTGAAGCAGAGAGATGGCTCAGGGGCCTGGCGGTCCCCAGCTTCTGGAGTGCAAGCGTGTATGTGACTTGGTCCAAGCAAACCAAGCCTTTGCATCTTGTTGTAACCAAACAGTGTGAGGGACACTTTGTGCCTCTGTGCTCTTCCTCCCGCAAATGGTAGGAGAGAGGACATCTCCCAGTGTCAGCGAGGATTTGTACCATCATCAGGTGTACTGAGCTATTTATGCTGAATTTCTCTATGTTCTTTCGCTTTGAAGACTAATACTAGAGGCAAGTATCAGTCTGATAACTCTGAGAACTGTAATCTCCTTATCCTATAGAAAAGAAAACAAATGGGGCCCCTCTGCCCGTTTGTTCCTGCGTACTTCTGCCCAAGGCTTCAATGAGGAAACCAAGCATGTGGGTGGGATCTGTTGCCCTGTCTTTCATACATGTATGTTCCCCAAACCACAGCAAAGGAGAGACGTGCTATTGCCTAGCGTCATGGAAGTAATGCTGTGCTAAAGACACCAAAAGCAGCTGACTGCAGAGCAGGGACCTCTGCCTGCATCCCCGGGTCCTTGGCAACCTGATAGTTGGCTGCGGTTGTTTCATTTCTAGGAAAGAGGCTGATGCTATTGACCCTGAGCTATTATTTGCCTAATGAAATACAGGGAACTAAGGGGTGGGAGCTAGATGTGAGGATCTGCGGCTTGCTGTCTTTCCTCTCTCTCCGTCCCTGGAAGAGTTTTGCAAGAATGCCTCGGTACTGCCAGAACACTGGTGTTGATGGTTGGTAGCAATGTCCCTGCTCCAGGGGTGGTATATCCTGAAATGCTCCGCGTTGCTGTCTGCAGCCCTTACAGATTGAAACCACACAGCTGGAACTTTCCTGCCTGACAGAGGAGCTATGGTCTTAATACTCCAAGGACCTTTGCAGCAAGACAGTGTTTTGCCAGATGCCCTCGGCCATTCATTAATAGTCCTAGGCAGCCCCTCGTGTCTGGGGGCCTGCCTGTGACACTGAGCCTGGCCTGGCCCAAGCAGAGCATCCTGCCCATTTTGACAGGCCTGTGCAGCTCAGAACATTGCACTTTGGCAGGCACCAGGAAGGTCTGGCCCTGCCCGTGTCCTGCCTGCCTTCTCCCCGGAGTTCTGCAAAGGCTCGGCCGTGAAAGCCAGGTGGGCTCTGCTGGACCTCCCTGCTCCAGCAGCTATTCCTACTGAAGGCGGAGGGAGGCAGGTCACGTATCAAACAGATTTCTGGATAGCATGGGGTCGTCTTCTGTCAGAAAACCCAGTTGAATTTGCAGATAACAAAGAAAATGCCGTCTGCCTCATTAGTGGGATGCAATCTGTTCCTTCTCTACGCCCCCCCGCCCCCCCAGTTATATTCCTCACCAGGGATTTATTGTTCCTTTTCAATCTGATGTTTTAATCTCCCATTCCCCCGTCTTTGCCCTTCTCGTTTCCCTTTCCAGAGCTGCTGCTGCTCTTACTTTTGTCGCTTCTGCCCTTGCCAGCTGGAGGGAGACGCTTGCTTGCACGGTGTTGCGCTCAGAAAGTTGCTTTACTTTAACTGCCCGCCACTGCGAGCTGCCAGAAGAAAGGAGGTGCCCTGTAACCACAGCAAACAAAAATACGGCCACAGGACTGCACCGGTCTTGCCCTTTCCACGGAGCTCCCGTGGCCAGGCGTTAAAAACACAAGCCGGCAGGCACAAGCTCTGGGGTTTTCAGGAGATGTCATAAACCTGGAGGGGGGTCCACCCCGCCGTGCTTGCCCCGAGATCTGTGTAAGACAACTCACGTCAACACAAAGCAAGGAAGGAGGATGTCCGTGTTTGCTGTTGCGCGCACAGAGGTGAAGACGGCCGAGGTCCGTGCTACCTTCACACTCAACAAGTTCTTGCTCCGAAGAACCTACAGCAAAGCAGAGGAAGATAAATAGCCCTGGCTACTTGCTTTGCAGAAATAAATAGTTGGTGGCATCTGAAAACGAAGCCTTTAGTGACAAGGCCATCTTTCCCTGCAGGCAGGAGCAGTCTGGGAGAAAGGACCAAGCCATGCTGCATTTGAAGAGCTCCCAGAAAAGCCTGATGATTGCATATTTCGGGACATGTACCCTTGTACCATCAACCTAAATAGTTACGCCTAAGGCAGCCAGCGACGTGGTGGGGCAGGGACATACTGTTTGCCCTCCAGTGCCAAATGGGCACATCCCTCCCCTGCGCTCCAGCCTCTTCGGCGTGTGCTGCGCAACCAGTCCTTTCCCCTCCTCGATGGGGACACGTTTCCTGTGGTTTGTCCTCTGGGGCCCATTTTTCAGCTTTTCCTGCCGAGGGACAAGGTGGGGGGGATGCGAGCCTCCAGCCATGCCATCAGCTGGAAGGGAGCGGGTGGCCGGTGGCGAGCCCACCTCACCCTAAGGCTTGTCCCCCCCTCTTCCCCGCTGGCTCGGCGTCCCCGGCGGTGCGTGCCAGGCGTTGTGCAGCTGCGGGGCTCGGCGCCAGCGGTAAGGTCTCCGCCTGCGCCGCAGAACGCCTGATTCAGCAGCAAAATCCCCGAGCTGCCTCCAAGCCCTCCTGGAAAAACCATCTGCAGGGCGTCCCGCTTGGGTGGGAACATCCAGTGCCGGAGGTGCCTGCCAGCTCTCGCCCCGTCTGCCGTGCGGCTCCCCCGGGGACAGGGCAGTCCCAAAAGGCTTCGCCTCGAGCATCCTGGGCTCCTCGCCGCGTGAGGGCATGAATGAATGGCAAGGGTTTGGGTTGCTCTTCCTTTCTTGCCCTGAAGGTCTAACCCGAAGCCCACTGAAACCCGTGGAAAGACTTGCGTTGGCTTCCCCCTGCCTTGGGACTGAAATTGCTGCTTGTTTCTCCTTCAGCCGCACATCTGTAGTGTTCTGCTAGTGCCTTTTAAAATTAGATTTCCTGGGATAAAACAAAAAAAAAAGACTATAAGGGAGGAAGGGGAAAAAGAACACACTAAACCTTCTCCTTCATCTAAACCAGTAGTTGGCTGGGGACGAATTGAGATAATTACAGGGGTTGCCTGGGCACAGTGGCCTCTGCCTGGTGCTGTACCTGGCACCGAGTGGCCCCAAAAGCATCTTAAGTAGAACCAGTTAAATGCATCTGGGATAATCTCTTAGGACTGTTCCTACTGTCCTCTCTCTGTTGATATGCAGGATATGTTGTGTCTTCTTTCTGGAAGTGGTTTATGGAAGTACAGCAAGAGGTTAGATGTGTTTTGCGTGTCTGCACAGCCACACAGTGTGTAGCACACTGGTCTGTGGCTGAATGGCACTTGCCATTTGACCTGAAATGGAAACTTTTTCCCAGCTTTTTGCACCAAAAGCTTTTTGCCTGGCAGGTGGTGGCCAAAGTGACACCAGGAAAGGAGAGGGCAGCTCTTTGACAGCTGTTGCTGTGATGGCTGAGTCCAGTGAGCAACACTGACCATCATCTCCCCCTTCGTTTGTCCCTGTGCCTCTCCAGGCCTCAGCAGCACCGATGGACCAGGTCAGCTGCAAGCAGGAGCCATGCCTGGATGGAAAGCAGCTGGCAGGGACCAGCACCTTGGGCTGCCTGTGTTGAGGTCTAGGGATGCTCAGCATCACTGCTGGTTGAAAGGAAGCACTCTTGGTGGCCCAGTGGTCCAATACTGAACAGGGCTGAGGAGTATTCCTGACACCTACCTAAATCACCTTGGCTGATGATGCTTCAGTCCCAAGCTTTCACAAGCGCAGAAGCCCAAACCATGGCCAGAGGCCTTGTGTCCCTGAAACCCCAACTTTGCATGTCAGGGGAGCCCATGGGGTTCACTGAGGCTGTGACAGGGAGTGAGGGTTTGTCCCCAGCTCTGCAGCTGCTCCCTTTGGAAGTGTTTTTCTGTCTCTGAAAGCAGCGCCTCAGCTGGTGCAGATCATGCTGGTCCCAGGGACATGTGGAGACTGTTACATGCTTACATCAATCACAGCATGCCAGTTTATTTTCTTTCTCCTTAGCTGTTTTGTAATGCCTTCCCAATTCAATTGCTAATATTTTTCATAATTGAGCAACTGCATTGGTCTGGAGTTTGTACAGATGTCCAGAATTCTGTGATCTTCTCACTTGCATGGGGCACCTCTCACAAACCACTCGCTCCATGGAGAGGATGCTGCAAGCAAGCCAGCATTGCTGATAGTGAGCCGTGATCTTCCTCAGGTAAACATCCTCCTCATCCCACCTCTGTCGGGTGAGCAGTAGTCACCCTGCACAATCCCGCTGTTCTCCTTGTTTTATGTGACAAGTCTTCCGGGGACAGAAATGAGCAAAGGTTTGAATTGGTTGTGCCTGCACAGCAAGTACCCCCAAGATGGAGCTGTGCGGAGAAGACAAGGGCCAGGGATATTCTGGCAAGTATCATTTTAAGGCACTCCAGAGAGGAGCTGAATTCAGGTCTTCCATGTTCAGGACAGCAGGTCCTTGGTGCTGGCCGCAGTGACCCCAAATTCTAATGTCTCGCATGGCTACAGGAGGTCCTCCCTTCCTCTCTCCATGCGTATGGTGTGTCCGTGCTAAGTCACAACAACAAGGAATTAAAAAAAAAAAGCATGTGGTATTTCTTCCTTTGAGCAGCCAGCAGTAGAGGCTTGCTGGGCTGCCCTGGCCTGCTGCTCAGTGCTGTGCACAAAGGAAACCTCCTTCTGAGATGCCCCGCGGCGCTCAGATTTGCCTCTGAAGCGGGAGACGCAGTGACCTCTATTTCAACATGAATAATCACAATTGTAGTTCATGCCCATCCAATGATGCAGGTCTTTATTAGACCTGACTGGGGTCTGTAACCTCTGCTGGCTGCAGGTTCTCCCAGCTGCCGGCATGCTGTGTGAAGTGCTGTTTGTATTTCCTTCTATTCATGCCAACCTTACCTGCCATGAATGATGCAATCATGCGGACAAGAAGAGATCATAGGGAGGCTCAAAGTCCAGGATGGAAAAAGGAGAGAAAGAAGGAAAAAAAAAAAAAACAACCACAAAAGAGCCAAAAATAGAGTTTCCAAGGCTGGAGGTCATTTGAGCGTGGGGCTCAGGGGACATTAGAGACATGCTGGAGCCTCCAGGTTGGAGGGGAACATCCACTTGGTGCCTTTCACTTGCCTGTAGCTATCTGTGCTTAAGATACCACAGCCCGCAGCTGTGTTGAGTCCACTGACTTTGGGGAAACCTGAAGTGAAGTGAGTCTCTGAAGGCTGGTGGAGCCCTCATTGCTGGAGAGGAAGGGGTGGCAAGGACCATAACCAAAGGGGAGTACAATCTTATCTGTGCAGGAATACCTGAGGTTGAGCAGAGGCACCCAGAAGTCTTTCCCAGCAGATAGTTCTATGACTGTACTTACATTAAAATTGAATAAACATGCCCTTGTGTTGACTTAACCTTCCCATGCAGTGTGTTGATCTAGTTTTGTTGACATGCTCGTTCCTAGAATCTGATTCTCACTGAACATGAGTAAAAATGGGAGGTACCCTGTATGTTACCTGAAAAAAACATCTGAGTTAGGTTTTTGATTAGTTTCTGGTGCCATCCTTCAGGATCTGGGAAAGCTGGCAGGGTCTGCACACCCAACCCTGTGATGACACGATGCCAAATGTCACCTCGTAGCAAGTTCTATAGATGCAGTTATTGGGGTAAGACTCCTCCTTGTGATCAGGAGCCTAATGGCCCTTCAGTGTGGATTTCTGTTATGTCCTTGCACTTCAGCTTGTGCTGCAGGTAAGATGGGCTGCAGCTGGTGAGGGCTTTTGGGGAGTCCAGTGCCAGATATTCACCTCTCTTACCTCTTCTAAACCATGAGATGCAGTACTGTGTTTCTGCTTCACTGCAGGCACAAAACAGGACCTTTGAGGGATTTCTGCGCAAGACTGGAGATCCTCCTTTCAGACCAGGGTTTAAAGCTCTGCCCAAGTTGTTCCCAGGATGGAGTGTGCTTCCCTCCCCTCTGAACACTGCCACCCTTAACCAAACCTTCTCCCACTCCCATGCCCCACCAAGACCCTTGTCTGGAAGTTGCCAGCACAGCCCATACCCACAGCTGGGCCAGAAAGATCCTGTAAGTGCAGGCAGGGATGAGCATAAGTCCCATTTTCCTTCTGGCAGGAGGGTTGGCTGTCTTTTTACAAAGCACTGCTCTCTGTTACCTGGGCTGGGCCACCAGAAACTCTGGACATGCATCCCTGTATTGTCTCATGGGGCATGAGGTAGCAGTTCTGGTCAGAGAAAACCCTCCTTGTTCCCCTTCCCTCCATCAGAGGCGTGGGGAATGGTGAGCAATTAATCTGAAATATAAATCCCTGTAGCCTGAGAAATTCTGGATGAGAGCCAGAAAGAGTTAACAAGGAAACATGTTCCCTCCAGCATAATTGTATATTTGGCTTATATTTTAATAAATGAGTAACAGCTGAGCAGAGAGGCCAAAAGGAGAGAGGTCCCCCCACCGACCCTGAGGTACCTTCAAGGCAGTGTTTGGGCTGCGTGCGAGTCAGGTACTGGAGTGGGCTTTTAGCACAAAACGCTGAGGATTAACTGTGAATTAGACAGCTATGTAGGCAGTGAGTAGCAATCGGAGCCAGTGGCTAATGCAGGTGCGAAGGGTTGAGTTTTTTTAATGTTTAAATTTTCTTTTGAATTCCCTGAAGGCAGGAAGAGGAGGAACAAAGCCAGGCACTGTGGTTGAGCCTTAGGGGAGCTGGAGGCCTGAGGTGATAAATCACCAGCGCTGCAGTGAGATTAAGAGGGAAACTAGTGTAATATATGAGGCAATATGGAAAGAGGAGTTTTATTGCTACAGTCAGCCCTGAAAGGCTTCAGTTCCAGATGGTTAAAGTGGGGGTAAGTCAGGAACCTCCATCAGATGGGGCCCACCATCTGACAATAGCAGAAGCAGAGGAGGGTTCCCTCTGCACCCAGAAAGGGTGCCAGCTGGAGAGAGCTGTCTTCACAGCAGGATAAAATAGCTTGCATTAGTGGAGAATTTCTTCTTTGTGAGGAAAGCTGGTGATAAGCATGGCCATTTTGGCGTTTCCCTCCATTCAGGAAATACCTCTTGTTCTTGCAGAGTATTTCTGGGAAGGCTTTGGGATTAGTTTGCTGCTCAAAGCAAATGCACCGGGTGGTTCTGGATGATGGTACTGTTGGCCTAACATTGATGATACCCATCAGTTGGCCTTGAGAAAGCCTCCTGCTATAGTAGCTTCACAGATGGATGGCCCTGGGGATGGGTGGTAGTTTAGCACCCGCTACACTGTGATGGGGACCCATGTTCCCCAGGCAGCAGCCTGAAGCTGTTAAACTTGTTTCTGATAACTCTCCAAGCCGTGGCTAGGGAGCAACATCTTTCATAGCTCTCAGCCAGGGCGAGAGGTAGAACAAAGACCTGGTTCATGGAGGAATTTCTCCTGCAAGAGCGAGGGCTGTCCGGCATTGGCACTGCCCGGTGCCATGTCGAAGGCAGGGTAACCTCAGACCACAGCACTGATGCAGCGCCACAAATTGCTGGGAGGAGGGGGGATGTTACTCTATATGGGATTTTTTTTATTTTTATTTTTATTTTGAAATGGTTAAGGAGAATTCTCATCTGGGGAAATTTTGGCCGTACTTTAGACTTCTCTGTTGGATCTCTTATGCTAGAAATGTTTAGATTTGTTTTTGTTTGTGTTCTGTCTTACGCAGCTAAGAAAACAGTTTCAAATAGGACAAATTGTCTTGTTCCAGGGAGGAGGTCTGATCTAGAGAGTGAAAACAGCTTGCTACTTGGAGAGCCATCCACAAAAGAACAAAGCTCTAAGGACAGTTCCCTACACGGTGCCCCACAAGAGATATTATAGAGCCAAGATGTTGGCCTCAGGAAGCACTATTGTGTGAGGCAATCTTCTTGTTGAGTGTCTCTTTGCCCTAGATTTTATGCGCCCCAATGCCTGGTCCTCTGGGTGCTGCTCCTTTGGGTACAATGGGCGGGGAGGCAGGTGCCTGGGGTATTCCCTTCTCCTGGTTGTAAAAAAGGGGAATCATATTAGTTCATTTCACAGGGATGCTGGTGCCCCTTTCTGATAGTCTTTAACAGCTGGTTCTGTAGAAGAAGAGTTGAGTCTATTTTGATGAGGACTGTGTCTCTCCCATACTTGTGTTTTGCTTGTCACTGGCAACACAAAAGGAAGAAATGCTCGTGGAAGAGCCAGTGTTCCTGCACAACACTAGTGGAATGTCAATTCTGAATGCACAGAAGTGTGAGCTTCTTGTGGCAGTTGGATGGAGAATTACTCTCGGAAGCTTAGAAAAGTGCAATGGCATCATATGACCTGTACATCTTGTGAAAATGAATCAGTGCTACTGTTATTAAAACATCTCCACTTGTAACGGCTTCTTTGGCTGATTGGTCGTTAAACCTGGTGTAGGATATAAAGCCTGGTAGGAAGGAACTCTAAAAGCAACAGGAATTTTGCTGCTTGAAAACCACTCAGTCCAATTTCTAAGAGCCGAAGTGTGGATTCAACGCTTTTAGGCTCTCAATTAAAAGGTCATAATCACATCATCAAGAGGTCCAGGCTCACCACATCATCTGTCTGTTTTCCAGAAAAAGTCACTCTTACCCAAAGGACAAGTGGAAATGCCTAAATGGGATGATAAAAGTGCTAAGCGTGGCCAGAGCCAAGAACCATTTTGCTGTCAAGGCTTAAAAAATATTTTCATTAAGAAAGAAATGTTAGGAAATGGCAGTCTTTTGATAGACAGCTCACAAGACTAAATTTGTGAAACTCCACAGAAAGAGGAGCTGGTGGAAATTATTCTTACATTCACACCTAAGGCAATCACTCTGGATTTATTACTACATCTCGGGCTGCAAGCCTGAGTCTGATTTATTAACTACTGTCCCTTTCAGTTTCTTATCCAGGGTGGTAAACCAGCTGTAGAAAGCTGAAAAGAAGTTGAGCTGCGCGTCTTGTCTTTTCAGCCTGTTTCTTGTGTTCATTTTGGTCTATAAACAAACATCTCTCAGGTCTCCTAAATAGATTTTCTGATCGAGTTCCCAGAACAGACCACCACCAGTCTCATTAAAGCTTATTTATGCTACTTTCATGCATGAATAAAAAAGCTCCCATTCACTGCTGATTTTATTTAGTTAGATCCTGTGCCTTGTGGTGGACATTGAATTGGAGTGACATTTTTGGCAACAAAAAAATAAAAAATAGTGGGACTGGGGAGAACAGTTTGATGCCTGTAACTTTTGCAGTATGAAAAGGAAGGGGTTAACCTGTTCTTGGCTGTATGGTATTGATTGAGGCCCATGCAAAGAAAATACAGCTGTAAATAGTTAGGAGTATTCCCTAGTAGCTGGGTGGTTTTTTTTTTTTTTTTTTGGTAAGCCATTGAACTGGGATTCTGGAGGTATGACCTGTTTCCCAGGGATGCCACCCGCTTCCTGCATGATAGGAGGAGGAGAAGGAGGACGAAGGTCACGAGTTGCTCTAGGTCTCAGCTCCCCAGCTGAGAATGATCCTTTCTCCCTCCTCTGCTTTTTCCAACTTGCCTGTTTATATCGCTAGCTTTTCAGCAGAGTAACGTCTGCTCTGCCTCTGTGCTGATCATGATGGGTCCTGCTCTCAGCTGGGGTCTCTAAACATCACTACGAATAACAAATATAATTTTCACTTTACACTTGTCTCCATCTCCATCCATGCTGCTGTGTCTGTGAGGTAAGATTAATAGCTAAAAATAAAATAAATTAAAAAAAAAAAGAAGAAGAAATCAGTAAAGATGAAGATCAAGGGAGTAAAGATCTAGCAAGTGTGAAAAGTTGTAAAATGGGTTTGTTTTTCTCCAGTCCTGTTGACTGATGATCTCTTGCAGAGGTACCAAATTTTGGGAAGAGAAGGATTTGAGCCTGTCCTTCAAGTCAAAAGGGAGAACAAAAAGCAGCTTTGTGAATTTCTTTTGTGCTAAGCACATTGTGAATATTCTTAAGCATTGCCACAAGGATTAGCATCTCTGCATTTTAATGTGCCTGGTGCTGGAATGTAGCTGGAAAGCGGAACAGGCAGGAATGGTCTCTCCAGGCGCTGGGCTCTGCTAGGTGTCTCTTTGAAGTACTATTCAATAACTTTTCTGTTACGTTTTCTTTTTTTTCCCTTTTTTTTTTTTCCCCCCTCCTCCTTCAAACAGCTTCTGCAACAAATCCCGACAGCTTTCACATTTCTGAAATTTACTGGACTGGACTGTTTTATCTCCAAATACCTTTGCATGGCAGTAGTATATATATAAAAAAAAAAAAAGCATGTGGACAGAAGTATGGAGTTTGGTATTTACTTTGGATCATTAACCTGGTCTGTAAATTTGACTTGATATCTCCTTTTTTTGTTCCTCCCCCCACTTTGTGTAATTTCAGAGCCCATGAAGAGACGCTGTCATTTGCTGCTTCGGGATCCCAGCAAGAAATGGGAGTCTGATGGATTGTAAATGCACCTGCTTTGTTTAAAACCCAGCCAAACAGATAAGTGCCCTTTTAATTATCTCACAGCAGCAGTTTAGACATAGTTGTGCACAACATCTTTCTTCAGTTTGGTTTCAATTCGGCGAGCCCTCTGCGTTTCACCATTGCAAACAAGCGCTCTGCGGTTCTCCTTTCGGCTGAGAATTCCCAGGCGATATCAGTATTTCACGTGAGCTAATTAATTAGCGTCTGCGGGAACTGCAGCTGATGGCTCGGGAAGCTCCTGTGGGTCTTTCCCTTCCCCTCCGGAGCCACCGTCTCCAGCAGCTCAGTGAGGTTTTGGGACTCTGAGAAGCAGCTCTGCGGGACCAGATGAGGCTGATGTGACCCATCTGAGCCTTAAGGAGTCCTCCGGGACTCATTAGGGGTTTAATAACTAAACTTGGCTGGTTTGATAGAGAAGATGCTTGTGCAGGCTTGGCGCGATCTCAGAGAAACCAGCTAATGCTGCTGGCAGGAGAGAGGGCTTTCTGCATGTGCTATTCATATGCATGTGGAGAAAGTGATAACCCCTACTTCATCCTGCCGTTTTCCAGGTGGGAAAATAGTTGGGAATAGCAGAGAGAAGTCCTTAGTTAGACTGAGTTTATACAAGGCACAAAGAGGTATCGTGGGTGAGTTGTAACAAGTATTGTCCCCTCGGTGTTGTGGGGGACATGTGTATCTATGGATAGCAAATACAGGCCATCAAGAAAATAATTTCTGGCAGCTTAGTTCTGCTTCTATACGTGACCGCTGCCTGCTCTTGGACACTGCAATTATTTAATAATCTAAGAAATCTGTAAAATGTGATCTTGTATACAGTGTAACTTTGCAATCCTGTACAGGCACGGGGCTGGGGCAAATATTCACTGTAGCTGCAATTTACGGCGCTGGAGTAATGAAAAAGTCACTAAAGCCAGGCATGTGAGCATTGGAAAGGATATATGGCAGCAGGAGGGACAGGAGCCAAATTATCCACTCCAGAGCTGTCTTGTCTGCTCTACCAGGGTTAATTAGCAGTGTAAAATGTCTGCCTCGCTGCTATGAAACTACAAACAGGTTTGCTACAGCAAATCAGACTGTAGTAACTGATGTGAACTCATCTTACCGTGTTCCTAAGCAGAAGATGAGTTTCTTGGTGAAGCCTGGGACCGAGAAAGTCTGGAGAGATGAGATGATGCAGTAGGAGGTTACTGCAGCGCAAGGGAACTGGATCTAGATCAGCTCGGGTGATCCCTGGAGTTTCTGATGTTCCCTCTTTTCTAGGAAAAACTTCACTCCTGCTGTTATTACTGAGAAACTTTTTATATTAATAGAAGAAATGACTTGTCCTATATCAATTACTATGCTGTGACTTAAAATTGTAAACGTTATATATTCTTGACTCAATACTCTGATAGCAAAAAGGCTTGACAATATATTAAGAAACACTGATAAAATGAAACCTTAGTGAGAAAATCAGGGTTTGTTCATTCAACAAGGATGGATGGGAAGTAAAAGCTTAAATCATCTGTGTACCCCAACAAACAGAGCTCTTTGCTCCTCCAAAAAACAAAAAACCAACCTTTTATTTTTAGCCTTAGAGATCCTCAAGGTCTTGATTATTAGGTCTGCAACTTGAAATCTGATTTCTGCCAGTGTGCTGATATCAATATTCCCCCAAATTAGGTCCTTATAAATGAACCCTAACCTGGCCAGTTCCCGACTGGGCATCAAAGCTGAATTTGGAAATCATAACCTGAAATGTGGCATGCAACTTGTAACGCTCTGTGCTCTTTGGCAGAAGAGGCAGAAAGCACTTACAGTCCCTCTGGAGCTGTACTGATGTGAGAGATGATACTGAGTGTGTTACATGCACCTGTGGTTTGGTTGGTGCAGCTGAGGAGAATGGATTCAACAGATCTTGACAGGCTTCTGCAAAAAACCTTGTCCAGAAAATAAGACTCCTGAATCCCTAACTATTTTCTCGTCTTACAGGTGAGCCTTGAGGACACCTGGGTGACCGTAGCTCCTGAATGCACGACCTTCCCCTGGGATTAGACGAAAACCATGGGGAAAGACAAGAAAAAAGAGGAGGCTGTCTTTCTGAGGAAAAAGATAACTTTAGTGAGGGCTTTCTCACTCCTCATCGGCAGCATGGTTGGCAGCGGCATCTTCATCTCCCCAAAAGGAGTACTGAAAAACTCTGGCAGCGTGGGTTTCTCCCTGGTTGTCTGGTTTGCCTGTGGGCTCCTTTCAATGTTCGGTGAGTTGTGGTGAGCTCTGCCAGCCTTTGCTTAAGCACCTGGGAGGTGAGGGAAACCAGCACGTTTTTATGTATAAAAAACATTGGGAGCAGAATAGACTAAATTTTCCCTGTTCCTACTGCAACAGAAACAAAGGTTTAAGAAGCCTGGGGGGATCACCAGGGGTCTTCAGTTCAAATGACTTCCCTCGTGGTGACTGGGAAAATCCCAGCGCTTACGGTCTGTGAATATGAAATCTTGTGTGAGTCCCGGTCAGAGGAGTGACAGTGACCGCAGATGGAGACAGTGTGGTCTCTGCCAGGAAAGCTGGGAGAAGATGAGGGGACTCATTCTGTAAGGTGGAAGGGAGATGTAGGCATCCAAAAGGCACTCGTGAGTCCGGGGGCTGTGCAGTGCTTTTCATAGATGCTGTGAAAAGGGCAAGAAGTGGTGGTCTTAACATGTCATAAGGGATCCCCTTTCTGTCGGGGAGGAGGATAGAGATGTGCTAGAGCGGGTTGCCTGGGGAGCTGCAGAGTATCCACCAGCCAGGGGTGGGTGTCTGGACATCTGTCGGAAATGGTTTGGATGTGGCTGATGCTGCCTTGGAGCAGGAGGTGGAGCAGATCAGTTCAGCCCTGTTTTCTGTGCGTTACCCTTGGCTTGGTTTCTGGCATTAATACCAGTCTTTTCTCACAAAGGGTGGACAGTTTGATGACAGTTTCATTCTAGTTCTTCTGAAATAATGTAGCTCTTAAAGTTGCGATGGATAAAATGTATGGGCTTTTAGTTTCCTTCATTAACTGTATAAAATCACCATCTCGGAAACACTCTAAAGGTGCTGTTAGGATCACAAGATCTCTTTGCACTGGGAAGAAATCTGATGTATATTTCACTGGGTGACTTTAAAGTTCTTCTTCTATATTGACTTAGGAACAAAAAAGCAAAAAAGGAAAAATACTCCATGTGGGAAAAAACACTTTGGCACTGTGACGTGTACACACAAGTTTAGAAATCGAGACATTAAATTGTTAATATGGCGACAAATGTGGTTCTTGCTCTTAGCATAAGTGTACCGATATTTCACATTGCAGCCTATGTGCGGTGGGTGATTCTGTGAATTACGTACTTTTACTTAAAGAAAATCTTAAAATATAATGTGACCATGGTGTTTCTTTTAACTGAGCAGAGCAATAAACAATAACGCTTGTGCTGATCACGTAGCCCACGCTCTGCACTTGGAAGGTTTCTCTCTCCATTGCATCCTTTGATAGACTCTGCTGGAAGGGCCTTGGGAGTCTCTTTATCAAATTATTGTATTTTGTAGCCAAATTTGTTGGTTTTTTTCTTCCCTTTTATCAGCTTGATGACCTCCCCTGATCATTTCTCTGACACTTTTTTTGCAGTATATTAAAAAGGCCCACTTTCTTATATGCTTTCTTTTTTTTCTTTCAAGTATGGCATTTATAGAAGTCCCCTAGCACGAGTTCAGCAAAGCACTTAAACGCATGCTTAAAGTACGCAAAGACACCCAATGGAATAAATGAGACGAGGTGTCTGCCTGTATTAGACACTTTTAAGAGGGATTCTGCACAAATTTGCCAACAGAAAGGCAGGAAAACTTGAGGGTCCTCACCATTGGCATGACCTGAATATGGCACTATTGCCATGGGACTTGGAGGCATGGCCATATCACCACCAGGTTCCTCTGCACTCCCCTTCCACAGCCACCTGAGCTGGGCAAAGAAGTAGACAGCACAGCTAGAGATGGTCTTACCCCCCAGGGTCTCATCCCAGCAGCGCTCAGCCCCACTGCAAGGCGAGTTGTCCTCCAAAAAAGTGAAGTGTTCTATGATTTCTTCTGGTGAACAAAGGATGTTTAACCTGGCAAGTGAATCCAGTGTAGACAGGGCTTAAGATTCATACTTAGACCCATTCAGATGGCATGATGAATTGCTCTGTAGAGAAAGCACAGATGTAAAGATCTTTTTTTTTTTTTTTTTTTGGCACAGGAGGAGGTGTAAAGGTTTCTATCCATTTGCTTGAAAGTTTTAAACTGCCTTCTCCGGCACACCTCTCCTAGGGTTTCTCATTGTGCCCTGGGGCAGGGTCAGGGAGGTGCAGAGGCGCTGGTCAAGGCAGGATCAGGCAGTCCCCAGGCCTACTGGGGTACATGAATGTGTGAGAAGAGACCGACTGAGCCCCTCACACAGACGCTTCCCTTGCTCTGCACTGTGGGAGCCGTGCTTTCTCTGGTGGCAGGTCTTCCCTCTCAGAGAAGATGCCCTGCTAGGTCTTCTGTCCGGTGTCTTCGAATGAAGGAAGGGATTTATGTGAAGATGCAAGATAAGGACACAGGAATGTGGTCTGCGATTCAAAAATGTGATTGAAATGACCATTTCAGTGATGGCCTGTTGGCTGAGCTGCTGTAACTGTCCTGTAAGAAGCATTTCACCAGCCTAACTGTGAGGAGAAGCGAGAACACAAACCTCCAGGGTGGTTTTTGAAGGAAACCTCCTGTAGCTCACTGCAACATTTCTGTCACACACCTTTTCACATAACTTCCATGGGAAAGTTGGGTCATTAACCAGAAAATGGAGAATTTCTTCCCGTCTGACAGAAAAGTAAATCACTTCAAAATTTACTTCAAAATACTGTAGGGCACAAAAATGGGGAATAGTGGTTCTGTTAAATCCCCTTTTCTTCCTCTAATTCACTACTTATTTTAAACAGATTCATTCAATCCCTAAAAAGTCACACAGAGAGAGAAAATCCATGGGACAATTTACTCAGTGCTTTTCTACCTGAACTTTTCCAGGTGCCTTGTGTTATGCAGAGCTTGGAACAAGAATCACCAAGTCTGGAGGACATTATATCTACATTTTGGAGACATTAGGGCCTCTGCCAAGTTTCTTATTCCTGTGGGCAGAGTTTTTTGCTATCAGGTAAGGGCTTTTGTTTGTTTGCTTTTTGCCGGATGCTGTGACGATTTAAAAAAAGCAAGTTATTGTGCCAGGTAACAGCCTAAGCAGTTTGTAAAGGAAAGAGAAGAAACAATCTGGACAACTTTTAAAGATTTTCACTGATAAACAGAAGAGGACATAATGAGTAAATAGCTACGCATGTTCAATATGATCTGTACTTGAAGAATATCTCTCTTCTCCCTTGGCAGCTGGTATCCTCCAAAAGCCACAGTATTTTTCAGAGGCTGACAATAGATGCCAGATTTATTTCAGATCTTCTGCTTTCATTGTGAAGCTTTTTCTGGTTCTCCTGTGTAGACAGTTTTCTGGCTTACCCCTGAGTCAAATAATATTTTAGAAAATTGTAAATTATTTCTTTTTTAACTTTTTTTTTTAAAGTCCTCACCTCTCAATAATCTGTGTTCTTCATATCAGCTGAGATGAAGCAGGACATATGGACCATTGCTTAGTACATTTAATCTCAATTTTTGCTTTCAAGTTGGGAATGAATCCTTTCTTTGCAGCATGTGATTTTTAACCCATTTACTGAGAAAAACCTGTGAAAAAGACCTTACGGGAATTCATCATCTGCATGGGAGATTAAGCTGGGTGGGGAAAATTCCTCTCCTCCTGAGTTTTGTGCAGTTTTACATCATGCCATTTTTTTGGCTGTCTGCAGACCCCAGTTTGTGCTCGGTTCCCCCCCCCAGGCCCGCCAACAGTGCTGTGGTTTCTTTGGCGTTTGGACGCTACATGCTGGAGCCGTTTTTTGCCCCCTGTGCAGCCCCTGTCCCTGCCGTGAAGCTGGTGTCCCTCCTGGGGTACTGTAAGTACTAACCTTTACTGGAATGCTCCTCTCAGAGCCTCTCTGCCCCAGACCAGGGCACTTACGGGGTGTTATCTTCTGGGATAACTATGGGATTGGGGCCCCATTTTATCTTCTTGGTTACCCAAAGCTTCCTGATCCAAGGTGCTGGTCTGGGGCCACGATATTCTCCAAGAAGGGGAATGGGCCTCACTGTTGAGCAGCTGGAGCCCTGGGGATTGTGCCAAGTAGGGGGAGTAGAAATTCTTCGTATATAATTGTGCAAATTCCACCTGGGTGGAGGGTGTAAGGCTCAAGCTTTTGAACTCCTTTCCTGCTGGCTGCGAAGCTCTTCTGCCTGCTCCGGGCTGGTGTGTGCTGGCACAGGAGCTGCTGTGAAAGGGGGCTGCTGAGATGTCCTTGCAAACTCACACCTTCCCCCCAGGCAGGCGTGGGTCACCTGAAAGGAACCAGGCTCCTGGTCCCTCGTAGGAGCATAACTCATCTCCCGCTTCAACCTGTAATATTTTCTGGTATCTCTCACCCTGGGCATCCTCTCTGTAAAGATGCAGCCTTCTCCCTGGCATCCCTACAGCAGGGAGCTCTGCTTTACTTATTCCTGCATGCGTTGAGCTGTAGCAGTGTGGTCTCCTCCTCAGACATGGTCCTCACCCTCAACTCCTGGAGTGTCACCTGGAGTGCCCGACTGCAGACGGCTCTCTCTGTCATCAAACTCCTGGCTCTGGCTCTCATCATTGTGCCCGGGATGATGCTGCTGGCCCAGGGTAGGTGTGCTGCTGGGTGACTGAGGGAGAGTGCTCGACATACTCGCCTGTCACAGCCTTTTTATCGGTCCCTAGTGACAAGCGTGGTACTCCTTTAGCTGGCAGGAGCTTTCTCTGCCTGTGTGCTGGATGTGAATTAGCTGGGAGCTGAGACCAGGGCGGTTGGCACTCAGCTGTGTCGTTGCACTGGGCCAACGCACCCGGCTCGGCTGCCATGTCTCCAAAACTGAGGGAGAGTCTCGGTGCCCGAGGCTGTGCGAGCCTACCCAGGGTCATACAGGCACATTCCTCTTTGGATGGTCTTTCTTTGGTGGCAGACTTGCCTGATTTCAGCATGGCTTGAAATCCTTCCAAAGCAGCACAAATTTGATGGACATCAGTGATGAGTGACAGCATCCCATGGTGACCCGAACCAGTCACAGCTGTGCAATGTGTTACCGGCCCTCAGCTGAGCCCTGGTGACTGCATCTCTAACCATTCTGTGGTTGAAGCTAATGTTTTTTACCTTCTAATAGAGATGGGCAGTAACTCAGACTTATGATGGACTCACAGAGGATTGTATACTCACACCCAGAGTGGGGGGAAAAACCCCTTGCCAGTAATATCTTCTGGGAATGATACAAGAGCGTTGGCTTTAATCCAAGCCTCAGTTTATAGAAAAGCCCAAGGCATTCCCACTCAAGGGATGAAGCCTGCTCCCTCATCATGCTATTACCTTCCTCTGCAGAGAAAACAACACAGGCAGTAGGCTACGCGTTCATGTTTCCTTTTGATGTCTGGAGCTGGCTCCTTTGAACATGCAAAGATCCCCTCCGGCTGGCAGCACTTCTGAACTGAAGGACTGCCCTGCAGCTAGAAATCCTGAGCCATTATTGTTAGGAATGCCTTTAAATGACAATCTGGAGCCCTGGCACCCTTCCTCCAGTGAGGAGGATAAGTACTGGTGACATCTGGAGGGAGAATTCACCAAGAGACCCCAATATGACAGGTTGTATTTAATTTGACTCATGGGGGACTATAAATCACTCATTAATGTATTGCAGACAATAAATCCTTTTTATGCGCCATCACTTATCAGCAATCATTTTAAAACATAAAAAGACTACCCTGATAGGCCCACTCCCATATTTTGGTTTAGTTTTCTTCAAATCTGTTTTCTTTTTGAGCTGTTTTTTGTGCTTAGAAATCAGTTTTGTGCTTCTAAATCGATTTGCCTGATTCCCTTGCTTTGTTCTACTTTCTCTGGTTACACTCTTGTCCTTTCCTCTGCTATTACCTTCCCTTTGGCTCAGGTTTTTTTTAGAGACCTGTTGGGCCAGGGTTGCAAACCCAAATGTCCAAATCTTGTCACAGAGCTCCTTGCAGAGGCACCTCCATAGAAGCAGCCTGACTTTCTCCATGTGTCTTGTGCCATTTCATCCCTTTCCTGGCAAAGCCCAACTAGGCAAGATCTACTCCTTTCACTTATAAAGATACTTTGGCGGGGAGAACTGAATATATATCTGGAACCAAACCTTGGGCCCCCTGGATTTGAAAATGTTAGAAGTGCAACTCCCTTTGACTGTATTTCTTATTGGTTTTCCCTTGAATGAGAAGCTGTTAGGTGTTTCTCCCTTCCCTAGGTTTGTTTGATGTTTGATAAAATGTGTTTCATATCCAAAATCCTGACTTTGATGTTTGTTTGTTTGTTTGTGGGTTTTTTCTGTTGTTGTCTCAAGCAGAGAACTTCTGGGAAAGTCGGGAGAGTTGGTAAAATGACATCTTTGTCTGAGCCACCTCTGCTTTTTTTTAAATTTTATTTGCTTTTGCCTATGTGTCCTAATTCCCTCCTCCTGTGGGTGGGCTGCGGTGGCTGGCAGGGGTGGTGGGCAGGGATCATGCCCAGAGTTGGGGGGCCAGAATGGCAATGCCTGCTCCCCGTTCCCTCCTCTGTCCTGGTTCCCATGATCCGACCAGCATGGGGCTGGGGTCACCGCTCCGGCAGCGGGATGGAGAGGGAGCACAGCGAGAGCTGAATTAGCTGCCTCGTTGGCTGCACGACATCAAAGAAGAGTGTGCATCCAGCTGCTCAGGGAGCTGGGAGGAGGGAAGAGGGGGGCCAACCCAGTGAATTAATTTTGGGCCTAAAGAAAGGACAGGACAACTTGGGTCCTCTCGTCTCTGCAATCTCCCGTTCCCACAGCAGGCTCTGTCTGAAACAGAACCAGCCACTGCCATCGCCCTTCCTGAAATGTCTCCCGTAGCTGGATGGGGGATGGATTTGTTCTGTCACTGTTTGTGAAGTAAATGCGTCAGCACAGCGCAGCAAATTAAAGCAATGAAACAAATCCGAATGCCTGGCTCCAGGGAAGTCACAAACATTCTTCCCAGGTGTGGGCAAGAGGTGCAAGGGCTGTTATCCCGTGGGAAGGAAGCCCATCTCTGACATTTCCCTGCCCCGTGTCCATTTGTTTATCTCTTCTGCAGGCCACACCGAAAACTTCCAGGATGCTTTTGACAGGCAGTCGTTGGTTTTGGATAAGCTGCCTCTGGCTTTTTACGCAGGCATGTTCGCGTATTCAGGCTGGTAGGTGCGACAGGAGGGTGTTTTGTGGGCAGCAGGCTGGTGCCTGAGACATGGCTCAAACTCTCTCCCCGTCTCTTCCCACCGTGCAGGTTTCAGACAAGCTTTGTGCGTGAAGAGTTGGTCAGACCTGAGAGGTAAGGCTGGGAAGAAGTCGGTTACCAGCATCTGGGGTACCGTGGCTTTCCCAAACGCAGTGTGGGAGGAAATAAGTTTGGTGGGTTCACCTAACCAACTGCAGTAGTAGCGTGCATAACAAGGGATAACAGCTTGTTCTTTGTGTGTCCCTCTTCCTCTTTCTTGTAGAAATATCCCCCTGGCTGTCATCGTGTCTGTGATCACAGTAATTGTGGGGTACATGCTCACCAACATCTCCTATTACACGGTCCTGGGAACGCAAGATGTTCTGGCTTCTCCTGCTGTGGCTGTGGTGAGCCATCACCCCTACTGTTATCTTTCTTCAGTGTGGTCAGCTTATGCTGAAGGGGGGGTTCATGGCAAGTGTTCTGGAGATGATTTTTCTGATAAAATGCTTTATTGCTTTGTCATTTGTCTGGATTACTGGGCAACAGTAACTCCTTCTACTCTTGCCTAAAAGAGAATGAAAAATAACCTACAGATAACAGGAGAAAAGGCAAGATTTATGAGTTATACTTGACTCCTTCGATGGAGGAAGTTGTCTTTCTCTTGAATATGATGTTTAGAGATCACCACATTTTCCTAAAGTCGCACTTGCTCTTCCTCCAGAGCTTTGTGCAGCGAGCCTTCAAAAGCCTGATCTCTGTGGTCCCTGTCCTTGTTGCGCTGTCCTGCTTTGGAACCATGAATGGAGGAATCTTCACGTTTTCAAGGTCATGTTCCTAAGAATTTATTGCTCTTTGGGTTACTGAATTGGAAGGGAGCACTAGCAACCTGTGCAACTGCACACCCACTTGATGGCATTTTAGCTACTCTTGTGGGAAAAATAAGGCCTTTGACTCCCAGGATGTCCACCACAGGACAATCCCTGTTGGCTAAGAGTTGACCCTTTCTATTTCTGGCTAGGTCCAGACTTTGGTACCTAGGGCTGGTCACAAACAGAGATTTTTATCTTCTTCCCCCTCTCCCCCTCCCTTTCAGTTTGAATCCCCAGTTTAAAGTGAAATGTCAATGTTTCTGGTGAACTAGAGGCTTTGTTGACGTTGGCAGCTTCTCAGTGAGACCGACTCTTCTTTCGCTGGGTTCACCCAGCTGCTTTGCTGCAGGGCACGGGGCTCCCTCTGTTGTGAGGACCTCTGGCCAAAGGCAAGCCCTCCCTTGAGGACTTTGCTTTAAGGTCAGTGAAATGTTATCAGGGATGGGCCATTCCTAAAGCAATAGTTGAGGCTTAACAAGTCTGGTTGTAGCAATAAGAAAAGCTTTGTTCCATGGAAAAATTATCTTGCCAGCTTCACTGGCTACTACACTGCATGTCCTTACGGGAGCCTTGAAATTGGAGAGGAGGACAGAGCTTATGGAGAAGCACGTTGTGCTGGCCCCGAGGAGCTGAGTGAACTCTCTGGAGCTGGTTCTGTTTCACAGCTTTGATTGCAAAAGGAAAAAATCAGTTGATATGAAAGGGATGCTTCATAGTGTGAAAGCTAATGAGTTATTTGATCCACTACCCTGAAGTCCTATATTAAATACAGGTGTGGAGAATCCTCCCCTTTAGCTCCTCTAGACAGCGGTTTTCTTTGAGGATGAGAAGTCCCTGGACAGCACAGAGTTTCTGCGTGTCCCTATCACTTTTCTCTCCCCAATCCTGGCACCATTAACATAATCACTGCAGAAAGGCCATATAAACAGCGATGGGGCCTCCCTGGCTGCTGGCCAGCCACACCCCTGCGAAACCACAGAGACAGCAATAAAACCAGTTTTACACTCATGCCCCAGCTGCTTTGGGCCCTGCTCCAGCCCAGCTGATGCTCTGGCATGGTTTGTTTGTGGATATTAAATTTGTAAAATTGGATGCAGTGCCTTCTCCCTAATTGCCCTTTCATGAGTCAAAGGAGGGATGGAGGCAAGGAGCTCTCTGCTGTCATTTTGTAGCCGGTCTGGTGTGTAGCTGGCCTCTCGGCAGTGCGCCAAAATATATTTTCCAACAGCTGGCCAGAGGATTGAAAATCCTCTATTATTTGGGGAAATTGCACTTTATTTTATATATATATTTATATACATATATATATGTGTGTGTATATATTTTTTAAAATATATATACTTATAGTATATATAAGTATGTATAAGTATATATTAAGTGTATATCTATTAAAAAATATAGGCATCAAGACTGACAATCCACTTTCACAAACTCACCAGCCTGTCTTATAAAGAATCAAAGCTTGTGACCCTTCCCCTTCCTACTGGAAAGATTAACCCCTTCTCTGATGGCAAGAAACTTTCTTGCTTCTGTTTCTAGCCTGAGCTCACTCATGGTCACTTTGGACTTGCCCAAAGGTCTCTGCTAATGGGCCACCTAAGGGGATGCTACCAGTGGTCCTGCTGGTGGGCTCTGCACTGTGTTGAACTGGTCCTGGGAGAGCTATGGGAACTCAACATTGGGTTTTGCTTCCATATGCCCCAAAAGCGCAGCTAAAGGCAGAACTTGAATAGCAGACCTGTGCTGGGGATGTGCCATGTGGCCTCAGGTCAGTTCAGTGTCTGATCTTCTAATTTCCTCATCTTCTGGATGTGGGATACTAATGCATAGGGCTCCCTGTATTTTCCTAGGACTCTGTTTGTGGCTTCCAGGGAAGGACAGTGGCCTCCTCTCTTCTCCATGATCCACATTCGAAGGCACACACCCCTTCCCGCTGTCATGTTAATGGTAAGGAGATGTGGCTGTGCGACATGCCCTCTTCTTGCATTCTTGGCTTTCCTGCAAAGCCTGGAGAAGCTGAGGAGTTTTAAAGGTTGTTGAGACACTAAGTCGGCCCCTGAAAAATAAAGAGGGTGGAATACTGGAAATAGCTGCAAAGTATTAAGTCCCCTTGTGTCAGCAGTGGTATCCAAACCCACTACCTTGAATTCCCTCCTTATAGCCTTGGAGACCTTTCTTTAAAAGTATTGTCCCTACTATCTGCCATGGCTGCTGCTCAGTATCGTCCTATGAAAACACCTCTGCCCGGCTTTGGCTATTTGGAAAACTGACATTCTCAGGTGTGGTGGGAATGACCATTTGCAGAGATGCTCTCAGTTTTCGTTTTGCTTTTTTTTTCTGGCTATGGTGGTCCAGGTCCATCATAACTGGGCTGCAGTGACTCTTGCAGGTCAGCCAAGCTTCTAAAAACTTAGCAGATATCTTTGTAGGTAGCTTTTGTACTGACAGCATGGGCTTTTGTATCATGCACATTTTAATTGCCCTGCCCAGGACACAAAGCATCAAAGATGCTGTTGATCTTGAAAGGATTGCTCCTTCCTGTGGCCCGTCATAATAGTGAGTTTAGGCCTTTTGCCTTCAGTCTGTGACACTGTTTTGTAAAGCTCGCTGACCTCTGAAATGTTGGGGCTGTGAAGTAGCTGTCTGTGATTGCAGGGGGGCTGGAAGAGGTGATCCACATTACCCTTTCTTGTCTGAGGACCGTAGTAAGGTTTTAATGATTGCATTTCATCTTCACAATGCTCAGTTCCCTTTGGTTACTGCCATGGTGTGTATCGGAGATATCTACCATCTACTGAACTTCTTCAGCTTTTCTCGATGGCTCTTCATAGGATTAGCCACCCTTGGGCTCATTGTCCATCGCCACCGACACCCGGAGCTGCACAGCCCCTTCAAGGTAACGCATGGCATGTACCTAACAGCCAGGAATATGCAGGCTTCTGATTTTTCTCTCTTACTTTCTAATAATTATAGCATTACATGGCCATGGTTGCCTTTAGGCTGTCAGGGGTCTTGATCCTTGCTCAGTAAGGGATGCAGGGAGAGCTGCTGAAATGTGCCCAAACAGCCAGATGTGGTAAACCCTATAAAGTCGGTTCTACATGGTGTCACCAGCCACATCTGTAAGAATGGCAGCCTGCTCCAGGGGACAAAATTTCAGGCTGAGAGCTGGCAGATGTGCAGAAGGCACTCTCCACACTCATCTCATGGGCTGCAGGGAGAAACCCTTGCCTGGATGTTGTTTCAGTGGTAGGTAAGTCTCAGCTCTAGCTGAGAAGCAGGAGGGTGTCAGGCTTGGGGGACAAGAGGATGGCCAGAGGGATCCTGGGAGCAAACCTGACTTATGGGGAATCATCTGCTGGCACAAAAATATTGTATAGTGTAGAGCAGCTCTTGTGCAACTATTGCTGCCGTAGGCCCTGAGGATGTGCACAGCGCATGGGTATGTACCACAAAGTGTAGGACGCCTTGGCCTCTTCTGCCCTTTCCTGGCCTCCAGCAGTGGCTCTTCTCACGCGGCTGGGTGCTGGGATCTTCCTTGTGTTGATGGGGGGACACTGGAGTTTGTGCTGGAGCAGCTATCTTGTGCTCGGAGCAGCTTTCCCACTGCTGGGTGATGTGCAGAAGGTGTTAGGCTGGGGTGGTGCTCGAGGTGTACAGTTTGTTCCTGTCTCCAGTTCCGCCTGCCTGGTGCCTCCAGCCAGCTCCTGGGGAGGAGAGGGGACCTCTGAGGCCACAGGCCCTGGGCAACCGATCAGTGAGAAGCTCAGGGGACAGAAACGCTTCCCGTGACTCCCAGGGCTCCTCCCTGAGCCACATGAGGCCCCGAGGGAAGTTTGGGGTAATTTTTCTTCTCCGTCTTTGCTGGAGACTGTGTGTTTAGCAGAGAGCTTGAAGCTTCCCAGTTTGTTGGCTGGATGCATTTGTGTACTCACCCAGAACCAGACTTTAAATATGTTTTCTCTTTTTCTTTTAAACCAAGATTCTCAGGGGAAGTTTATTAGTGGATAGCACTGGTGATGTTTTCAGCTGTTGAGATTTTTGCCCCGTTTTGATTTAGGCTTTTAACGGCTCCTGAAGGCCGATTAGGTGAGGGAAGGAAACGCTGGGCTTTGGGTCAGTTCGGCTGATTTATTTTTTTCCCCCGGTCTACCCTGTTTTTATATCCACTTCGAATCTCAAGCCCAGTTATCAGTCAGAGGGAAGGGCTGTGTGCAGGTGGTGTGGGCATGTGCTGCGCTCTAGTGGCCAGAGAGAGGTCGTCTTCTGCCACCAGTTACGGAGAACAAATCATAAAATACATGTAATGATGCTGGTACTACTTCTCCCCAGTAGCATTTGGGTTAGAAATAGTGAAAAAATACCGGGAAGAGGCGAGGAACCCATCCTCTTGCTCACCTCTCAAGCAGATGTGCAGCATGAGTGTGTGCACGTAGGAGAGGCTGGCAGGGGATGCTCGGGTTGGAAAGACCGCAAGAACACATAAGTTTGGTGGCTGGAAGGCTGCCATTGCTAGAGCAACTGATCTCTTCCAGCTCGGCATGGTCTGCATCCAAAATAAGATCTGTTACCAGAAAAGAGATTGTCACCCTAGGTGAGACCAGCAGCTCCTTCATTCTATCAGCCATGGCGAGGAGTAACTTGGCTGAGGTTGGATCCAAAGACTGAGTGAATGTTTCACAGTTTTATTGTTTTTTGCAGTCTTCTGATTTATTCTCCAAATAACCCAGATGAATTGGCTTACCCAAAAGGGTAAGGCTGAAGTGCTGACTGCTCCTTTGGTCTTTCATCAGGGTGTTGTTGAAGCTTATGTTCTTGAGGTAGGTGCTATGGAGATAGGGAGTCTGGTTCATCCTATTTTGGCTGCTATAAGTCTCAGGCAAGTTGGAGGCAGGTCAGAATAAGCCACGAGTGTTACAACCAAAGAACCGTTTAATTCAAAGTGCTGCTTCTACTCTGGGCTTCAGATTTTCCACCAGCAGTTGTGACAGGTGGCAAGTAGGTACATGTGCATGTGCATGCACAGGACCAGTACGTTCAGAGAGCAGTGAGGTATAGGTAACTTCTCCCCCTGCTTGGCTTCTAGTTGCAAGTGAAGTTTATATTTTGATGCACATGAATATAGGTGGCATGCACCTCACAGGGCACACCGGGCTCTGAGGATGGTACAAGTCAATTTTTGCTATATGCATTCTACTCGTTCACAACTGATTGTAAAGAAACACTCTGCAGGACAGCTATATGATTTTTCTCATCTTCTTTAAGATGGAGAAGTGAATACAGTGTGTGCCAGCACGTGTGGAGGCTGATTTGCTACAGCCATCAGTTTTGCCTGAGCATCTTCTGTGCTCTTTTCCCCAGGTTCCCCTGTTCATTCCTGTCTCTTTTACCATCATCTGCCTCTTCACAGTCGCAATGTCTTTCTACTCAGACCCTGTGAACATAAGCATTGGATGCGCCATGGTTTTAAGCGGTTTTCCAGTCTACTACCTCATAATCCATGGGCAAATGTCAAGTCGTTGCCGTAACTCGTTTCGTAAGTATGCATTTGAATTTCAGTACTGTGGACCCACACAGGCTCAGGGAACAGAGACAGTCATTTTTGCACCCCAGCCCTGGTTTCTGCTAGACTTTATCATATAGAATCATAGGCTCATCTAGGTTGGAAGGGACCTTCAAGATCATCTAGGCCAACCATCAACCTAACTCTGACAAAAAAAACCCCATCACTAAACCACGTCTCCCAGCACCATGTCAATTCGTCTTTTGAACACCTCCAAGGATGCTATCTCAACCACTTCCCTGGGCAACCCATGACAATGCTTGATAACCCTTTCAGTGTAAAAATTTTTCCGAATATCCAATCTGAACCTCCTGTGGCGCAATTTGAGGCCGTTTCCTTTAGTCCTGTCACCTGTGACTTGGGAGAAGAGACTGACTCCGCCTCTCTACATGCTCCTTTCAGGTAGTTGTAGAGGGCGCCAAGGTCTCCCCTCAGCCTCCTTTTCTCCAGGCTGAACAACCCCAGCTCTCTTAGCCTATCTTCATAAGACTTGTGCTCCCGTATCTTTGGGATCACTACCTCTCCCTCAAATTTGGCTGACAATGAGCAAGGAGATCGAAAGTTAGGATGGAGAGATTGACAGGCAGACACTGTAACCCTGTGCACAAAGACACTTGCTGAAAGGCTGGGGGGAGGACTGGTGGGAGAAGATGGGACTACCTGAGGGCTATCTGTTCGGTGAAGAGATCAGGATGGTTTTGGGCATAGATGTGGTTGTGTAAATGAAATACATCTCCACTCTATGCGTTGTCTAGCACAGATTTCCTTTGGATGTGGCACAGTGGTTGCCCTGGCGGCACAATGATTTACTCAGAAACAGGAGCCTAATTTTGAGTTTAATTTATAATTTCAGTTATGAATCTTTTTTTTCTTTTGATTTGATGTTGGGCTGAGGGGCGTATCAGTAACCACTGAACAGAAGAAAACATACAGCAAGAAAGGGTTACAATGATCGGCTAACGTAGTGATCCAGCCATCAGTGCTAGTGCTCTGATTTTCAGCCATATCTGAAGATTTCTGCTGGACTAAACTTTCTTCCTTTTCCTTCCCCCCTTTTCAGATTATCTTACACACAAACTACAGTTACTGCTGGAAGTAGTCCAACAAGAAATCAAGACTTATTGAGAAAACCACCAGAACTCACGGGAGAAGATAAAATCTACTTACGCCATTTCTGATACCTTTGATCCTACCAAAGACAGGCCATGCTATTATTCTTCTAATCACTGCAAATGAGGATGAGCCTGAGCCAAAACCTTGCTGCAAGTGTTCCTAAGCCTGGCAATCGGGATCAGCGTGAGCGTGGCACATCTGTTTCTGCCCTTTTCTTTTTTAGCAGAACAAGCTAGCTCTCGGAAATGAGCTTGCTTTGCCTGCAGAGTGTCTTCAAAATCAAGATCCTAATTTAGCAGCCTAGCCCAGTCCTAAGTAAGTGTGTGTGCGTGTGTATATATATACATGCAATTTTAAAATTTCCTAACTTGGCAGATAGAGGAAGGGAGCATGTTGCAGAACTTGGAGTCCAATACATGGAAGCCAAACGCAGGTTTCAGACTGAAGTGTTGTAGTAGCAATGCTGTGGACAAGAATTATGAAAGGAAACAGGTGGGAAGAGCAAATTAGAAACAAGGTAGATGAACTGGAAAGGAGGAGGCAGGGAGCTAAAAATTCATTCACCAGAAAGTGCAAATTCAGGTTAACGGGAAGATATTTGAAAACTCTTTGAAATCCAAACATTATCAAAGTCAAGTCAGAATGTTTTGCTTTGATTATTATGTAAGCAGAATAAGTTTATTCTCATTTGAAATAATATTTCGATTTTGAATTTTATTTTTCTGAAACGACATTTCAAAATATACAAACACATTAAAAAAATCAGCTCAACATCAACAAGAATATGACAAAATAGATCCTGATCCCTCCCCCACCTCCCCAGCCCTGCTCCTCACCCAGTGCTAGCAGTGAAGTTGAAAATTTATATTTCAGACCAACTCCAGTGAAATACAATTTCTTCTTTAGTTAGACAAGACGACTGATGAGGGCAGATCCCTGAAAAAGGGCATCATTTGGTGCTGTAAGAAGACATGAAAGACTTCATGTCAGAGCTTTAACTTTTAATCTGCAATCAAATGACTTGCTGAATTGATATGTAAATGTTCATTTGAACTACTGACATGAGAAGGTTTCCATTACTGGATTACTTTGGTTTACATTGTGAATGTGACAATGTTATGTCCAGGTAAAACAGCAATTAGCTTTTTCCAATCACTTAGTTGTTAATCTCCTAAAAGATGGGAAGTAGCATGCTGAGGCTCCTCTAATGACCACTGGAGAGAGGAATCACAGATTGTGGTGCATGTTTAATCTTTTTTATCAAGCATTTATGTACTTGGAGTAAAACCAAAGTAACATTTAAAAACCCAATGTAATTTACCAAAACTTGTAAAATTCACCATAAAGATTTAGAAATAAATAAGTTGTTGGGTTTTGATTGTTTTTTTCCAAAGCAATTGAGAATTATTTTTCTTGTTATGACTGCTTTCCCATTCCTGTGCTACATTAAGCTGGGGTAGCAGCAGTGCAGTTGCAGGGTTCATTTTCCCCCTCCCACAGTTTAATTTACAAGCTCCTGGACGTTGACCAACAGGAAATCCAGTCTTACTGGGAACACCACCACAACCTACAGGAGAAGGTACTGCCTTTAAATGATAGTGTGGTTTCAGGTGAGATCTTGAAATGTTTCCAGTCTTCCAGGCATGGATCAATCCCACCTTGTGCCAGGCTTTGCTGAAGCTGAACCCCCTGGCACACCTTCCTTCAGCACTCTGCGGCCAGGCTCTGGTGTGGGTGGCTGAGGAACTAATCTGCAGAAGACCTTGCAGAACCAGGTGAGCCCCATCACCACAATACAGCCTGAGTTCAAGCCCTTTAGGTTCTGGTTTGGGATATTTTTCACACCTTGGAGCGTGAGGTGCTACCAGTGTGGTCCTGTACTGCAAGACCTTTGTGAATGTGATGTGCTCACACAGTAGCATCAGTACTTTTCTCCAGGCTGTTGGAGTGGTCTGAAATTGCAGCAGAGCTGCTGTGTGTCTGCAGATAAACACACAGAGAGGGTGAAACACCTTTTTTTTTTTTTTTTTTTTCATTTCCTCTGAAGAGAAAAAGGAACAAGAATTTAAATTCCTGGGGGGAAATAAGTAATCCTACCTGCTGGACCATGTTTTCTTTATACATGATAAATCATTTGACATATGCCGGGAAACCACACTTGGATGCCTCTGCTGACTGTGCAGGAATATGATCTTGCAGGGCTATATATAGGATGCCTGCTCCAATACCTGTCAGATACTGGAAATGCAGACAGATATAGTACCACGGTTACATTGACAGTTAGAAATCAGAGGTTCAACAGCTTCATAGATGACATTGCAATTAAAAGTGATAAAAATAAACGATATGATGTTCAGAAGTGTCAATTTACAGCAAGCTCAAGTTTCCAGTTTGTGGTGAGTTGTTTGTTTTTCGAGAGGATGGTATGTTGCTCCCAGCAAAGCTATGTAATGTCTCCTACCAAGCCAGAACCTTTTTCCTAGAGCTGCTGTCTCATGCCTACTGAAGCTCCTGGCTTCAGTTCAGAAGAGTATTTTACTAGAGAATTCACATATGCAAAAACGAACCTCCAGGACCTGATCCTATAAATCTCGTCAGTCAAAAGGAAGCATAAAAGTTGTGCAACTATGGAGATGAGAGCCAGATACTATATGGAAGGTCAAAAGCCAGTCAAAAGACGCAGACGGGGAAGAAACAAAGTTCAACTTCATAATCACATTTGTGGTGTTTTGTTCATTTTTTTCAATACTATATCTATAAAATGCACTTAGAGAGCAGCCTTTCCAGAAACTAAACCAGAGATTTATGTGTTCCAGCCTCTACAGATCCAGTCCGACTAGATCATCAGGAAATAAAAATGTTCTGGGCAATTCAACTGAATGTAATTTGTGAAACAAAAAAAAAAGTTAGTACTACTTGACCTGTCGTTAAGCTTTATGCTTCAGAGCTCTGCTGGGAAATGCTCTCAGCCTTTTAGAGTGAAATACTGGAGGTCAGACTGCAAAGCTCCTAACTCTTTGACTTCCGTGGAGAATAACAGAGCGGAGGCTCAGAGTTCGGGGTAAAGGAATACAGGTCCTCGGGAGAGCGCAGAGCTCTGCGTGGGCTGACGGAGCCTGTGCCCCAGGGCTCTGTGCTTGGTTTGCACCACAAACCCCCGAACAGCGTGATGACCAACATGGAGAGCTGCGTGTTGAGATTTGCACCCGCTTTCTTCATTGAGATTTGGGGCTTGCATTGCAAGGCAATGCCAGCTTCTGGCTTTCAAAGAATGATGTTCAGCAGAAGCTGCTCCTGGCAGGAATCTCGAAAGGAGAAGGTCCTGAATATCCCCAGCCACTGGCAGGATGGCAGGAATCCGCTCAAGGTAAGTGCTGGTGCGTGACAACAGGAACCAAGCAGTAGGGATAAGCTATGCTGTTTCGTAGAGATGTTGATTTTACTGATGCATCTGCCAAAAACATCAGCTGTGCCTGGCTGCCGCGCGTGCGTGTGGCGCAATCACCAGGAGGAAATGTTACGTAGCTCCGTTTCCTAAGGGCTAGGGGAGAGTCACCCGTGGCATCCCGTGCAGAGAGACGCCGAGAGAGGCAGCGAGGTACAAACCTGCCGTTGGGAGTTCACAGGGAGCTCAGACAGGCCAGTCATATTTTATTTCTGAAGGATTTACTGCAGCCGCAGGACTTTTCCCATGCGGAGCAAGGCTTCGGGGGGCTCATCCCACCGGCGAGCACGTGGCTGATGCCCTTGGCTCCCCGAGGGTGGTGGCTGGGCAGCCCCACAGCAGGACTGTGAGTAGGGGAGCCAGGCTCTGACAGCTTTCCTGGGGTGCTGCTGAGCTGGGAGGGAGGAAGTTGGGGATTTCACGGTTTGTGGTCTTGGCTTTAAGGGCTGCTGGAAGGATAACTGCTTGCAGTCAGTCATACCGTGTATGTGTCTTCATTAATTCACCCTTTCTCCCGCATGAGGAGGAAGTGTTTAAGAGAAAAGGTGGCATGAGGTTGCTTTGTGTGTATAAAATTTCTTCTGTGTAAAGCTATTCCTGTGGAGATATAAAAAGTGAGTTTACAGGCTATCTCTCAGTTGCACAAGACCAGACAGCAAAATCTTCAGCAAAAGGTGAAGGACACCACCTGTCTTGCCAGCGAAATGTTTCGGTCTGCTTTGTTGAGTGTTTCACCTCAGTTTCTTTATAGTTGAGGTTAGTTGGTGAGTGGAAAATCCCTGCAACGGGCAGAAACGCTTGCAAGTGAAAGTGAAAGTAGGGCACAACTGGACATTTTGGATAGCTGATGGGGTTAGGGCAGGCTGGGAGCCCTGGGTCTCCACAGGGGAGCCTGCAGGAGTTAGCATTCCTTTGTGGTGTGGGGAGAGAGGGAACAGGGATGACGGGAGCAATGGAGAAAAGCTGCCTGGAAACATCATCCCACCCCACTCCATTGTTTTCATCTCCGTTTCCCCTCATCTCCCTCAAATCCCACGCTTCAAATCCACAAGCTTCAAATCCTTCTGCTGTGGCAGCAGTAGCAGCACACTGCTGTGCAGAGGGGAGAAAATCATAGCCGCATCCAAAAAAAAAAATATAAAAATCTCCCAGGAGTGCCGGATCTTATGAATCTCCTGCAATGGGACTTGAGAGAAAATGAATTGGGAGCATTTTTCTAGGAACAGGCCTGGCTGGTGTTACTGCGTACAAAGAGCAACTGTGGTCTGAAGACAGCACTGGAACAAGCTACGGCTGCGAAGGAGACTTGAGTCCTTCCTCGTGCTTTGTTCTGGCAGTTCAAGGGCTGCCAAGCCTTTGTTTGTGGACCTTTGTACTGTAACCAGCTCTATAAGGGAGCTCCTCCTATAATGATTTCCTCTGGTCAGCCTGCTCTGAATACCCATGGTCCCTGCCAAAGCATGAAGGGCATCAGAAACGGAGAAATGATCATTTCTAGTTTCTCTGAATAGTGTGCTCTTCAGGCCAGCCACAGACCCTTGCGAACTCCACAGGTGGGCAGCTCTTGGCTGCGCGTACGTGCTCCACAATGGGGTAATGTTGTAGGAGCAGCAAAGTGATGAGATGTATAGAAAAAATGTCGGCCGGGTCCAAAACTGGGGCAAGCAAAGGAGGATGAAGCACAGCAGCAAGTAAAGTAAAATCCTCCAAATTTGAATTATTGGCGGCTACATGTTTCAGCTTGTTCTCTTTGCAGGTGCTGTGTTGTCAGGGCAGAGTACAGAGCAGAGACTTTGCTGGTAAGTGATATTTTTTGTTTAGGGTTTTTCCCCTCCAAAGAATTTGACCTTGGCTGGCTGCCAGAGGCCCACCCAGCCCCCCTCTCACTCCCGCTCCTCAATAGGACCTGGGGGAGAAAATAAGATGGAACAGTTCATGGGTTGAGATAAAGACAGGGAGATCACTTACCAATTACTGTCATGGGCAAAATAGGCTTGACTTGGGGAAGGGGAATTTATTGCCAATTAAAACAGATTTAGATGGTGAGAAACAAACACAAAAATTAGAACAACACCTTCCTGGCACCCCCTTCTTCCCAGGCTCAACTTCACTCCTTCATTAGTGACACTCTTCCACCTTTCCCTGCCCCAAGTGATGCAGGGGGGAAGGGGAATCGGTGCTGACCTCAGTCCATAGGAGTTGCCCTCTGCCACTCCATCATCTTGAAAAATTTCCTGTGCACCAGCGTGGCTCCTTCCCATGGGCTGCAGCCCTTCACGATAAGCCTGCTCTGGCATGGGCTCCTCTCTGTGCATTACAGCTTCCTTCAGGGCGTGTCCATGTCTTGCAGCATGGGGTCCTCCATATCTGCTTCACCATGGACACCCACAGGTTGCAAGGGAACAATCTGCTTCACCATGGTCTTCTCTATGAGCTTCAGAGGAATCTCTGCTCTGGCACCTGCAGCACCTTCTCCTCCTCCTCCTTCAGTGACCTTGGTGCCTGCAGGACTGTTTCTCTCGTTTTTCCTCATTGCTGGACAGCTTTCTTAAAGGTGCCACTACGTGGTTGACGGGCTCACCTATGTCCTGCAGTGGGGCACCTCCTGGTCTCTTCTCACAGAGGCCACCCCTCTGCCAGCACCAGGCATCTGTGGCCTGCAGCAGAGTGGCAGAGCTCGGTGCACAGAGGGTTTATCTGAGGCAAGAAAGTGTCGGGGCAGCGGAGAGACCCACTGGGAGCTCCAGGGCCATGAAGAACAGCCTGGGGAGTGTGAGCGACCAGAGCCTGGTGCAGCAGTTTGTGCAGGAAGGGCTCAGTCACCATCAAGGGAGCAGTGCTGCTTGTGGTTATCACCCTCTGAGGAGGAGCACAGCTACGGTATCCAACCGCAGAAAGCCGTGTCCTCCGCACTCGGCAGAACGGATGTGGCAATCCAGACAGAGCTCCCACAGAAGCAGGCAGCCACCCAGGTCTCAAGCTGCATGGAGGGCCAGAGACTTTTGCTGATAAGGGGTGGAAGTAGTGAGAAGAGCTGTGTGAGGTGTGATCAGGTGGACAATCTGCTTAGCCTAGTGGCAGACCTACCAGAGGGAGAAGAAAGGTTAAGGAGCTTCAGGAAGGCTGAGAAGGAGATTGGCTGGTGGAACCATGCTCTACCTTCCCTGAGACAGATGCAGGAACAGCCACCAGAAAAAACCCCACAAGATCCAGGGTATACTGTATCCTCCCCCCAGCAGGCTTAAAGGAGAGGAGCGAATGGAGACAACTCCATGCTCAGGGTGGCAGGCGAACCCTGTCCTTGCCACCCTGCCTTCCCAGGTACCTGTCTACAATAGGTATGAGGCTCTGGGTATGGAAGGCCAGTCAATGGATGATATGGGTGACAGTTCATCTACATATAAGGTGCTACAAAGGTCAGAAAGGCCTACCCCCCATACCATGACCACTTCCACAAAGAAGAAAAGACGGGTAATAGTTGTAGGCGACTCCCTCTGAGGGGAACAGAGAGTCCAATATGCTGGACAGACTGTCCTCTTAGGGAAGTCTGCTGCCTCCCTTGGTCCCAGGTTAAGGACATCACTAGGAAACTTCCTAGCCTGGTATGCCCCTTGGACTATTGCCCATTACTGGTTTTCCATGGGGGTGGTGATGAAGCTGCAATGTATATTCCAAGGGTGATCAAAAGAGACTTCAGGGTATTGGAGCAGTCGGTAAGGGAATCTGTAGCACAGGATAGTTTTTCATCTCTCCTTCCGGTGGTGGGCAGCGACACTGGAAGAAGCAGATGGCCCCAATCTATCAATACATGGCTCCATGGCTGGTGTCACTGACACAATTTTGTTTTTTTCAATAATGGGATGGCCTACATGGCACCAGACTTGCTGGTATCAGATGGGGTTCATCTTTCTTAAAAGGGGAAGGGAGTCTTTGCTCATAAGCTAGCAGGGCTCATTGACAGAAGTTTAAACTAGTCTTGAAGGTGGAGGGGGATAATATCAGGCTTGCCTGTGACAAGCTGTGGGATGACAAGGTTAGAGAGACAGGATGCTAGTGAGGACCCTCAGCCTGTTGCTCTGAGACATGCTGGGCTACACTGCAGCCGACTTGAAGTCTTAGATGAGCTGAGGCTCCTGAGGTAACAGGATCCAACATGGAAACACTAGTGAAATACCTCAAAGGAATTAAGAGGTGTTCCTCTAAGAAGGTGACACAGCCAACAGCCCAGCTGAAGTGCCTCTACACCAATGCATGCAGCATGGGCAACAAACAGGAGGGGCTGGAAGCCATTGTGCAGCAGGAAAACTACGATATAGTTGCCCTTACTGAAACTTGGTGGGACAAATCCCATGACCGGAGCGTAGCTATTGATGGCTACAGGCTGTTCAGAAGGAACAGCAAGGGAGGAGAGGTGGTGGGGTAACCCTTTATGTTAGGGAGTATTTTGATTGTCTGGAGGTTAATGATGGTGATGATAGGGTTGAGTGTTTATGGGTAAGAATCAGGGGGAAACCAAACAAGGCAGATATCATGGTGGAATTCTGTTATAGCCCACCCAACCAGGATGAAGACGTAGATGAAATATTCTATAAGCAGCTGGGAGAAGTCTCACAATTGCGAACCCTTGATCTCATGGGGCACTTCAACTTGCCAGATGTCTGCTGGAAATACAATACAGCAGAGAAGAAACAGTCTAGGAGATTCCTGGAGTCTGTGGAAGATAACTTCCTGACGCAGCTGGTGAGCGAGCCAACTAGGGAAGGCACCCTGCTGAACCTGTTGTTAGTGAGAGGAGAAGGACTTGTGGATATAGTGATGCTAGGAGGCTGTCTTGGACATAGCGATCATAAAATGATAGTTTTCGATTCTTGGATAAGTAAAGAGGAGGGTCAGAAGAACTGCCGCCTTGGACTTCCAGAGGACAAACTTTGTCCTGTTTAGGAGGCTGGTTCACAGAGTCCCTTGGGAGTCAGTCCCAAAGAGCAAAGGAGTGCAGCGAGGCTGGACATTCTTCAATAAGGAAATCCTAAAGGCGCAGAAGCAGGCTGTCCTCTCAAAGGTCCCTTCCAACCATGAGGAGTCTGTGAAATACCAAAAGACGAGCTGGCAGGGAAGAAGACCAGCTTGGATGAATAGAGTGCTTTGGCTGGAACTCAAAGGAAAAAAGAGAGTTTATGGCCATTGGAAGAAGGAGCAGGCAACTGAGGAGGACTACAAGGATGTCATGAGGTTATGCAGAGAGAAAATTAGAAGGGCCAAAGCCCAACTAGAACTTAATCTGGCTACTGCCATAGAAGACAATAAAAAACGCTTCTAGAAATCCATAGGAATCCATAGGGAAGAGGAGGGCAAAGGACAGTCTCCATCCGCTATTGTATGTGAGGGTGGTGGTACAAGCTCCCCTCCCTCCTACTTTAGGCCACTCAGTGCTTGGTGTGATTCACACACATAGCTGGGCCACGTAGTAATATCAGGGACCAGAATGTTCCTTGAGATACATAATGGTCCAGCATAAAAAAGAAAGAGAAAAAGGTGAAGGGTGACAGACCAGAATGCTATGGCAACCCCTTAGCACACCTGGCTCCCATGACCCCTTTTGCTTGGGAAGAATAACAGTAATCTATCACTCCTGACAATATACGGATTGTGGCCCAAATAGGCGGGTGATACCAGAACTTCAAGATCTAGCAAGTTCTGGGCTTGTGCAGCTGGTGGAAAGTGCCAGAATATCCCATTGTCTGAGTAGGGCTGGAGTAGAAAAGCACCTGATGAAAGTCAATTATCTCAGACCCTGTAAGCAGTGATTCTAGCGACAGCCTTTGAGCTTTTCTGGATTGCAGCGGGTTGTGGCCAGCATCTCTCCAGAGTTGTGTTGCTTCTCAGGCAGACACCTTGAGAATTAAAAGGCCAGGGCGAGTCAGCCCTCTCTCTCATCTTAGTAATTGCCAGCTGAAGAATGTTGATGCATTGTGAGTATTTACTCCAAACTTGAGAAAAGGGAAATTTTAACTATAGGCTGGCCTCTCTTTCATCCACCTCCTCTGTAATGGGTATGTTATATATGCATGTAGATCTTAGGAGTGTGGATGTTCTTATACTTTATTAGATCCAAACACTTTCCATTTGTCTGCGCTCGTCTAAGGAGTCAAAAGGAACCTTTGGTCCTAGCAGTCAGTCATGCATTTGTATGTGCAACCCCTTGAGTGGTGTGTGTTTGTATGTTTGTGCTCATGTGCATATGTATTGATTTAGGATACCTAATAGTAAGTTAGTGTGAATCTTGTCAATTTTGAATCTGCAATTAAGTTGCTGTTCAATTATTTTGTTAAATCATCTTGTAAATCCTTAAATCGGTTAATGGTTAAGTGCTGCTAAAATTCAACCTCTTGACCTGCCTCAAATTATTAATAAATTGTGAATTGCCACTGAATCATAACCGTGTCAAATCTTTCTATCCGCAACAGAAATATAGTGACAAAGGGTGACTGAAGGCACTCTGATGTCTGCAGCTCATCACACACTGCCTATAGAAGCCGTATCTTACTCCCGATAGACAGGTGGCACCACTGGCCTTCACATAACGAGCTGAGTTTATCATGTCAAGTGGTGTTTTCTTGCAATGCGTATTTTAGGAAGATATATTTTAGAGAAAAACGGTCACCCAGGACCAAGCCAGAGATGTCAAGGTCGTTTCTGTGATGTTTACCATGCCCCATAAATGTATAAACATCAGTTCTTCAGTTCTGGGCCAAACCTGCACTTCCCAGCTGGAGGGTTCACCTTTTCTGAGAAGTGATTATTAGGCTTCTGGCCAGACCAAGGATATCATAGTTTGACAGCTTTGGGAAAGACCCATAATTTAATCTGGATTTCTCTTCTGATGTTAGGGCCGAGCAAGCAGCCAGGCGTCGGTCAGCTCTTCTGCGCCTGTGGTGTCTTCTGACTCATCTGTCTGCTCCCAACATGGAGTACGCCTGGTATTGGCTTGATGATTCTGGGCAGTGGATTGAGTATGGGGAAGAGGTGAGATTCATCTGCTGTTCATGCCAAAAGCTCTTGTTAAGCCATCTTTGGAGAGTTATTTAGGGCAAGTTGCTCTGCAGCTGGTGTGTTTCACATGCCACTGGGTGCCCTTGCAGTGCTGCTCTGATGCCCTGGTGGATTTGCCTTATTAATTGTCCCTCAAAGCAGTACTTCTGCTCTGTGAAAGCTTTCAAAGGACTGGCTTTTAAGCGGGTGCATTTTCCAGGGATGATGGATGTCTTTTGACTGAAGCTGACCACACAGGCTGAAGGCTGCTTTGTTACTGCTGTTAAAAGCAGCTGTTCTCTGTGGCATACCCTCCCGTCCCTGAAGAACAAAATGTTTGAAGCCTTAGAGACTTATTTCAAAATGGCATCCTGGGATAGGGGCCTGAGGAAACACTGGTATTTCACCACAGTGTCACCTAAACCAAAGACTGGTCTCTAACAGGTTTCCTTGTTCTGTCTATAGCATCCGGATCACTGCTCTGCCACAGTGAAATCTGCAGATCTGGAGAAGAAATTTCTAGCTGACCAGAAAGGCGTTGTGTTCTTCAGGGCTGGTTCTCAGAAGTATGAATTAAGCTTTGAAGGTGAAGTATCTCCTTAAGTTCATTACACAGTGTGGCTGGCTCTAAGGTAGTCTCCTTCACGTGAAGTTGTCACCCTGTGTCTGGATTTCTTTGAACAGGTTCCTCCTGTAAGTTTTCTCCAAGCAGAACTTGATCAATATGTGCATTTCTATTTCTCTGCAGCTTTGAGATGCCCCACTTGAGCCTCTAAACTTGTGCATCTATAGTCTAAAAAGCATCTCTGACAATACTATATATTCAGAGTAAGAGTTTGAGAGTAAATGTTCCATGGCATCTGGCTTATGCATTTGGGTTTATACAACTACAGAGAAGAAATGAGAAAGGGAAAATAAAAAACACCAGGCACTGAAAAGTCAAATGGTGAAGAAGTCAGCCCATGGTAGACATCTTGCAAGCTAGTCATGTGGAGAGAAAGCACACAGTGCAGCAAAGGAAAATTTAGCGCTGGTTGCACAGAGAGAGAATGGGAAAATGAGAAACGTTTTTCTGTTTCCAATTTCTTTACCCAACTTAAAATTCCTCTTAGCTTTCCAAACTTTAAATCTGTTTCCTGGCATGAATAAAGAGAGTGGTGCTTAAAGGGGGAAACAATGGATAATTAGCCATGTCACACAGCATGTGCTCTGTGATATTGTTACAGGACTAAGAAGAGAGGACAGACTTTCCTCTTAGCACCACGTAACAATCCCGCACTGCCGGGAAAGCTAGATTTATGGCCTCTATCGTATTGAAAACTCTTTCCTGCTGTAGGCCTGACATCAGATGTGGTTTTCTCTGGCCAACAGCCTGGATGTGAGTGCGTGTGCAAGTGCAGTTGGTGGTTGGTTGCCTTTGAGCTTCACAACCTATGCTAGCAGGTGGTTGACCTTGCTGAGCTCCAAGTGGGAATGGTTTTGAGGTATGGAGTGGGGTGAGTGTGGTAGAGAGAGCACCATGATGTGGTATTCAGGGCTACCTCCTTTTAAATTTTTTTCTAAACACATAAGAGTGTGTCCCTGGACAATAAATTGTCTAATTAAGGAGTCATTGTGTTTTTCTTTCAAGACATGGTCCAAACAAATTTGGTCTTTGAAACTCAAAGAAAAGTTGCCCGACTGCCAAAATTTCTGTCCTCTCATGGTGGACAAGACAGAAGGTAATATACATTCCTTATTTATTACTGTATCTAAATGACAGCACCTTTCTGCTAAGAAGTTCCTCCTACCTATCTAGAATTCGTTTTTCAGATTTCTTACATTCATTTTTGGCTACCTTTTGCTGACTGGTTTAATGGCAAATTTTGCAGTGAGGGTATTTGTAATTTATGCAACACTTCTGTAAAGTGTGCTGGAAGGATGCTTGGTGGCAGTCTCTGGCAGCTGTGAGAGACCCCTAGAGTGAATTTGTTCTCTCTGTGAAAGCAAAGCCACACAGGGCTGACACAACTGTGCGAGGCATTTTTATTCCTTGATTTATGGCTCAACAATACTAAGTAAACTGTGCACAGGGTAGGAGCAAGGCACTGCCAGTCCCAAGAACGGTGGAACAGATAGTGCCATCCCCTGGAAAGTTCAGGGTAAAATAAAACACAGGAGCAAATCCCTCTAAATGAAGTGAACTGGATGCACTTATTTGGGGTACTCTGTCTGGCGGCTTTTTTAAAGGAAGTTCAGCTTGACAGAAGTTGAGCATATCTGCTGTAAAAGTTAGTTGTGCTACTGCTTTGTTTTAAAAAGAGCCTTTTCTACTTCAGAAACTCAACAAGCAGATAGTGCATTTGAAGCCAAGGGTTCAATTTAAGGGTTGGTTCAACAAAGAGGGGGGAGTTGATTCAAAAATAAAACCAAACTGTAGCTCCTGAATGGATACTAATGCTCCTATTGCCTGGATTAAAACATTCATGCCAGGAGGCCATTAGTGCTGGAAGTCGTTAAGCACTAGCTGTTGCAGTAGTGCCTCTTCAGGGCACAACTGTCCACCCACAGCCTCCTGACAGGCTTGTTCCTGGGGACAAGTAGAGGCAGGCCACCCATCTGGCCATCGATTTAGAGATGAGTAGCCACGTGGAGGGAGAGGGCTCATACTCCAGTTTCTTAGAGATTCAAGGAACAAGTGGGGAGGGCTAGCTGGGAGCAGTTGGATGAACCACCTGGCTAGGAGCATGTTACTTCTCGTTTGAAGCTCTTCTACTGGTGTCTTGACCTGCCAAGAGATGCATTAGGGCCACTAGGATGTGTGTGGAAATCTAAACTGGAGAAAGAGATAATGGTTATGTGGAAAGTAAAACAAAAATAAAAATCCAGGAATACCCGAAGGCTGCCATAGAGCCAGCAGCTGGATTCCTCAGAAGGGGGATATGGTTAAGAGCATCATGGACTGACTCACCCCTTTTTTCTTTCCTGCAGCCAAAACATGACCCTCTCATGTTCTGTCTGTCCTCCACAATGGGACCAGTCTGCACTGCCTGATGTCGGGTACAAGGTACCTCTTTCCAGCTCTCCGATGGGCAGGGCAAACTGTGTCCTGTACTGATTTTTCTGAGACATGACCCAAGGCAGTTGAGATGTTCGAGCTTTTAAACATGTCCTATAAAATAAGCAACTCTGAGATGAACCAAGACTGACAGTTTCACGTTCAGAACAGACCTGTATCTCCTGAGGAGACTATCTGAGATCCCCTACATACACCATGCAGGATAAGAAAGGCCCTTTTGGTCATTACCAGTTTGACCTGTCCTTTGCATCCTCCCAAGGCACCTGATCCTCTAATAAAACTTGATGAATTGCATCTTAAAGGGGTGTTGTAGTATTTCCTCCATTGCTTTGAGGCAAAATGTTATTTGCTGTGGTAAAACAAGGTCTTAGCCCTGTAAGGAAGGAAATAGTGTCAAATTAAGGTGAAACTGATAATTCAGTCTTCTCCAGCTTGAATACTGCTGTGCATTTCATCTTTAGGTTACTCTGGAGTAAAAATAATCTAGATGTGAAGGTGTATGCACCGAAGGAAGGTGTATCCACTGAAGGAAGCTCATGTGGGATTGTATTCATTTCCCTCAGTCAGTGCCTGTGCTTCCATGTGGGGAGTGGGGGTGAAGGTAGGGAGAGGATGGTTGACTGGAAAGACAGGAGAAGCTTGTGATAATAACGGCAGGACTTTTCTTCTGATGTGAGGACGTTGATGAGTCCTTTGAAAGGAATGGGAGTTGTTACTGTCAGTAATACTTTATTTTTGGTGTTTTTAAAATTTTCAGTTGGTACAGCTCAGCTACACTTCCAGTGAATATGGAAAAATTAAGAGGCTGTTTGAGAAGACGATGAAAGATTACTACATCCACCAACTGCAGAGGATCCAGAACCTGGCACTTTGGCAAGTTTTTCAGTGGTTTGTATCTATTTTATTTCATTATCCTTATGGTAGCAAAAGACTGGTATTTCCTGATTTATTGTCTCCTCGATAGTCTGCATTAGGAGTTGCCAAATCCATTAGTCCAGCAGAAGTGAGACTGCCACGTATACATCTGGTAGCAAGGTTCAGAACATGTTCCCAGTAGGCACAGATGCATGACCACATGCATACACACAAAATGTATGAATACGCTCACAGCTGAACATAAAAACTAACACAGCATGGGAGTCATGCAACCATAAACAGCACCAATGGTCTCATCCTCTTCCCTTCCTTCGGCTGATTGGATTGGAAGCCTGTTACTGGAACATACGTAAGTGTATGGGTCCCTCTAGGAACTGGTCTTAGACAGCCTACCCATGTGCAGGTCCTTTTGTCTCCAGTTATGTTCTGCATTGACACACACACGCAAATGGGTCTCTATAGACTTCAGTGGTTGACCCTGACCTCCTGGTCCCCCCAGTAAGCAAGGTCAGACCTTCTGGTCTCTCCAGCATCTGGCCCAGACTTATGACTGCTCCGATACCTGACTCCTAGGCCAGCTACCCTCCTCACTGGCTGTCCAGCTTGATATTGGCTAGTGATCACACACTGACACACACACACCCTTGCTTGCTGCAGTTGGTGGTGCTGTGAATGTGCAGCTCCTGTGACTCAGGGTCTTACTCCAGTTCTCTCTGTGATCAGGTTATAGGGGTTGCCTGTGTGCGCTTTTTATCACTAACCTAACAGGTTCTATGTGTGGTTCTTGCTAGTGTTGTTCAAAAAGAAAGTTCTTTTCCTTTACCATGACTAAGCTATGATGTCTCAAATTTATCCTTTTTGTTTCTTAGTCTCTTCCATCTGGGATTTTTAAAAAAATTGGAATTTTTATGTGATCAAGATAGGGATAGAGATTATACAGTCTTCACTGTGGCTTCACAGAGCTCAGTTTTATAACCATATTTATGCATTCAGGATTTATGTAACCTGGGAACTGACCAATTCGCAGTCAAGAGTTGTTTGTCTCTTTACTCTCTCATGTGGTATGAAGTTGTGGGTGACGCAGTCCATAGCGATGCTGAGAACTTTTTGTTTTGCTGGGAAGAGCCAGCTGTGCAGCAGGGTACCAACAGAAGTGCAAAGCAGGCAGTAACCCCACTGAGAGTGGTTTGTGTCACTGTTTCTCCATGACCCAAAAGTAGGAGGACTTGAGTTGGGAAATTGTCCTTGTTTGAACCAGGCTAACATGTCATTCTTTTTTTTTTTTTTTGGTCATTAGGCAAAAGGAGCAGATGAAGAAGCTCAATAAATCGAAATGGGTGGATGAGCGCCTCCTGTTCCACGGGACAAGTCCAGCCCACGTGTCTGCCATCTGTGAGCAGAACTTTGACTGGAGGATCTGTGGGACTCATGGAACGATGTATGGAAAAGGTACAAGTGCAGAAGTGTGGGTTCAGGGGCCATAAAAGCATGGGCTGCAGACCCTGACCACCCTGGATGAGTTCAAGGTGACTGATTGTCCCTGACCCCAATTAGGCCACTCTCACCTGTGTGCCTCTGCATTGCTGCAGGCAACATCAGCAGCAATCCCCTTTCAGAAGGGGTTAAAACCAGCCCTCTTTGCTTCAGGTACCTGCTGTTCAGCTAAGCTCTTGGATAGATGGGACTGGGAGGTTGATGGTGAAATATGGCTAGAGGCTGTTGATGCTTTACAATAAGCCAACGTGGAAAAACTTGCTGAAGATGCGTGTAGAGCTACCTGGGGTTGTTGAATCACTGGCTGCTATAGTGCTGATAGCAGATGTTTGTTCTTTGGTTGATGTATTGTCTTACCCGTGGCTTTTTCTGGTCCCTAGGAAGCTACTTTGCCAGAGATGCCAGCTATTCTCACATGTACTGTTCCTCTCACAGTGGTCGCTACAGCATGTTTGTAGCTCACGTTCTTGTTGGAGACTTTGTTCAGGGAAACCCCAAATACCTTCGCCCTCCACCCAGGCACAGCAAATCAAACAGACTTTATGACAGCTGCGTGGATGACCTGACAGACCCTTCCATATTTGTCATCTTCGAGAAGCACCAGATTTACCCTGCCTATATCGTGGAGTACAGCACCGGGGGCCAGTGTATGATCCTGTAATGAACGGTGGCATCTCCATTGAATTTACACTGAATAAATTATACTTTAGTACATTTTTTTTTTTT
>VXAK01001732.1:152321-225133 GCA_013399435.1 Arenaria interpres | reverse complement strand
GGTGGCCCCTCGGGCGGGCGGCGGGAGGGGTGCGGGGGTGCGGCGGGGTGCGGCGGGGTGCGGCAGCCTTCTGCTGTCGGGTCCCTAGGTGGCAGTGCCCGTCCAGCTCTGGGGACCTGCCGGGAGCCCCCGCTGGCCGGACAGCCGGGGGAAAAACCAGCCTGGCTCCGGGAAGCCCTCTGCGTGGAGAGCTGGCCGAGTGCGGGGAGCTGTAGGCTGCTATAGAGGAGGAGGACGATGTAGGACCCTGCGGGATTGGAGCAGGGTGAGAGGGCAGTGGGAGAGCTGAGGGTGGTCGTGATGAGGTGCGGGGCTGAGGGAGAGCTGGGGGGTACCACACCAAGTCCACTGTTAACAGTCAGCAGCTAGTCGGACCTGCCAGGTCCTGTTCTTCATGAGCATCTGCACNCCCCCCCAAAATCACAGTTTAGTCGCAGCTGCTGAGCACCAAGTGCAGATTAGCACAGATCTTGACCCACAGCAGGACAAGCTGGAAGAGGATGTAAGAGACAGGGAGTGCTGCAGAGCACACTGAAGGACTGCAGATTTATTGCAAATGATTTTGGGACTGCCAGAAACTGATGTGCCTTTTTTATTGTCCATGCTCATCTTTCTACACTATCTGTTGGTCACGGATGTCTGCTCCACGGGCAGGATGGAAAGCTGCTGGTATTGGCTGGATGGGCACAACCATTGGGCTGAACATGGGAAGCAGGTGAGCATGTCCCTCTCTTGCCCAGCACCCGAAGCCAGTCACTGCACTCTTGCTTCTTCTTCCCCAAAAGTGTAAGAAAGGCTCAAGCATGCCAGGACAAGAGGTGCCTGTAGCTCCAGAGCCCATCTCATCATTGGATGACAAAGGTGCCCATAGGAAATTATAAGCTCAAGGTATACATATAGTGATATTTTCCCAAAATGCTCTCCCTGTCTCCAGCAATTTTTGATTTGGGGATCTTCTGCATCAGAGTTGATGTCTATATACTTAATAATCCTAGAAGTATTATTCTTTCAGTAATTATCCCATCACTTCTTAAATCTGTATATACTATTAGCAGCAACAACATCCTGGGGCAAGTATTCCCACAGCTGAACTGAATGTTGCTTGAGGGAGGCTCTCCTTTTCCTTGCTTTGAACTTATCACCTGCTGGCTTTATTTAACAAATGTGACACGTATTGTCCCACTGCTTTCTTGATCACCTCACACATTTCTGTCATTTTTGCTGATTTTCCTCAATGGTCCCAGTTAATCCAGCTCTGAAAACAGGTGGCTGGGGAATTTGTTGAAAACTCATGTTAATTTGAAAATCCTGTGGATGTGGGAAGGGTTTGCTTTCTGTGTACTTCTTCTGAAAAACAAGTCCCTGAAAACCACCTGCTTTTCCCATCAAGGCCCTTGGGAAACATCCCCACCTTTAAGCTCATTTGGAAATAACTCTGGAGCCTGGAATAGCAGCTCTTCCTTCCAGGGACCCTCTATTTCTTCCCCCTGGGCCAGTCAGAGGAGGGTGAAGCGCTTCGGGGAGCAAGGACGGTGAAGGGAGGTGACACGCACAGGTAGTTAGACTTCACTGCAGCCACCTGCAGAGGTTCTGTGTGGGGGACACAGAGAGAGGGGATGGGCAGGAGAGAGCCCTTCCGATCTGCAGTGGTGCAGGGATCGATAAAGACAGCAGAGAGACACTGAGATGAGTCTGTGACCTTACTAGTCTAAATCATTGGCTTTTCCCCATCGCTTGTACAGGTGCTAGGTCCAGCTCTCCAAAGTGTGCGACACCCCCGTGGCCCATTGCTAACAAATATCCCTCTCCTTTGGAGCATCCAGAATAAGGTGCTGCCCCTATAACTTTGGCAGATGTGGAGCCGTGGTTTCAAACTCATCAGTGCACTTGTGAATTTGAAGTTGGTTCACAGAAATGAGATAGATTTCAAAGGTAAAAGACCTGTGTGTTTACCTCTTGACACACTTACGGGGGAACTGTCATGCAGCTTCTTTTCCAAAATATCGTTGAAAATCCTTTTCTGCTTGGATGTGAGAGCAGTGAGGGAACATTTCACAGAGTACAAGCAGCACCTCTTCACACAGTAAGAAGAAGAGGAAGGAAGTGAAACATGAAATAGAGAAAATGAAGATATTTTTTATAGAGTAATCAAAACTGGAGGTGGGTCCGGTTTGAACAGAGAGACATCTTAGAGCAGTGTCTCTGTCTCCTTGCTGTTACACTATGGGAACCTTTCTTACGTGTTTACAATTGGAAAGTCAAGGACTGAAATAAGGATGCAAGTATGTTGAAGGGAAAGATAGTGACTAATTAATCATGGATATGTTGTCTTTCTTTCGCATACACATTGTAAGGGGTTGTTGCATGCATCCATTTGACTTTCTATGAGAATCCAGTTTACTATGGTGCGCAGTGCGCATGACATGTTGGTGACTCTGCTTTTCCTTGGCTGTGAATGTGCTGTACGACTAAGGCTTTTCAAAGCAGGAAAAAACAACCCCAAACTGCTGTGGCCGTTGCCTTGTGGGAGAGGAACAGGGAAAAAGAAAGGTCAGGGGCACCACAGCGTAAGCTAATTGTGAACTGTATTTGGGTTTCTATGGTATATGCACATTCTGTACAGAGCTTAAAAAGAAATAACGTGCAGTGACAGTTGCTCAAGATATATCGTATTTGAAGGAGGCTGTAAGCTGTGGAAGACAGCCTTGGTTAAAATATTTAAAAATGTGTATGTCTTTCTGCCTAGAGGAGGTGGCGTGCATCGCCTTATGGTATCTTCCAAATTAGCCCGAGGGAGCAAGAAGTAAGTAGGATGTTCCCTTCTGTCTGGGGCTAGAAAAAGAGCATGGCTTCTCTGGTGGCCTTTCCAGCTGGAAAAAGGGAGAAGTTTGTTCAAGATCTCTGCAGGGCAAGCAAGCTGTAAGCAGGATGGTGAATTAGAACCCAGACAGTGGCTGAGCACCATGCCGGTAGCACCTTCTGGGTTTTATCTTCTCAGAGCTCTGCTCCATTACTGTGCTCTTGTGAGTGAGTGTGTGGAGTCATTATCCGTACATCTTCCCCAGTGATAAAGCCGAGTCTGAATCATCTGACACAATCTGAGCACGTCACTGCGTCGGGGCTGGTGAATCCGACGTTCACCAGAGAGGCTGCCAGATTTTGGGGCGTCTGCACTCAGCAGGCTCTGGGCTTCCCTAAGCTCTAAGGGAGACATAGTCCTTTGCTGGGCCTTGTCTAGTGTGGGCAACACCAGCTCCCATGTTGTGGGGAGCGGTAGGAATTACCCTGAGTGTCTCCAGCAAAACAGTGAAAGCGCCTGGGATGGGGAGCTCAATGTGAGGCACTGTGACACATTGGTGGACAACAGAAAAGATGTAGTACGACTAAAGCGGAGTCTGGATCCCCAGAGAAGGACTACATAGTTCAGAGGCCTGTTTTTGGGATAGAGATCACACTACTATAAATGGAATGAGACGTTTGATGGGTGTCACCACGCTTTGACCACTTGAAGTGAGGCACGGTCAAAAAGATGTCCACAAACCTCCCCAAAACTTTCACAGGCAGCACTTCAGGTGTCTGTGAGTGTTTGTCCTGTGTTATCACCATGAGTTCAGAGAAGGAGATGGTCCCTTCTTTCAACACCACAAGAGGAGCTGGTGCTGGTTGGAAGCCGGCTCAGCCCCCTAAGTCTTAGTGGCTTTGAAGACAGAATCTATGTGAGAGGAAGAAAACATGAAATTGTGTGATGGTGACAATCAGCTTCTCAGTCAGCCACTACGGCTTGAAACGCCTGCACAGATCCTTTCCAGCAAGATGCCCGAAGCAGAAGTGGCAGGGAGGAGAGGAGGGGCTGGGTGCAGGAGCAACATGAGCAAGGCTAATCCCACTATGTTGCACAATGACATCTGCTCTCCTGGGCAGCATTCCCAGATGGCAAAAACCTCCTTTCTCATTTGTGGTGCATTTGTCTTCTCTCTCAAGAAACAGTCCAGAGAAATCTGAATCCTCAGACTGTGATAAAAATCTGCAGAAGTCCTAGTGCTGCAACGAGTGGCAGGAAGAAACAGGACAAGGAAAGGTATGGGATGTTTTGCTCATTATTTTCCTCCTGTGGAAAATAATATCTGTTTATTAAGTCCTCTCCTGCTTCAGGATGACTCATTTATCTGCTGATGTAGACTTTGTGCAGGTAGGCTGTGTGGTGGGTTTGACAGGGTTGGCAGGCTGTGACTGTGCCAGGTGTGCTGCAAGGGGAGCGCACCCAGGAGAAATCCCAGCGGCCTGGAGACTGCCAGGGCAACTTCCCACTTTCTGCTGGTGGGAAGTTACATGGCTGGGGGTGTTCAAATAAATCTGATGGAGACAGAAAAACTCTACCATAATGGAGTTTCTAGGGTGGTGTTTTACATTCTCCTATCAAGGCTGATATTGGTCACAATTCAAATAAATCTGATGGAGACAGAAAAACTCTACCATAATGGAGTTTCTAGGGTGGTGTTTTACATTCTCCTATCAAGGCTGATATTGGTCACAATGTGAAACAGCAAGCCCAACTCAGATGTGAATAGCCATATAGCCTGGGGAAAACATACTTTTTGGTTTGCCACACAGCCTGCTGGTGAGCTGGGAAACTCAGGGAATAAGGCTGACATCCTGATTTAAGGATGCTGTAGTCTGGAGCAGGAGGAAGAGTGGGGCTGGAAGAGCGGAGACACCAGTTAGGGGAAATTTGTGCAGTATTGTTGATGCAGGCGCAGGCAGAATCTTATGGCAGCCAGAGGAAATAAGAGAAATGGGAAGAAAGTAACTGTTCTCATTGGAACAAAAGGCAGATGTTAATAATCAGATAATCTGGCATGGATTTGGTGGGCTTTTCCTTCTTTGACTCCTCTCCCAATGGATCGAATTGTATGGTTCTGGTCTGCAATTCAGGAAGAAGTCAGTTTTAATCATTTCTTAGGGTCTCAACAGGCAGTGTTCATGCCACTGCATTTTTATTCTTTTTTTGATAGCTAACTGCCAGAAGAGGCCAATGTGGCCTTGTGGTAAGGAGAGGTGATGGAGCTCTCATGCTCGAAGAGCTGTTTGTAATTTCTTTAGACAGGACTGGGTCATGGTATTATTAAGCATGTTTATAAGTGTGTAGCCAAGCAAGGAAGGAAAAGGTAACACTGCTGAAGGCATTATGTTACGCATCTTGCTGCAGAGCATCACTATAACATACATGGACATTCTCTACTTGTAGCTTGCGTTAGTAAGAGAGAATAATTTATATAGAATATAAAGATGGAAGGTTTTCTGAGGCAGTCCCTAACCATGACCAGAAGACTGTCTTGTGGAAACCCCTTGAGTTTGTTCATCTTGGTCAAACTTGTTTTAAACAGGCAATTGGATGCCGTTCACTTACGTCGTGTTTCCTTCAGACTGGGACCATTCAGCACTGCCTGAAATAGGATATCAGGTATATATCTGTTCACATCTGCTCATTACTTTGGGAAAAGTTATAGTCTGTAATGGCTTACGTCAAGCAAATCTAAAATACGTGCCTGAGTCTAAGGACTGGTTTTGTTAGATTTGATCTTGCAAATGTGTTACTCCAAAATGTATAGCCACAAGAGAGACAAGGATGGCTTTGAGGAAGGCATTTGCAAGGGACACAGGGTTGTCTATTCACACCATGGCATTGTACATCTAAACGGCTAGAATGCACAGAAATGTTGATTTATCCATTGTGCTTTTGGTTTGACTGAGATGACAGCTGATGATCTGGAGGTGGAACCTCAGTGCTCCCTGTTCACAGGACTGTTTCTCCTTTAAAAATCAGTGGCACTCTAGAATTTCAAATCAAAGCATGCGCAGTAGGGGAACCATCAGCTCATTTGGTATTGTTATAATGAGATTTAGGTCTTGTGTGTTTTTGGAACATCAGGCAGCATGATTATCAATAAAGCTGCTTTGTTGATTCACAAAAGTAGCACCGGGGCTTGTCTATAAAGATCAGTTGGTGCGCAAGGAAGTTAAGTATGCACTTGATATAGAACAATGATTTCACCTTTTCTAGCTGGACACCTATTCCAAACCCTGAGTGTCTTTGCATGGTTTCGTTTCAGCTTGCTTAGGACTGCAGCGGCTCTCTGGGCAGAAGCAATGTGCTCCACGGAGAGCAATAGCTCCTTTGTATTACAGACAAGCTCTCAGAGTAGTAGTTTAGAGCACGCTGGGACAGGAGTAAGAGTGAGGAAAGCACCATGAATAAGTGAGAAAGGGCTCTGAAAAATCCCAGGCCACGATCGCACCCGCAGTGGTGGTGCTAGGTCCTTTGGGAGGGACTGGGGAGGTGTAACCGAAAGCGCTGTAACACGTTGGTCTGTGTTGCGTTAACTTTTTTTCCAGCTAGTAGAAGTCAGCTGCGCTGACAGCAAATGCAGGGAAACTGAGAACCTATTTCAGCAGACAATGAAGAATTACAGCATCCACAGGCTCCGGAGGACTCGGAGCCCGATGCTTTGGCAGCATTTCCAGTGGTTTGTATCCACTTTACTTCATTCCCCTGGTGGCAGCGGAGCCGTTCAGATAATGGCTGGGGCCCCATCCCACTCTCAGTGTGTGGGTGGTTCGCCCTTGGCAAAGGGCAAACTGCCCTCCCTTTCCGCACAGCCCAGTATCCCAGCCCTCGTGGGCTCAGGCACATTCCTCGTGAGCGGACTGCTCCGATTCTCTGATTTATGGTGGAAAAATAACCAAATCCAAAAATGGGAGGGTGGATGACAAAAAGGTTGGGGCCCTGTGGAATTAGACCTGGTGTTTATAGGAAATTTATGTTTTGAATAGGAAAACCCAGCAACTTAAAAGATTTTTGTTATAAAGATGGCTTTTATAAACCTGGGGTTAAGATTTGGGGTGCATACAAATCTTATTTTGTAAGCCTGGCTTTGCATAAGCCATTTTTAAAACTACCAGATTCTATGACCTTTTTTTGGAAAACAAAAAACCAACCAACAAACCCAGGCATTGCAAGTTTTAGTTGTACATACCCTCCCTGTTGGTAGAACAACAGGATTTGGGAAAAAGTTTTCTTTACTGTTTGGCTTCTCTCAACTGCAATGTTCTCATTCAAAATGGAGAATGCTAGAGTTTTAGTTTTTCATGAAAGCTGAGAGTTTGATTAACCACAGCCAAAGGAGTGGGTGGACTGTTTCCCCAGCATATGGGAGACCTACATTTAATCCTACACTTGAACTGAACCTAAGGCTCCCTGTTTTGGGTGCCTGCCCCTATCATTTCACAAATGGAGCACAGGATAGTGTCACTTGTGCTCGAGTATAGTAACCAGAGATGCCAGTCTGGGTCTGAAGTTTTCCATGGAAAAAAAAGCACAAAACCTGAATGTTCCTGGAGAAAAAAAAAAAAAATGAAAGAAAGAAAAAAAAAGTGGTTCCAGTCGGTATGAGCATTTTCCACAAATTCAGCAAAAGCATTTAGTCAAAACTCTGGTGGAGTGGGTTCTTTGTTTCATAGGTGCAGTGTGTAGTTTTACACATTTCCTTGTTTCCAACTTGGCTGCAACTGAACAGAGCATGAGAAATTAGTAGGTTTGAGGGGACAGATATAATCGGTTAAATTAATTTTACCCCTCTGATAGAGAGAGGAACTGAAAATGTTTTCATACATCTAAACAAGTAACTACTTCGGTTCTTCTCTGAGAAGAACAGATATACTGAATTTGTAGAAAATGTGCTCTGCTTGCTGGCCAGCGTTTTATCAGAGAAATTGAGGTCTAAGACCAAAACTTAAAGTACTGATTCTAACAAGAATTAGAGTTCAGGGCTGCAGGGGAAGTGTGAGAGAGCGCTGTTTGGCCTGTGATCTCTTGTCTTTATCCCTGTATGAGGTGTATGACTGTGTGAGTAGCAGCTCTTTGCTATATATCAGAAACTCAGCTTTCTCGTTTTGGTTCTCTTATCCCCCAATCAAAACAATTTTGTATTTCTGAAATATCTCCTGTTACACTAGCAAAGTTTCTTTTAAAAGCATCTGAATTACAGTGGGATTTTTTGCATTTGTGATGAGACACAGGGGTTCCTCTTAGCTCCAGGTTGAAGTTCCTTTGTTTCTTTTGCTGATTTTGCAGGGAAGAAGATCTAAGACACTTTCCTTAGGATGGTGGCCAGGGAAGGAGAAGACATGACTGAGAAAGACCGTCTGACACACATTAGTTACCTTCACCTTTCTGATACTGATATGAAAAGGAAAGAAGAAAAGTCTTTTTTGAAGCCCAGCTAAGGATCAAGCCTCCTCTTCAGCCATGCCATTGATTCCAGTCATCTAGCTCAGTATTTCTGTGTCAGAACATAGTCTGCTCTGATCACATCTAACACCACAAAAACAAGAGGTTGTTTTTCTTTTCCCCCCCCAGCCACATACCCTTGTTTTCTCTTCAGGGATTTTTGCAAAGGCAATGCTGAACAGACAGTAGCTGTGTGCACTGGCATAGCTGCCTTCTCATGGCATGCAGGAAACCACCACCAGCCATTTGATTTCAGGTGGAAGGCTTTGTCTTCATGTTGTGGTTTAATCCCAGCTGGCAACTAGGGCCACGCAGGTGCTTGCTTAATCCCCAAGTTGGTATAAGGCAGAGAATCAGAAGAGTAAAAATAAGAAAAAAATCATGGGTTGAGATAAAGACAGTTTAACGAGTAAAGCAAAAGCTGCACATGCAAGCAAAGCAAAACAAGGAATTAATTCACTGCTTCTCATCAGCAACAAGGTACAGCTGTCCCCAAGGTACAAGTGCCTGAGCTGGACTTGCATCTAAATTCTTGGGGTGTTTCCAGAGTGCATCAAAGAGCACAGCACAAGCTGTGCTTTCTGCTGTGTAGGCCTGATCCTGCCTCCTTAGGCCTTTTGTAACCAGTAAAGCAACAAAAAGCAAGGATGAAAGTCTCCAGATCAACCCCATCTGCTGATGCCTTAAAATGAACTCATGTGGAAACACCTGGAAAGGATGCGCTTGGAGGTACCTGGAGTAGGTAAGAGAAGGAGATGCTTGTTGAGGATCTGGCTGCCAGAGTGCAGATAGCAGATCTATGTTACTTCGGTTTATGCATTTTCTTACCTGTTACTTTTTCTCGTCCCTAGGAAGCTACTTTGACAGAGATGCCAGTTATTCTCATCAATGCTGTCCATCCAGCACAGACCACCATGGCATATTTGTAGCTCAAGTTCTCGTTGGAGACTTTGGGGAAACCAAGTCTACCTTCACCCTCTAACCAGACCTGGGATTTCAGACTTTTGGACAGCTGTGTAGATAATAGAAAAAAATCCTTCCATGTTTGTCATCTTTGAGAAGGAAAAGATTTACCCAGCCTATATCTTGGAGTATACACATTCACCCCGATAAGGATGATGTCAGAGGTAACAATATCTTGTCTGAAAATAACTCTTTACAGTTTGATGTTTTTGAACTCTGCCTTGCATGTAGGAACCTCATAGCTGACGTTCAGCTATACTTCAGCTCTGTTTCAGTTACAAGAGTGAAACTGCAAGTATGATAACTTTTGGAATGGCTGGGTCCTCTATGAGAGTTGTTTTCCTCCTCAGCAGACTGGTGGTGGTTAAATTGTAGTAAATAATATAACCATGACAATGTGATGATGATTTGGATGCAAGTGCAATGTAGATTTAAATGTGCATTATGATTAATTTATAAAACTAATTGCTTCCATGTAAAATATGGTACATAAGTAGATGTTGTTTAGGACACAGTTGGGGAAATGAATACTGAAAATGGGGAAATGGAGTATAAAAAACATGTTTGAGGGGTGACTCTTTGGAGTTGTTTTTCCATGGACTGAAGATCATCAGCATCTTGTCAGTGTAAGAAAAGTAGACAATGGGCTCTGAGCTGTTTTTGTCCTGTGGTTTGGCTGCTTTGAGTTTTGTGGCAAGAAAAGGCTTTTAGATCATATCTTAAAGGACTGTTACACCATGTTCCCTAATTTCTCTGCTGGTCCCATTTGGTTATCTTGCAATAAGAGTCAGAAGGGCTCCGATTCAGATGGAAAAAAAAATCCTGGATAACAAAGCAGCAAATGACTCATTGGTCTTCCTCAATCTGCCATTGATGATGTGCTGAAGTCAGAGTAGACAACACAGTGGACAGCTAGTGAAGGGACACATCTTCACTTAACCCCTCTGAGAGAATGCATAGATACCACAGGCTGTACTGCAGCCCAGTCATACCACAAATCAAAACAACAGTAATTTCTTGCTCTTCTAGGAAGAGCTAAGTTGTTATTTTGGGCTGTCTGCTCCCTCATGGGCTGCAGGCTGGCTGGGATAGGATCTTGCTTTAAAGGGGATCGTGCAACCTCACTCCCAAAACTTGAAGAACGAGTGTGAAACATTCTTTGAATTCACACTGAGATATCATAGCGGATTTCTACCAGGTGTTGCCACATAAGTGTGCAGCAGCCAGCTGTGTGCCTGGCCCTCCCATGCTGAGGGCAACTCCAGCACATTCAGATGTTAGACTGGAGCTGGGGGAGAGCAGGAAGCAGAGTGGTGGTGCCATTGTAGGCAGCTGTTGCCCAGGTTTTGCTCTTATAGAATCATAGAATTGTCTAGGTTGCAAGGGACCTTCAAGACCTAGTCCAATCATCAGCCTAACTCTGATAAAAACCATCACTAAACCATGTCTCTAAGCACTATGTCTACCTGTCTTTTAAATCCCTCCAGGGATGGTGCCTCAACCACTTCCCTACGCAGCCCATTCCAATGCTTAATATGCTTCCAACGCTCTTTGTGAGGGAAGAGCAAACTCTCCTGTACTTCCTTGAGGATCAGTCTAGTCCATGGACTAGCTGGAAGCAGCTCCCTTGCACTCTGCCCTGGTGCAAGCCCTTCACTCATCCATCCTCTGTGAGGAGTCTCAGCCACTGCAGGACTAGGATCGCTTCAGCAGGCCCATAAAGGGGCTGAGGGTGCCAGACACCATGGCTGCTTTGAAGTATCTCCTTTCCATGAGGACGCTGTCTCCCAGTTTTGCCCAGGGCTGAGTTTGGGGTCATAACATTGCAAACATCAGAGTGCTGGTGGCTCTACCCCAGATGGCCACCAGAAAGCACTGTAAGGAGAAGTCCTGCAGCCTCTGCCAGCGGGAAACCCCCAGGGTGTAGGAAACTGATGCTATAAAACATCCTGGGAGCCCCATAACTAATGCTAGGAATGTGGTTTTCTTTGTTTCCTGATCACATCACTGTCACCATCACTTCTCACCCTATTCTTCTATGTCAAGTCTGCCCATCCCACTGGTGACACCCTGTCCTCACCCTGTCCCCAGTGGGTGACTCCCTGCTCCACAGCAGAGCTTCTCCGGGTTTAGGTCAGGAGAAGCAGGGATATTTGAGCTGCTGAAGTTAGATCCCCACCACACCATGACACTAACAGTGAGGAAGTCCATGGTGAGCTGAATAATGGTGCATGGGGGTGTGAAATAACGATGCATNGGGCTTTTTTTTTGTTTGTTTTTTTGTTTTGTTTTGTTTGGTGTTTTTCTTATGGTTGGACTAGATGAGGTCTCTTCCAACCTAGGCGATTCTGATTCTGTGGTGGTGTCCCACCGGTGCTGCGGAGCCAGTGCTTGCAGCAGTCAGCACTGAGGCAAAGGGGCTTCATGAGGGGCCACTGCTGGCCCAGCCACCCCTCTTCCCACCCTGCAGACTGAAGCTGGTGGTGGCTATTTTGAATTGTCGTGCTGCTGCCTGGCATTTCTCTGGGCGATTGAGAAGTGCTCCAGCGGTGTGTGCTCTGACTGGGATGGACAGGGGATTATTCTGCCATCTCAGCTCGCAGCTCATGTCTGTACGAAATCCCCAAAGTAAATTAGCTCCCAGAATAAGCTGCTGCATAATGCTGCTGTTTATTTCTACCTTCCTATCCTTCTGCGGGAAGTTGAGGGATTTGACCAGAAACTGAAGGTTTTTCTTAAGTAAACTAGTGAGCACATGAGGAGCTTTGTGGATCCAGTGGATGTGAATTTCGTTAGTCATGGTTAAACACAGCCCTTTCATCAAAGGGCTTTTGATGAAAGCAGGAGGTGAAGGATGCATTGGAAGGGGTGATATTTACTTGACAACATTTTCAATTGGTGATAAGACTGTTCTTTTAACTCCGTCTCTCTAGTAATCAGCATACTAAATCCAGGTCTGTTCTTTTTCCCTGAAACTGCCTGCCCTGGTAGGTGTTGTTGGGGTTTGCTGGGATGTAGGTGCTTTTCATTGCAGGTTTATCAAACCTCATATGCCTACCCCTGAAGTGTTCCTGTCTGTTCAGATAGCGCACACTTCACCTCTCCGTAAAAACCCAGGACCCCATTTTACTGAATCGCCAGTTGCCTATTCAGGGCTTGAGGTGCACGTCTGTGGGTGCCTGAGATGGACTTTTGCCATTACTGGGCACAAATATTTCCTCCGCAATGCAGAAAACTGCTAAGGGTTTCAAATGAACTACTTCCTGTGACCGACCGCACACATACACAGGCGTCTGCCGCTATGCTTTTTATGGAAGCCACATTTCAGACGCCCAGTTTAACAAAAACATCCTGCGTCGGCACGCTTGTAACAGCAAGCACTGTTAGTTAAATCACATACAGGCAAACAGCTCGTTTCCTTCCTGCTCTGTTGTTAAACCTTGTAACTAAAAATCGAGCCATCGTACTTCATGTGTTTTTGAAGGTGAGGAGGGAGATGACTATACTTTTACTTCACAAAATGCTAATGCTTAGAGTATATTGTATTTTTGAAGGTTCAAAGACTTCTTTCCTGGAGTGTAAAATGCCGGAGAACTGAGTGTAATATCTCGCTGTTCGCTGTGCATCTTCCTTCCTCTCTGGAGAGCTTTCACATGAGGGGTACTACACCATTAGAGCACACTGTCCCTTCACATGGTCAAGCCCCGAAGGCAAAGCACCCCAGAGCACTATTATAAATTTACTCATATATTTTGATTCAATTGTTGCATGATAAAGGGAAACAGTGGCTTCTGTCCATTGAGGTGCAAGAGGAAATGGAGCAGATGGACTTTGACTGGTACTGGGGAATACCTACTGGCCATAGAGGGCACAGCTGACTCCAGCGTACTCATTGGAAAAGGATTTGTTGTCTACCAAGTAGATAAGCTATTGTCTAGCCATACAGAAAGCCCTATGTGTCTTAAACTGATTACTTATTTACCCACCCCACAAATAAACTCACTCTGTCCCTGTACGTAGGGAGATGAGTGTGAGAAATGTAGCTATTTTCACTGCCTGGAATTTTTACCTCTCATGGGAAATAATGGCTTTTGGTTGCTGCAGGTCTAGATAAGGTTCATAGAAAATGCCCCAGTTTAGTATTGGTAATGGCAGGGTGTTCTGGCAGTAGGAAGCAAAGTCTAATTGGTACTGAATCAGAAGATGGTTGCAGAACGGCTGCTGGCAGTCATGTCGTTCTCTTGTACGTCAGAGTCTCTCCCTCTGCTTGGAACAAACTTTCCTATTTCTGTATTAACGCTTGGGATGAGGGCCGGCCAGGGGGTTTCTTTCTTGCACAAAACTGCCCAGAGGGGCTTCTAACAATCACAGAACGAATAGTAGCTGTAATATATTTTTCCTTAGAAAAGCGTATTCCAGTAGGATAGGAGCATTTTCTGTGTAAGTGAAAAGTGTTTGAAGGAAATCATGGAATCATAGAATGGTTAGAGTTGGCAGGGACCTTAAAGATCATTGAGTTCCAATCCCCCAGCCATGGGCAGGGACACCTCCACTAGAGAAGGTTGCTCAAAGCCCCATCCAGCCTGGCTTTGAACACCTCCAGGGAGGGGGCATCCACACCCTGGGCAACCTGTTCCAGTGCTTCACTACCTTCACAGTAAAGAATTTCTTCCTATGTTGTTGAAATGCTATTGAGAGGCATGTTAAGAGCTGGATACTACATCAATGCGGAGAACAGGATGATAGCTTTTCCCTGGAAAAGTATCAGATCTCTTTGAGGGTAACTCACAGGTGTCATATGGAAAGGGAGGAACAGGAGGATTTAAGGAAGAATGAAATTTGGGTTTCGACTTAAAAACCCAAGGAGGATATGAGCCTGAGGTAGGGCTGCAGCTCTGATCAGGTACTCATCCAGAAAGCCAAACCATTCTAAGGCAGGAAATATCCCTTGGGTTCACAGAGGGCTCATGGCAGAGGGCCAAGGGTTTTCTCCTAATCAATGATTCATAGAATGAACTTCTTGACCATGCTCTTTCCCCAGCCTGACAGGACTGTGTTACTTTCTACAGAGCGGTGCAGCTCCCGTAGGTGGGCTGCCAGTCTGCCCGTCTGCAGGCATTTGATGGCTTGAAAATGAAGGAAAGATTGCTTCTCAGTTGGGTATTAAGTTCTGGTTTTAAAACTGTTTTTGGGACAGTAGAAAGCTTAATTACAGTTACATCCCTTCATTCATTGCCGTTTCTGTCCTGTCTTTGGCCTCAAAGCAGCAGAAGTCAGTGCCCACCCAGAGCTGTGGGTACCCGCTGCCTTCCAGTCAGGTCACACACCCAGCAGCTCAAATTGCCTCTGTCTCCTCAAATACTGCTACAAACTCCAACATTTTCAGCCTTCTTCTGGCCCTGAGAAGAATCTTCCCAGGTCCACAGACCATCACAGGCTTCTGTAAATCAAAAGAGCTCTGTCTTTTTGCAAGCTGGTACACAAAGCATCAACCTCTAACACAGAGAACTGCCAGATCATTTAGGACCTTCAAATCCAATGTCCACTCACAACATCACAGCTAGAAATCTATTGTTGTGATGACCAGGAGAGACCTCTGTTGATACCTGAACACCAGCTGTGAGTCTACTCAGTCACAGGGACAGAAATGTGGCACATTCAAATCCTCAGGTGAGAAAAATGTGACTCGGGAACAGTCAGCTGGCAGCCAATAGTAAAGGCTGCCTACAAGCCAGGGGCAAACCCCAGTGAAGAGGAACCAGAAAACAAGGCAGAAAGAGGAAGAAAACCACTGGGCGTCCCATGGATTTCAGAATTCACTGTTGACCCTTAAAACTGTCTTAATTTCTTTTTGTATAACACATCTTAGCCCCAAAGCCACATAATCGACAGTTCTCCAGTCATCTGCTGTAGTCAGGTGGCAGCCAGAGCAAGGTTAACTTAATATTATCAGTTTCTAATTTCATTAAGATTCATTATCAAATACTGTGTTGCTTAAAACAGAATCACATCTTTTTCTCTCAGAGGGAGTTAACTGTTCACTGTGAAATTAAGCTTCACTGATTGAGTTTTGTACTTTACATTAAACCACAATAGAAATCCATTAACAGTATACAGGAAGGAGCAATGCTAAAGCACCTCAACCCTCTGCCCTATCAAAATTACCAGCTGGTTAGTAAGCTGACTCAAATGTTGGATTTGTCACAGAAAGCTGACTCAGGTGAAATTGCTAAAGGCCAAAGTCTTTGTCAGGACACCATCTACATGAACAGTACTAATTAGATGTGGTATCTTTTGTGTGTTACTCAACTTCTCATTTGCCAGTATTAAAATGTGAGTATTGAGATGGCCATCACTGATACCACCAAAGTGGAAGGTTCTTTGAAGATGAAAGTGGGATCTGCAAAGCTGAAATTTACTTGAGCAAATTTTAGATTTTCAACAACCTTCCTGAGTTTTCGGAAACCAGAAATGAAGCGTTTTAAAGCCTAAATTGAATAAAAAAAAAAAAAAGTTTTCTTGAATTAACCAGAAGCATTTATTTGCACGGTGCCTTGACACTTAGTATTTACATCTGGTCCCCTTCAAAGGTTCTTGGAGATAGCCAGCTGAATGTGAGCTGGACTCTGTGGACTGAGGTACATCAAGCTCATTCACTAATATGTCATTCTGGCTGTTTTATACAAATTTGCTTTGCTATAAGAAAGGTTTCTCAAGTGGACATACTGTAATATGAAGAGAAAACAACACCTATTTCTCAGGAGGTGCAAGGACTATAAAGGCAAGCACCTAAGATAAGTTAAACAAGGTAATCTAAATGTCAATATTTAGACTCTGGAAAATGAAACTCCTTCAAATACATCAGACTACAGCAAATACTCCCTCAAAACATCAAATACACCATCGCAATATAGTTCTCTGAAGTGCACCCCTTTATCTGTACTGTTGTTCAAGTAGGTTCATTGTAGAGAAATCCCTGAATATTCTCTGGGGCAGAGGCTGTGATTCAATTGACCATTGCGTAGGAAGGAGCACAAGATCTATAAAAATCTCAAAGCCCTCTAATATATCTGGGATCTAATAATGTCCAGTTTTATTTAGTATATAAATTTAATTTTCTTCTTCCGTTTGTTCCAGTAAGTTTCTCAGTCCTTAGTGTGAATTTCTTCTGTATCTTGTTCCTTTCTTGTATAGGTTACAAATGTGGAATCCTTACAAGACTTTTACTACACCATGGTTGTTAGGAAGGTTGTTAGAAGGAAAGAGAAGGATATTTAAACACACACCAAAAAGAAACCGTTTTTTCAAAAGATATTTGAACATGTTGCAAAAATACTGCAATTTATTAAATTAATTATGAATTAATTCTAAATAAATTTTATTTTAATAAATTCTGAAATTACTTTAGTTTCACAGTAGCATTCATAAGCACGTGAAATTCTTTAACCCTGACATAACAATATACTTTCTATCTGAAGAAATTGGTCATTCAGTGTTTTTTTTCCCCATTCTTGTAATCAAATCTTTAACAACAAGCAGACCTTAGTAAATGACAAACGCAAGTTGCTGCTTAAATAGCAGCAATTCCATCTGTCAATAAAAATGTTTCTGTTCCCCCATGTTGGGCCTTGAGTTCACAACGCACAGGCTGGGCGAGCAGATGACAGCACACTGAAAGACTCCCTTTTATTGAGACTGGGCATTACCATCTGGTTTTCTGCCCGTGCTACAAACTGAGCCCTAAGAAGGTATGTGCGTGCTCAAAACACAGAAACAACACAATGTCCTCTCTCCAGCTGAACGGGTCTTTAATTTTAAATTTTTTTTTTCAAATAGTGTTTTTGAATACTCAATTCCTTTTAGGAGGATGTATGTTCTTTGCCTTATTAATTGCTCTTATTTTGTAACGTTGAGTGAGAACAAGTCCTGTGGCTTAGGTCACACTCAGCTGGATCTTATTTACTAATGCTCCTGGCAAACAAATTACACCCCTTACTGAATGAATTAATGAGGATTCCCAGTTCACTATACATTTATTGAGCTAATGGCGATGTTTGCTTTGGGTTTCTTAATGTGGGCAAGGCTCCCAAAAGGGATACTGCTGATCTGAATTCTCCTGTGTGCTGTGGAAAAGATGCTTTGGACACTTCACTTACCATTTGTTTCAGCTGCTTAGCAACAGTGACAATGATCCAGCAAATAGTTGGTATCTCCAAAGGGTATTGAAAAATCAGTAGTCCATGCTTGATGGCCATACCAGACACACTTTAGTATCTGCTGATGCCTCTCTAGTCCTTTAAAAATAAACAAGAGATTATCTTTGTGTTTCAAAAAGTCTAACCTGTAGTGCACTTAGTGTATCTTCCAGGGGTTTCTTTTGAATTTTAGCATCTCAGCACAGTTGCTTTTCTTTTAGCTCCTTTCTGATCTCTAAAATCAGAGACTTTCTTACCCCTCTCTTTCCCTCCAACTCATCATGGTTTTAATTTCTCTATTTCCTGACCATTAAAAATACTAATTTTACCAGATTGATTCTAAAATTTTGTATCCAGTAGTAGGCGTTCTTCTTCCTGCACAGCTTTAAGCAAACTTTTATATAGGTATGCACACACATGGTGTGAATGTGGGTACATATTAACACAAATTTTTATTTTATCCAAAAGAAACCTGAGCATTTTTGATTTGCAGTTTCATTAGTGAAAAATGCATTTACTGATATAGTGTTAGGATTTTACTTTTCTGTGTGAATGAACTGGAGAGTACATGAGAACTTAGGATAAATCTTCAGATAAGGGGATAAGACAAAACACAGAGGGTAGCTTATTTCCTTTAAAAGCTAGAAGGGATGAATGAATATCCTAACATGAGTAAAGGGACTGTGACATTTACTTAGCCTGGTTTGGGATACAGAAAGTTTCTGCTTAGAGCTTGGGATCGTTGAAGGTGTATTTTCCACCCAAGGTCGTCCCTTTGCTCCTTCATCTTTCTCAGAGAATGGTGGGAGAAATTTCTATTTGTAGCTGTGGAGCAACTCTCATGAGGCAGCCACATCCCTCCAGCTGATTTCCTTGGTCACGATCCACTGAGCACGATCCATTCTCTCTTTCACAGCGAAGCAGGAGCTTTGTTTGCCACCATCCCCATCCGTAGCAGTCTGGTGGGAGCAACTGGTTTCTGGAGAAAACTCAGTGGTGCAAGCAAGGCTGTCCAGGTGAAACCAAGACTGCCCACCTGTGGGTGTGTGGAGCAGTGTGCAGATGGACCTTGACTCTCCTTGCCTGCCAGGGACAGCAAATGCAGCGGCCACATTAAGGGAGTTCTCTGGGCTGGACTTTCTTCTGGAAAATAAACACAAAAGACTGCGCCACTGGCAAAAAAACCTCCTCTTGCTTTAGGCACATTTAAAAAGAAAACCCCCAGCTGCAAGGGTTAATTGGACATTAGCTCCTACCCAGGTCCCCCTCCTAGGAAACGTGCCCCAAGTGCTTTCTGCTGGACCACGGGTGCTGTTCCCACTGCCTGCAGGGAAGCAACCCCTTGGGTTTGGGAGCTATTTTAATGAAATAGCTGAGGAAGGCTGTTTGTTCCCATACACTGTTGTATGGTCCATACCACTGGTATGCATATCAGAGGACAGAAATCACCCTTATGGCCCTCTTGCTGTGCAAGTCCCCTGCTGCTTCTGCAGCCTCTCTGCAGCCATGGGTTTGCATCCTGGAAGCAGGAGAGGAGAGCACACCAAGGGGTTGTCCTGCTGCAGTGTTTCTGAGAGAAAAAGAAGAATAAGATAAACCAGACAACAATAATTGCAAAATAGCCTTGCTCTGAAATCAGGCAAACTGCCAGAGAGCTCTTATGCAAAAAAAAAGAAAAAAAAAAAAAAAAAGCTCTGGAGATTCAGCTCTCCCACGTAAACAGCTTCATTTCAAAGTCAGAGTCCAGTGCATGCAAGCACATGTGCATATACATGCTACTCTTCTTCAGCAGGCTTTAGAAATCAAATGTGTGCCACCTATTCAGTGCTAGCATCGTCATTGTCACAGTCTCAAGCAGCACCACCAAACAGTGCAATCTTGGAATTTGGCACCTTGGGCGGGTCTGTTTGGTTTGGGTCATTAATTCATCTTCCCAGGTTCTGTCCTCTCATGCATGAGGAAAGGAAATGTTATCAGAAGGTGGTGCCTGCTGAAGTACAGGGTGCCCTCTGACCAGCAGGACCTTGTCTCCACCAAACATCCCCACGCCCTCAGAACAGAAAACTCAATGTTCTGTATTCTTATGGCTTGGAACAAGCATATATTTCATCACAAGCTGTATGTTTCTAAACTGATCTGTCTTGCACAACATCACTATGCATTCAGGCAGTTCACTCTAATTATTGCTGTATAAGATTTTGGCATCTGCTTCTCTTAAGGCTCTGAAGTTGCTAGTATGTTTTCTTGAGTTGTTTTAAAATAAATTGTTTTGGTGTCTGGCTGTCAACAGCTGCACTCTTCATTTTATGCATTTTAGACTCATTTTCTGCAGTGTGTGTCCTGATACTGCAGCTCAGCTTCAATCTTGAACCCACAGAAATCCTTCAACAGGCTGCCGATTAGGCTTGCAGGTCATCCGCTGTTTCAGGCTTTTCCCTGGACTCATGGAATTTGTTCTTGAATAACAAATAATGCAATTTACGCTCTCACAAAAGTGTGGCAACTGTTACGGTATCTTCTATAAGGTTTTCTCAGTGTGCCCAAGCACAGCCAGAAGCAGGCTGGTACACACGGCTGAAATGTTTGACTCCTCAGAGTTAGCTGGCATCACCCACTCCATCATTTACTCCAGCAGCAGCAGAGCCTGCCAGCTCCGGGTGGTGTTTCAGATAACCTTGTTAACATCTAACCTTGGCCAGTGTTAGGCTTGGCATTATCAGTAGCTCAAAGTAGGGTACATAGACGAGGGGGTGGATCAGGGCTAAAACTCACGAGCTAGTGACTAGAATGCAGGGCTCGGTATTTGAGTGCTCTGGTTCTTGGCACAGTGTGAAATTCCAAACAACAAGTTTATTGTAGATTCCATCCCAATTGGAGTAAAATAACAAAAGACTGAAGAAATCATTGAATAAAAATATGGTACTTTAAAAAACAGTATCCTTGTATGCTTATTTTTATGATTCCAAATTGGATGCATTTTCTAAGAAATGTTTCAGTCATTTCTTAAAATAACAGTGTCAGTATCCAATAGACACACTGTTGTCTAATATATCTCTGTGGCAAGATCTATTGAAAACAGTTTACTGAAAAGTTTCTCATGTTAATGTTCATAGATAGTTTCCTGGTTTCTTTCTCTCTGTGGTTCATCAGCTCATCTTCTTCAGACTGAATTTGTTATTTCTAGTGTTGTTTGGTTTTTTCCTCTAAGTTGTACCAATAATAATTTAAGATGGCACTACACCGTGCTGTACATTGCCACGAACCCGGGCTGGCTGGTATGAGTTGCTGTATGGATGAGGATGCTTGTATACTCTGTCATTCTTCTGTTAATGTTTAACAACATTCAAGACAGTAATTAAGTAATTAGGTAGGCATCAATATTTGCTTGGTACAATCTTCCTGAAGAAATACATGGGCACTGTCCGTTTGGACAAAACTCAGAGATCTAAACATTTCAGATGGAAAAGCTGAACTTTGTATATCTGAAACACTGAAATTCTCACATGTTGATATGTGTGACAGTGTAATGCTGACAGTAACAGCAGTTGTTTGTCAGCAGCCAGCACCGTTACAATACTCTAAGCAGTGAGGCATAAGCAAACCACCAGCAATGTATACTGTATGTAGTAATTTTCAGTTCCAAGCAGGACACAGGCACCTCAATTTTAAGATTTGGATTTGGTAAAGTACGATTTTGAGTCTGGAAAACAACAAAGGCATATGTTGTCGTACACGGGTGGGATTCCATGTTTTTCATGACCATGCAGGTGATAAAGTGTGCCCTGTCCCTGACGGGTGTTGTGTCAGGAAGGCTGTGATGGTGCGTGTCTTTGGGGCAGCGAGGGTTAAGCCGTGTAGACTGCCACTTTGAACAAAGGCTCATGTGTTCACGTGTTTTCTTCCTTGAAGGGAGCGAGAAAAAGAAACGTAAGTAAAATATAGCAAAAGCTGTTGTGAAACAAGCCTGTTGCTGTTCTCTGAAAAACAAGTATGTGAGGATCCATTTCTACAGGCGCGCTGCAGCAGCAGGGGAACCAGAGGGTGGCCGCAGCTGCTCTTCCTCCAGGGGCTGTCACTGCCCTGTGAACGCCAAGGACTAAAATCAGCCAGCTTCTTAGAAGAGGACGTGATGCTGACCGTGTGCCACAAAAAATGTCTGCTGTACAAAACCACAAGCTATTTCCCACTCTAAAGCAAAATCTTTAATAGCAGCTGTTCTTCAGTAATTGGAAAAGTTACTCTGATTGTCTTCTTATCTGGAAAAAATGTCCCCAGTTGAAACATAGGCTTTTGAAGAACAGTCTGAAAATCAGTCCAGCTGATCTAGAAAGACTCAAAATCCATTGGAATAAAACTTTTTCATTGATTGCTCAGCTGGAGTCAGAATAATCGGGTCTATTACTGAGTGCTGATTAGTGAAAAATCAAATTAATTCAATTGTTCTAATTTATTGCACTCAGAGATGTTATTGGTGACTTCTGTTCCAAAAGTCTCTCCCTCACCAATGATACTCAGCGAAACAGTCATTAAGGCTGACATGAGGAACATTATAAACTGGTGTGACTAGACAAGAACTACAGTGAGATATTATATCTGTAGTCAGTGTGTGAATTAAACCATAAGTAACTCTTAAAAGACTTTGCCTACGTGCAGCAACAGATCCACTGTCATCTGAAGTCTTACATAGTCATCCACAGTAGTGGAAAAATAGATGTGTCTATTACATAGCTCTGACTAATTATCAGCATTACCAGTAAGATGTGGTAACACCTCCACAGTCCCCTGGGAAGGTGAGATTTCTGCTGTGCTTGGCCCAAGAGGTATGTGCGGGAGCTTTCCTGTACAAATCTACAACAGAATCGTGTCACTGATGCACTGCAGCATGTTGGATGGTATTTGGCCAAATCGTCCAGTCTCTCTGCATTCCAGCTTTTATGAGTGCTATGAACATGAAGTTGGGCATTGGCACTTCCTTTGGCAACATGCATGAGCTGAGGCACCGGGGACCACACTGAAGGGCATGAAGGATGGGAAGCATTGACTGATGTCAGCACTCACCAGGGTTCAGACACTGCAGAAGAACCCCAAGCCTCAAAGTCTAGGGAGGTGAGTCTCCACAGGCCATGAAGGTGGCAGGTGAATGAGGCAGAAAGTGTTAACACAGCAACCATAGGGTTTTCCAGCAGTATCTTCTGATAGTGGACACAGTCAAGGATTGATTTACACTAATGCCCACTCCAGATGTGCACTCACCTTTGAGTAGCCAGGTATGTGGACACAAACAGATGCTACAGGGGTTACATTGACTTGGTGGATGACTGCTGTGCAAAGAGGACTCCTTCCTGTCAGGGTGTCTGTAATCTCAGACAGGTGTCTGCCCATGAAAATGAACTTGATTTCATGGTAAACCGAAAGGTCAAATTTCAGCTGACAATTGAATGCATAAAAATACATAATAGCAAATGCATCTATAGAAAACAACTGATAATACACCTCTATGGTTTGTAACAGTGCTGACAAATTTTACCGCAAACAATGAGTTTATTGAGTTTGGCAGCACTCCTTGACAATCAGGAAAGTAGTTATTATAGACATTTTTGGCATTGATTTATTAAGAATTAGTTATTTAATATTTTGTCATTCAGTAGTTCAAATACTCAGAAAAGCACAGAACTGCACTTCTTGCAACTGGAGGAACGGTATGGGATTGCAGTGTATTGCTCATACCTGCCTACACAGCTGTTAACGCACGCATCGTGGCATACAGATCCGGCGGTTTCTTGCAACTGCATCGGAATACAATAATTATAAATTTCAAATAGCCTTAGGTAAGATCACAAAAAATAATTTGGAACATACAGAGCTGTGGACTTCATGTTTTCTTATATATACGTATGCATGTATATATATGTATGTATCATTGAAAGTCACTACATGAAATCGCACTTAATTAGGCTAAATTCTGTAAGAACACAGAGGACTATATGTCTTCATATTTTGTGAAAATGTATTTGTGAGACTACTACATCACAACTTTTAAAATGACTTTTATTCTGAAACTGCCAAAACCCTTTAACCTCAAATGAGACTTTTCAAAACAGGATTCAACCTTTTCAATCCAATTGCAACATGTTTTATTTGAATACACACACTGAAACTTGAAATGATGACTATAATTATTCCTGGAAGGTATTAAAAAGTTGATCTGTATGCATAAATTGAATTATGGCTCTGGCAAAGGTGCACTGCAAGCAAATAGAGGCAGTATAAACACTTCATACTCCTCTAGCATCTACTGCCAAGATCCTCTAATCATTTTAAATCAGTTCAGACTGTTGTTGAGAGATAGCCCGCCTGTACTCGATTACACACACACAAAAATCAGAAGATCGAAGAAATTGTTGAGAGTACAAAAGTGATTTCTTGAAAAAGTTAGCAAGGGAAGGCTAGAAGGGAAGGTAGTGGAGACTGCACAAGCTGCAGTCCCGAGGACTGGCTGTTCAAATGCCTGAACAACAACAGGGAAACCATAGGGGAGCTCAGCTGCCAAGAAGTCTAAAGGCATTTCAACAGCACATTTGTGAAGTGTAATTTTGCAAAGACTTATAAACTGACCAAATTGGGCAGGTTTTCCTGGGATTAGCAAAAGGCACAGCCTTGCCCTGAAAACTGTTGCTCTGCCAGATTTGATGTTCTGCTATGAAGTGCAGTTTTCCTCATGGAATAAATGTTATAATGTTCCTTGGATATTAATGTTGTTAAATAACAACAATAGCCACACAGAAGCAGCTCTCTAACATGGAAAATTTCAGTGTTTACACAGAGCAAAGCTAGCTGCGGTGAAAATCAAGGTGTTAGAATAGGCGGGATGAGGCAACCCGGCAGTAGTTGGTGTTATGTCCTCCACCCACCACATGGACATACAAGTGTGTATGTTTTGTTGCTATGCCAGCTACAAGTCAGCACTGAAAACTCTCTGCCCATCTGCAACCATAAGCTTCAAATAAAAATTAAAAATTTTTAGTTGTTTTTTTTTCTTTTTACAATAATCTTAAAAAAATTTAAACAATTAAAAAAACAAAATGGAAAGCTATATCTGAGCAAGAGTTTCTTGGTTAATACTTCACTGAAAAAGCAGTCAGAGATTGTCACCTAAAAAAAAGTCCTCATTTTTAATTACCTTCCCCATCGTCTCCTCCTTCGTAACGCAGTATAAGCATTGCTGCTCTGGTCCCACACCAGTCTCGGGGCGCTGAACTGTGGGAGCAGGACCTCAGCATGCTATGAAGCTCATGTGAATGTTTTTAACTGTGGTCATGACAGTGGGAGCTGGGGAAGCTTGGCAGAAACATGGAGACCTATGCGTTTGCCCAGGTTGCTCCAGTCTTTATTCTCTCTGGCATTCAGTTCCCAGCCCATAAAGTAGGGTCACTGTTTTGACCCAGATGAATGCTGTGGAGGTAAATGCATTCAAGCCTGGAACATACATCCATCTTACAGTAGTGAGGAACCATCAAAAACAGTGAGAGTCACCTGAACTGTCAAAGCCTCCTTGTCTCTATAAAAGTGACTGCGGCACGCAAATAAATGCTGACCTTGTTGCAGGACTAAAGGACTTGATCAGAAAAGATGGACACTCCCCCACCTGTTGAGTTTCAATAACATGGTGATCAGTTTGTGAAGAACAAATTAAATAATCTGATACAACGTTTTACCTTCGGTCTAGACGAGGTTTACCTAGGGTGCAAGAAGCTGCTTGCAGCAAATGTAGCATGAAATGTGAAGCTGGAGAAAGGGCTTTATCTCTCTAGGACATCCTCCACAAACTGCATGAAGACAAAGCGGGGCGCTTGGAAACCATATGCAGATGACTGAACCAATGAGGAAAAAGAGGAGAGAGAGCACGGACAGCCTAGGCAGGTGATGGAGCATGTGCTCTAGAAATCCAGACTGCCTTAAGCCAAAGCAAACAGAGCAATCTGGGGAAAGTTACAATGGTTTAGATTTTCTAAATACAACATTTTTTGTTTCATTTTGAAACAATTTTCCTTAAGGAATGTTGTTTCATTTTAATTTGCAGAAGGCTGACAACTGATGCAATTAATTATTTTCCCTTTTGCTGGAAAGATTTTATTTTTTTTTTTGCTAATCCAAAACAATATTTTCCCCTCTGATATTCATCAACCACTTTTCTGTATAACTCCCTCACCTTATCAAGGCATGACCCAGCCCAGTACCTCATGGGTATTTAGAATAAAATTTCTCCAATGTACAGATTTTCCCACAGTTGTTCTCTTATTAGTTTTGCTAGATGATCTGATCTGATATGGCAGTTTGTGTGCTTTGGGAACATAGCTTTCTCAAGTACTCTGATGCCATGAAATGGAAATGGAGTCCAACTTGAGCCACTCAGGACCAAAGCATGGTGCTGGAAAGAGATGGGCAAGTCGTTGAGACCCATCCCCCTTTGCTAGCAAGCTGTAGATGTTTAGGTCAAAAGTTTTATTATTATAAAAAGCTACCAAGGCTCTCAAGACAACTTGGAGGTCTGTGGTAAACTACCCAGCCCTTCAACTGTTGTGTGTTATTTGATGGCAACAGGAGAGAGTGAAGGCACCCCCACCAGGGGGCTGAGTCCTTGTTGGGCAGAACAAGAGGGAGAGTCTGTGAAAGGCAGCAAGGGAAGAATTGGTTTAGACTTAGGTAAAACGCTTTGTACCAATAATGACAATGTAGCCCTGCTACAGATTGCTGTGGAAAGTGAGGATCCCATTCAGGAAAGTCTTTAAGGCTATCTGTTAAAATGGTATGGTTGCTTCATCCTGGGGCTGGATGGCCTTCTGTGGTCCTGTCCAGGTTCCTTTCCTTTTTTTTCCCCTATAGATCACAAAATATTTATTAGCTGTTTCTTCCTCTCCTACTATAGTTTATCTACAGAAATCACTTTTGAAACAATTTTCAACCATTTCCTCTGAAGTAGCATTCCCTGACTGTTGTACACAGTGCACTCAGCCTCTAACTGAAGGAAAAATAACAACTGGAACACCACCTATCTAAGATCTCATCCACAGGCACAAGAAATTCTTAGAAATTACAGGGACCCTGGCCATCTCCTGAAACTATGGTTTTCAGAGACTTCACCTGGATCACGACTTCACACCTCATCTTACTAACCACCTCAAACTAGTCTGGGGGCCACCTTACCTATTTCTAGGAGCAAATCCGTCCCACCTGTGCTCGAACCTATCCCACTATCCACACACAAATTCTCCAAAAGCTTGCATTTATTAGCAATTCTTATACAGGTGGGTATTCTCTGTGATATCTGATCCAGGATTCTCTGCTTGCTAACGGGCATAAGGTGAATGCATGGGGACCCATGAGTGCCAATGACACAGAAGTGGCTTCAAGAGGACGCTGACATCCGCACGGCAGTGGGGGTTGGTGCATGCAAGGCACTGACATGGGCTGCAGCCCTGAGAGCCTTGCAGGAGCATTACAGTGTTTTGCTCTTCTGACATTGGTGAAATGAATCACTCTGGTAAAGTTAGAGATCCGTTTCTGCGTATAGCTGGGAACAGGAAGAGGAGCTAGTAAATAAGACTGGATGTGTTATGGCTAGCTGTCTTTTGTTCCATTTGATCGCTTGAACAGACAGAGAACTGCTTACTTTAGGCTACTAGGCATGTTTGTTATACATAAGGATTCATGGACTTTCAGTTAGGTGGTGTTTTTTTTAACTTGCTAGAATTATACCGAGTATAATCGAAATTCCAGGATTCTGCTTGATGGGGAATAACAACAGCACTAAGTATCAAGGCACCGGGTAAATGCACTGCTCTCTATTCTGTGCTAATATAATACTTCTTTATATTAAAAGACAACACAAACTCCCAGAAGAGAAATGTGGACAAATAAAGTGTTAAACAGAACGGTAAATCTAAGTATAAGCACATACATAAAGAAATAAAATTTTATAACTTTATTATACATATATTACAAAAGCTGAAATATTTCCAGAGGAAGGGTTTTCTGTTGGAGGAAGCGATTCTTCTGTGGAGCTGTTACAACATAACAACAACCTCTACACCTTGTTTGGAAGAGGAAAGTTTTATTAAAAGACCGAAGGCCAAGTAATTTTATTCCATGAATTACTAGACATGCAGAAAATAAGTAAGTGTGGGCAAGTCTTGAGAACTGGGCTGTCTCAGAGCTTGTTCAGAGAAATGTTCTGAACCAATTTATTCACAGAAGTTTCACGCTGAACTTCACACTCAGTAACTAGCAAAATACAATTTTTAATGACGATCACTTAAGATATAGGAAAACAGATCAGTGACAGGAAAAAAAAGAGGTCATTTTGCACATAAATCTCTTTTGCATAGCTATCTGTCAAGAGCTTTCAGCAGGGGGCAGCTTGGAGGGGGACTGATCCCAGCAGGAATGCACCCTTTGGGAAACTAGACTAAAGTATAGTGTGCCCCAGATGGGTGGAAAGTCCCGTCTTAATGCATCATAGTAGTTACAATTAGGCAAGAGCAATTGCTCCTAGGATCCTGGGAGTGCTCTTTGGGTTTCCTGCTATAAAGAGTAAGCAGTTAAAGACAAGCAAACTTTAACCCTCCCAATGAACTGAAGCACTGAACTCAGTTGCTCAGAAGGCTGCAAGAATTCTCCAGCAGAGATTGTCTACCTAAACTCACCACATAACCTGAAAGAGCTGTGGAAACACAGGTTCAGCAGATCTTCTGAAACCTTGTGCGAGGATGCTTCCCTCAAAAATGTCAAGGGGAGCAAATATTTTAGGGTAAAAAAAATGATGAAAACCAAGGTCTTCTATGGCTTTGCTTAATGCTCTGCTTATTGACTGGAGAATCAAGCTGGTTAAAGGGCGTTAGAAATTCCTTTTGTTCATCTCATTGAGTTTCTGAAAGGCCAAATATTTATCCTCTGGATTTTCAGAAGGAAAACCTTCATGTTTTTCTCCAGGAGAGAGGTAAATTAGAGATGGGAGCCTTCATACAAGGAAAACATTAGTGTTTAATTCACTCTGGAAGTAGACTGAAGCTTATATCTCCTCTCTGACTTTCTCTTTCTTCTGACATCCCTGCCCTTTGCAGGCTCTCTGGGGTCCTGCTGCCCACCAAAGCCCCAGATGCAACGTTAGAGTCACAAACGTGTGACAAAAAGTTGGTGCTGCAGTGGTTGGCACTGCACCATCCAAGGCCCTCACCCTGCAAATCAAACCAGATTGTAACAGATCTCCTTCCACCTACTGCTCTCCCACATTGGGTAGGATGACTCCCAAAATCATACCTGGAAGGCCCAGTGCAAAACATGGATTCAAGCCCCCTAGACCCACATGTAGGAGCAATTTTGAGTGTTAAATGTTATTTATCTCAAGCATCTCTTTTTTGCCTTTTCTTACCTGCCTCCTTTAATTTCCAAGATCTAAGGAAATTGAAAATGCAAAGGCGTCCCAGCCCCAGAGGCAGGGGATGTGTGTGAGGTGTACCTCCTACAGGCATGGATTCACCCACTGCCTCCGGGTGCTGTGGGGACACGTCCATGCCTCTCGGCATGCAGTGGGGCCGACACAGCCCAAGAGCATGAGCTGCCCCTGTGTGCAGGCAGCGGCAGAGCTGTGCATAGGTTGCTTTCCTTCAAAGCTGCCTAGTGAGACAGTCAATGGTCAAAGCACGCTTACTGGGGCTGCTATAGACTCTGGCTTCCTTGACTTGGGAAATACAGGAAGGTCAAGGAGGAGGGAGCTGTTTCACAGCAATGCCCGTAAAGAGCGTGATTCTTTTATTTATTCTTCTGTGAACACCCTAGCTGGATGACTAAGACAGATCTGCAGACTGATGACCCAGAAACAGTAGAGATAAATTTCATATGTAGAGAATAGAAAAAGTAAGTTCAAAGCCATACACAGACTGTTTTTTTTATTTTCCCAAGTTCAGTGGTTTACCTCACAACTCGAGCCCTAACCAACACCAAGAATATAGCACAGAGACCTGGTCAGGGCCTTTTTTTCTACCTCTTCCCCCTCTCAGGGTAGGCTAACTGAGATTAGCTGCACCTGTGACTTCTTAAATTAGCAGTACATAAGCTCCTCGTAACTTCTGGGTCTCCTAGATGGGAAGGTTAGGCTGGCCTGTTTCTTTTTCTGGTTCCAGTTCAAGCTGCTGAGGTGGGGACTACTGGTTTTACTGAATCTTTTCCTTCCTTCAGGTAAGACATTTGCATTTGCAGAGGGGGTGGAAAGAAAAAGGAAGAAAGTGTCAGGTGAAATAAGTCTGCTCTGTTAGCTTGGAGTGCTGAGCTTCTCCTGAGGAGGCAGGAACAAGGTCTACAAGGTGGGATGGTGCAGTGATATCTGAGGAACTGGAGAAAGACTGGGTGAGTGTAGGGGGAAAGCGTGCTTTTTTGTTTTGCTTCAGGCCTGTTTGAGAAACCTTTTTGTGAAAAGAGAGTGTCAAGCTGCGAAGCAAAGTGGTGTGAGACAACCTGCTGCAGGCGAACTGCTTAAGTTGTGGCTAATGCCAACCTGGTGCTAAGCTAATCTAAAGGACTTAAGTGTCTTGTTTTATGTGTTAGATGCCAGTGGTATTCCCTGGGAGGCTGTGTCTGTGGTGCAAGTGTTGGGTTTAGGCTGTTGTGTTGCTCTCAGCCTGTGATTCCCTAGTGCCAGTGAAGTGCTGTATGTACAGCTGCAGCAGACGAGGTGCTCCGGCTGCCCATGGAGGCTGGTGTGCCTCATCCCAGCACTTCCCCATGGAGATGTACGGCAGGATTCCCAGCCTGTGTGAGTCTGCAATCATAAATACACTCATCCTCCTGGCTGAAAATCTCCAAGTATCTCTGTTTTCTGGCCTTCTTCTTGGGCTACTGGAGTTACTTTTTGAAAAAAAAGTGCTTTTATTGAATGTGCCTTGAAAGTATTAAGCGCCAAACAGTGTGTGACCCTGGCACCAGACAAATCCCTTTTGAGTTCTTAGGCATATAATCCCGTGCGCAGCATGCAGGGCGAGGTGGGAAAGTTCTCCTCTTTCCATCACGTTCCTGTCCAGCTAGCTAGGCAGCATCTGACCCAGAGGTATTATCCACTGGCCATGATACAAGCCATTAGGTTCAAACCCCAGCACCCTTGTTTGTCTCATTAATGGCTGTAGCTATGAATTCTGGACAGTTGCCCTGCATAGTTAAAAACTCATATCTTGACCAATCTTATGCTCTTTGATTTCTTTGACTATTTCCTCATGGCTTTACCATGATGTAGGCTGTAAATGTGGAGGTTAATGCATGTCCCTTATTATACGGTTTGCAACAGTAGAATATTGCTTCTTTCCTACCTCTCTAAACAGTCTCTATAACCCAGCAGCTGGCTTCTTCGGCTTCCCCACCACCATTTCTATTATTTTCTGGTCTTGACTCTGCCAGAGGCCTCATTCTGTGGGGCACATCAGGCCTTTATTCCACACAAAGTTCATAATTCTTCACAGGCTCAAAATTACTGAAAGATATAAAAGGTTGTTTCTTCATGCTTTCTCTCTCCTAATTAGTTTTGGTTTGTAATTCTTGTGATGTAGCACTGTGTATCCACATTTCCATCATAAATGCCACAGGAAAGACATACTTTGCACCCAATGCTCTTTTTAAACGTTGAGTTTTACCAGAGTTGGGAATAACTTGAGCTGAGTGACCTTTCCCTGGAGGTGGGCTGTGTCTAGGCCTCTTTCTTCAGTGAGAAGGAGAAAACCAGAAGAATGCGGAAAAGTGTCCAAACAAACTTTGCAGGGAATGGCAGCATGTGAGGGGGACTCTCACTCGGCAGTCAAATTTGATTGAATTAATTGTTCAAGTTATGTGACAAAGTGAAACTTGGGAAAGAGTAGAGAACCTGGATGGATGTGTTTAGCTGCAAAAAGGACCAAAGGAATACGGTTTGGAGGAGGCAAAGATAATCACAAGGTCAGTTAATAATGCGTGTGGACTACTGGTGCAATTGGGAGGTGCAATTGAAAAGGAGGTGCAAATCAATGTCTTAATTCAGTTGGATCTGTAGTAACTCTGTGCAGCCTGGTGGGGTGTTTGGTTAAGTGATGCTACAGGGTTTGCTCTCACTGTAGTAATATACCCTAGAAATGCAGTGAAATTCACATTTACGCATATTGTGATGGAAGGGAGGTTTACATCCTTTCCAACACAGAGAATCCTGTCTAATAATATAACTGGTATTGTGTCCAAAAGAAACAGCAGAGAGAACAAATTGCATAGCATAAGAATGAGCCATAGTACAAGGGGGAAAGTTCTGTGGGAGCGTTTTCCAGTCAGCATTGACCTGAGTGAGGTCTGGACTGCAAGTGCCCTCCTTCGCAAGAAAATGCATTATGTTTCTCAGCTACCAAGTCCTTCCTCCTTTCACCCTGATGAATTTCTTCTGCAAAGTTGAAAAGTTCAGTGGGGTGGATGGAGTCAGATCCCTTCCAGAAAGCTGTACAGCTTGGTAACTGGATAAGGTGAGACATGTAGGTCTAAGGGAACCTAAAGAATTGAACCTGACTTGCTGCATCACTTCAGTGCTCTACCTGCTGAGGGAAGGGAGGTATAATGCCCCCCTCTCTCTAACAGTGCCTCTGAGAGCACATTTATTGCCTTCAACTCTTGCATACCCAGCAGACCAGCTCTGTGAACACAGAGACATGAGCCAAGCAGATTGGTGTAGATGACCAAGGGAATTCATGACAGCTGGTGTGCTGTAAATGTCATGCCTAGAAAAAATAAGAGTAGAAATCATAAATCATGTCCATATTTCTAATATGTTACCTCTTCCTTCCCTGCTTTGTTGTTTCTTCTACTCTATATTTGGAGGACTGTACCTCATAAGGGACCAGAGAAGTAGCACTGGCTTGCTGAATGAGGGTGTGGATTTCTGTCCCATGACTTAGAAGAACCTTTCAGATATACTTCTTTGACATTCATCAAGTACAGATCAATGTAGTCAATGAAACCTAAAAGCAACCTCCTCATCCTATAGAAAAGTGATGCAGGACTGCAACCCCACCACTGTGGAAAAGCAGGGATGAACTGTGTAAAGTATGCTGCCAAACAGCTGGTTTGGACTATTCTGGACTGCCTGGGGAGGTCAGTACTAAACATGTGGGCTGGTGGAATCACCTTGGTGGGAAACACCAAGGTTTTCACTGTTCTCACTCATGAGGAGCTCTGAGTGTTACCCTGTGGGTGGAAGATGAGACATGGTGGCATGAGGAGCAAAGCAGTTTTCCTAAGAAAATGCAAAGTACTCTTTGCAAGCTTTCACCAGGGTCTGCACCAAAAACCCTGGTCAGACTAATTGGGAGAACAGAAAATTTAGGATGAGTTTCCTGGCACTGATGGCATGGAGCCTCTGTTTTGTGGACCTGTACTGGTATAAACCTTGAGTCAGCAGAGTCATTCCTGATTTGTATGTGCTGAAATGTTAGAAGGATCCTGTCCAGTGCCCTCAGCACCCTCAGCTTGCATGGTCTTTTCCTCATTATGCAGGAAGTTGCTCTGGGACATGTTCTAGGTCATCATGAGCTCTCATTTAACTTTTAATTGAGTTCACATTTGTCCCAGTGCAGGATTTTGTCTTCACTATGTTCAATGACCTTGAACTGATTTGAGGACTCCATCCAGGTAACTTTGCAGTCTACAGAGCAAAAACTGAGCAGCTTTATTGTGTGGTGCCCTTCTATGTGTATGTGTTGACACACACGTGTCGTCTTTCTTTCCAGTTCCTTCTCTCCCTCCTCTTTTTCCATTTGGTTCTGCTTTGCATTTTATTTGCAATGTGTTGTCCTGTTGTGAATATTGCTCATGCATGTTGAGTTAGGGTTCCCCAAGGAGTCAGTCTGGCATTGAAAAATTAAAATTAACTTTTTTGTTTTTTGCACTCTCAAAGCCCTTTATTACAAGCTGGGGGTTTTGCTCCAGGGTAGTAGGGTGTTGGGAAAAGTTGAAATATGGCACTGCTGAGAATCAATTAGTATAAAAACTGCACTATACTCGTCTGCGTGCTGATTACTCCACCCCCAAAGGCAAATGTGTTTTGCAGTTTAGGTCACAAGTGAAATAAGCATGTTGAATCTCATTCTAACATGTCACTTTTATGGACTTTCTTCTCCACCTCAGTGCTTTCAGATGTGTGAATTGTGTCCTGTTGAGAGTCTGGAAACAGCAGCTTGGTCCCTTCCTCTCCCCTAGAAAAGATGGGAATTGTCTTGCAAATACCAAACTGATTTATTTCAAAGTGTTTCAGTTTGTCCAATGTCAACAAGGGGGACTTTGGCGCCAGTCACAGTGAGGAAGGTGGTATCTCGCATCTACAAATTTGACTTGCTGTACGTGAGGGACCTGAGTCTGTCCTCTCTGTTTGTTGCAGAGATCAGAGAGATGTCTTGCACTTTGTTTTCTCTGAGAGTCCCTACAACACTGGCTTTGCTTCTATATTAAATGTTTCACACACTAAGTTGAAGAATCAACTGCAATTCTGGTTATGAGGTGATCTTAATTAGTTAAGGAACATAGCAGCTTCTCTGCTGTTAAATACCTTTGCACATCCCGAGGCTATAGTAATGGCTAAATATCCTGCCAGATTTGAGGTGAGCAGCTTGCAGCGTTTGTTGGATTCAAGAAAGGAACAAAGTGAGGAAGCCTCATCAGGTGAGGACCCTGCTGTATGCAACCAAAGGCTCTGTCTTTTGTGGTCTCTGATCCTCTCTTGCTACTTGCAAAGCTCACTTTCTGTCCTCAGTTATCATTACACTTTGGCCAGGAGAAGGGATCTCATTTTTACTGCAGAGTGCCCAGCTCTGTGGCCTTAATGGCAGGCAAGGGATGAAAACTATGGGATGTCCTGCCTTCCTTTCCCCTGTGTCCAGATCTGTCTACCCAAAACTGTGTCCTAATTCTGTTATGGCCACTTGCCCTTTCTTGCATAGGACACAATGTGCACCCTTGTAAAACCTCTTCATAACTTTGTGGTACAGAGGTGTGCGATATAAATCCAAAGGGCAATCTTTAATGCAAGGCTGTAAAATGCAGACAGGGCCCATCCCACTTTGCCTCTTACTATTTTCCCTATTCCTCATGTGGGCACCTGCACAGCATCAGGGAAAACTGGATGCATGTCCTGTCTGAAGCAGTCCCATTCAAGATATTTAGTCTTGGGAAAAATGAAGCTCTACCTCGCCGTGGGGAAACGAATTCACCTAACCATGCAGTGCAGGGTGGGGTGATGCCAGCACATTGCATGATAACTGCTTGACAGTGCTTCCCTGTTGCTTCACCCCATGTACAAGGAAAGGCCCAGCTGCTGCAGCTCCAGAGCCTTGGGCTCTGCCCTGAGCTTGTATAACACCAGGGAATGTCTCTTCTGACAGCCAGGTGAGCCCATGCTCTAATCTACTGCTGTGGCAACTGCTTTGCTGCTGTGGGTATGAACATAGCACCTGATTTTTCTGCTGGCCAGACCAGGGCAGATCTTGGGCTGCAAAAAGAATCTAAGACTCCCCATCACTTGTTCTTTCCCTTGCCATAAAGTCACTGTTGAATCAAACTTCTTTGGTCTGGGTTTCATTTCATTTTGTAGCTACAGGGAGAGTCACAAACTACTCATATTACGTAAGATAGAAGTGAGTAAGTTTTCCTGGTAACACATTTGGGTCTGTTCTTGTCATGTGCAGTTGTGATCAGAGTGGGAGGTGCTGGAGCCCCCTCTGTCCGTGCCTGACCCTTCCAGTTGGAGCAGGGCTGTGTACCGCACTTCCAAACGACGTGTTTCGTACCAGGCAGCGAGTTCAATAAGCCTCTGAAATTTGCTAGATGTGAGCAGATTGTACATGGGGCCGGGGCTTGGGTTTTTTCTGTCTCTTTGTGCCGTTGCTGGTAGAATGCGTTTCCCAAGCCTCCATCTGCAGGCCTGTTTATTTTCCCTCCTCTAAACCTTTTCTTTGTAGGGCAAGATGGAGAACAATGGGGAGCAATGGTCTGAAACTGAGCAAAGCGGGGGAAAAACTAGGCTAGACGTCAGTAGCAGTTTCATAACCAATGGAAATGAGTATGGCAGCATTTGCCCCTGGGAAGAAGCTGAATCTTTTTTCATCAGATTCAAATGAGGCAATGCAGAGGAGGATTCTATTAAAATTAGAGCGGGGGGGGGGGCGGGGTGGGGGAGGAAAGGGATTTGCTGGCATGACTTGGGCTGGAGGAACTCTTGCAATCTGTCCTGCCTGTTAACTCAGTACAGATTTAAGACTTGATTATAGGGTATTTCCTCTTAGAAAGGCTTCAGCATATCATCTTCCTTACTTGCACGTACAAGGTCACCCGATTTATTGGAACCTCAGGCGCTGCCTAACCTCTGGGGGAGATGTCTGGAAAGAACAGATAGCTATGACGGGGCTGGTGTGAGTATTTAAGCTGAGCATTAGTTGACATTTGCAGTGTAGAAAACAAGAGCTTTGCCAAACTCAGCCTGAATGTTGGCCATGGCTGGAGACTTGCCCCTGGTCAAGTTACAGTGCAAAAATTTTTACAGTGCTACTGTTAAGCAGTTGAGCCCCGATGGCTCTATTTAAGGTTTGTACTTGTGAAGCAACTGGAATAACACGTTGGGTATGGTGGCAACTGTGCTTCTCTCTGGCATTTGAAATTTAAACTTGGATTTTGTTCAGGTTTTTGACCAGGACCTCAGCTGTTTGCAAAGGGGCAAAGGAGGACTGTGATAGCAGTTCTGACCACTGCTTGGAGCAGAGCTCAACTTGACCTTGGGATTGTCCTTAGATCTACACCAGCAGATTTCTAATGTGTTTTCTTCCTTCCCAACTATACCTGCCCCACCTTTATTTCCCTCTCTGGTCTAAATGGGTAATAGAATAGAATGGGAATTACCCTTGGGTAACCTCCAGCAAGCAGAATGCTCCTCTGCATTTATAAATCTATTTACAAAGCTATGTGAAGGCTTCCCCCAGTGAAGGGGTCTGTCTTCTAGTGGTGCCCACTGAGCTCATCTGGGGATGCATTGGCTCTAGACCCATTCGGGAGCCTTGGCTGCTTCTCTTGTGTAATGGTCACCCTTGTATCTCTTTGCCTCAGCTCTGAGGACCATACCCTGGCCCAAGAGAAGTGTCTCCATGAACTGTACACTCTGGCATTTTCCTGTTCCAATCACTCCAGGGACAATAAATAACAATGTTAATAAATAAAAGCATATGCTATAGACCGAAGATTATTTATGACCCATTTTCCAATGGCAGTATGCATGTTTTAGTTCATTAAGTATTTTGTGTATGGTTTAGTTTCTTCTTTTTAATCTCATTAAATGAGGCTCTCGCTAGCGCCGGCTCCAGGTTGTGTCACTGTGCAACACCATCCTCACACAGCAGCTCAAATATAAATGCAGTAGTCGTACACTCTCCTGTGTTTAACTGAGGTCCTCTGCTGAGGTGAGGGAGGTTACGAACATGCTTATAATGCTTTAGGGCTTGAAGTAGTCGCATGTGGAGCCAGCTAGGGTATACCTATGGAATGCAGCTCATGTATGCAGCTGAAGAATATTCTGGTAAGAGTCAAACAGTCTTCACTGCATGAAGCAGTGAATCTCTCTCTCTCTGTATATCTATCAATATACATATGTGCATATATAACTAGTTCTAACCAAATCTAACTAGTTCCCAAATCTAACTAGTTCCCAACTCCTAACTTTCTCTCACTTGAGCTATGAAACACAATGATACTGCTTCACATCTACTGAAGCAGAACTTCTTGCTTCAAATTGAGTGAAGAATGTGTCATTGAGTGAAAATTATTTGGCTTGAATTAGGGAGCCTGTTTTCAAGAGAAACAGTTTTATCAGCTGTCAGTTTTGAAGCTTCAATGCTCAGGTAAAGCCTCCTAAACCAAACCCAAAGATTCAATGGATTAAATAGATTTTCTCTTTAGTAGCAATAAGAGACTGACAAGATAAGAGGAAGCAAGTGTAATGTTTTTAATGCAGATTTCAACAGTCTCCCATAAAGTCAAAGCACCAAACACTTGAGTCTCTTTCAGCGAAGCCTAATGGCATTGAGTTAGGAACCTGCTCGAACACACCTTGTTTTCAGTATTCATCGCTGAAGGGATACTCTGGATGGTCACGCCACCTGTGGATAGATCAGATCGAACAAGTAAGTTTCTTGGGTGAAGCAGGATCACACATCACTGATACAGTTGTCCTGTGCCTAGCAAACCTTTTCCTCGCAATATATAGGTGGCCTTCATGGAAGGCTCTTCTGCTTATACAGAAGCTGTCTGCTCTGAATAATATTCCTTGCAGAGTTGGAAAAACCTGTGTGTTTAAGGAGAGGACAGTGACAGACCATTTTTCGGGCCTACAGATTGCATACCTTAAGGACAAATGAGAAAAAAAAGAGGACTATGGATGTCAGTTATTCTTGCTATTTAACTCAGGCTAGTAGAAGTGTTGTAGGGAAGGAGGATGGCTTTGCTATGTGTGCATTGTGGAAGGAAAAGACTTCTTTGTTCGGATCTCCAGAAAGACCCTCAGAAATAAGGGCTATATTTGAAAGAGAGATAGAGACATCAGACTAATACTTTGGCTTAGGGCTGGCATGAACAGTTCTGGGTCTGGAATGGTGCTTTCTCCAAATGGCTGCCATATCTAGACTAGTTCTGGCTATCCTCTAGCTCAGCCTAGATGTAGATTTTCTGCCAGGTTAATAGTAGCAGTGGTAGACAATATACAAAGAAGCTTTGGGGTGATCCAGTTCAGGGGAGAAAAGCATGTTCATGGCTGCATTTCTACCAATGGTAGAGATGCTTCAGGCTTCATTTTAAATACTGCATGGTCAAGGAAGATGCACCACCCACAATCATCATAAAAGGCAATAAGAAAATTCCCAAGGTCAACTGCAGGTGAAAAATAAGTGTCGGCCCATTATTGGCAGACTTGAGAGAGAGGTGGTTGGTTTTTGCTGTCGGTTTTCTTATTTGTTTGTTTGAGAAGATGATGCTAAACCACAAGTCCTGGCTTGACAAACACTTTCCATTAGCAAAATCAAAAATTTCTGAAGAGCATTCTCAGGTGCACCAAGGCAGCTGGCTGCCTTGCCTTACAGCAGAGCACAACAAATACTGGCATTTATCCCAGCTGTGAATCGTTCCAGTTTGGGAAGGATACATTTCACAATATCAAAGTTAACTAACTGGAAGGCATCAAACATTTTGAATTGGTTGTGTCAAAACATTTCATTCCAATATTCAGCCAAGCTGAAGTGTTTACACATTAACAGATTGAGTTGGTTCAAAAAAACAAGCCACAGCACTTTGGCTTGTTTGGTTTTAGTATAATTTGATGATGTCTGAGTTGTCAGTGTCATAATCTCTACTTTCCATCTATGGAGCATGTGTGCTAACCAGATCTTACATGTTCAAAGGCCTGAGTCCTTTGAGTGAAAATGATTCACCCAGAGGAGTCAATGCAGCTTGCAATAACTGGTAAGGAAGAGTATCCATAACAGGGACTGGGAGCACAAGATAAATCATGCAGACAGATTAATGTAGAACTTGCCCAGCACAATACTTCTAGATTTCCCCAGGGGGAGGAAAAAAACCATCTCAGACTGAGACTTCCTGAAGCAAAATCTCCATTTTCTGCTCAGATGCTTAACTTGCCAACTCATTCTACTGATTGCAATATCCTGTTCGTACGGGCTTACTCACACCATCAGAATGACAGACTGGCACACCGTACATGTGGTAGCTGATAACTGAAGAGTCAGAGGAAAGCTGGATTTTTCCATTCCTGCTGGTGTTTGCATCACAGCAATCAAAGGTTTTGCACAAATTTGACTAACCAGAAGTCTTTCTGTATGGTGTCTTGACTTTTTCAGACACATTGCTAGACGAAATAAGAAATCTCTTTAGGCTGGTAACTTAACTGTTGCAGCGTCAATTCCAGACACTTCAGTGTAGGAACACAGAGTAGGCAGATATATGTTTAGCTGCTCCTTACATGGCAACACCGCTTCTCTGACAAGGCATTTTTCATAGTTGAGGTCAGACTGTATTTAAGCATTTTCCCAAACTTGGCACGACTGTGAAAAATAGACCTGGCAATGTCCATCCTATAAGCATCCTATTTTACTCGTCCATAAGTGGCCTCCTGTGACCAAATTTAGTCTAATAAAGGAAAGCATTGAGTTTATTAGGTTTTTTGATTGGTGGCTTAGAAAGTTCTTCTCCTATGGGCACTTGCATCCTTTAAACTTACTTCTGGAAAAGGCTTTTGCATTTGCACCAGGGTTATGTTTTGTGTATATAGTCACTGAAAGTTTAAATGATGTTAAAGCTCAACTTAGCTATGGAAAAAACAATCTCAAATACCAAAACACGCATAAGAATCTGCTAGGCCATTTGTGAGAAGCCTTCTGGAACTGCTGGATGGAAGGGTATTTTAAGAAACTAAAGCTTCAGAGCACCTGGCTGAGCTTAAATATGAAATATGAACTCCATTATGATGCTTCTAACTTAATTTGTATTTCCTGTCGTATTTATGCAGCACAGTAAATTGTTTATTTGTTCCCCCTATCTTTTGAGCAATGGTCAACATTTTAGAGCGCTGTTGATGCTGCTATCCTGCTTTTCAGTATTTTCAGTGCTACAGTTTGGCAAGACACAGATAATCCAAGGCAACAAGAGAAATACATGGAAATTAATCTCTAGCATTTGGTTACACATTGAGTGCCCTGAAAAGGGGAAAGCATAACGTTTGGCCATAATCTCTTGACCTGTAGGAAAAAATCATTATCTGGAAGATCTGGAGATGTTGAGAATTCTGTGTTAGTGCACCCTTCAGGTGAAGCAAAACTCTGAGTGGTAAGCTTTAGATCCCAAGCAGCAAGAGATCAAGGCTTGTTAGTTCTCAGAAGAGATAATTATGAAGTGGTCTAGCAGTCAAACAAGCTGCATGGTTTTCTGCTTTCCATACAAGAAGGAATTACTCAACATGACAGCTGAAGAGGGAGTTTGCTGAAGAAGACAGTGCCAGAGGAAAGGCCAAAACAAAGTTTGTGACCACTTGTGGTCACTAAGATGTGTCATCTTTTATAAGGAAGTTGTGCAGGCAAATTTTGATGCTCTGACCAAAGCATTAATTGTGCTTGCACCAAAGAAGGTGCAAGCTCTTCCTCAATTAGCCCTGTAGATTCATGTAGCAGTGTTCTTAATACCTAACCTTCTGTGTGGTGACTTAGGACAAGTTGCCTCTGGAAACACTAGGTTTACCATCCATAAGCCATTGTACTCAAGCAAAGGCATGGTTTGCTGAGCACTGGAAGTGGGAGTGGGAAAGAGGGGAAAGACAAAGTGCTCTTATTTGAATTTCAGCTCTGAGATCCACACCACTAGACAGCAGCAATGCTACACTTTGTAAATGGCTGAGACTGACATTACATTATGGCAAAAAGTGTTTATGGAGCTAGAACAGAGATGGAATAGCTAATCTGAACTGTAAGCAAGAATTGCACACTTATTTTTGTAATGTGTCCAGAAGCACACTCAGGATTCATTAAAGACCTCCCATATTTAAGCCCTACCTTAAAATAAGGTTGATAATACAAAAATTAACATTAAAAGGAAGTGGTTATTTTTTTAAAATAGTCTAAAAAGACAGGAAAGTTCTAGAGATTCTAAAATTCTTCCTGGACTTACATTAACAGTTCCACATAACGAACGTTTTTGTTCAGGGCTTCAATTTCTTTCATCTCTTTCTCGGTGAGAGAGAAATCAAAGATCTAATGGAAGGAGAAGTTAGGAGTAAGTTAGCATTTCTTGTCATAATCAACATTCATATGTTCCAGACTTCAGAACTACAATCCCCTCTTCTCCTCCCTGTCTCCCCCACAAGTCCATACTTGCTTGTACTTTTAGGAAAGTCTTGAGGACATGAATAAGGCCCGTCACATTTTCTTACACTCTTTGGCAAGAAGAGAAAGGCAGTCTGGCATGTACTGGGTCACCAGCTCTGAAAGTAATATGTTAGCAGGGAAAGTAGGGAGCAGTGTGGAGCTGGGAGCACTCAGTGCATGGGTGCTGCAAGGGACATGGGAACAAGTGCTTCCTCTTATTTGGATGTGGTGGTCAAGCCAGGTGCTTTCTGTTGGTGTGGTTATGAGCATTTTTGGCACACCTGTATGCAGCTACCCTTCCCTAACGAAGCTGCCCCATACCTGAAGTCTGGGTGAAACAGCCAGTCATTACCAAACACCTACAGCTGGCAACCTTGTGCTGCTGACCTACTGAATTACTTCATCTCACTTGTGCTGCTCACTGCAACTGGAGCTCTGTGATACACCACCAGCTGGAACTTTAGCTACTCCAGAGGGTTAAAAGACACCACAATTTCCTCTCTGCTTTGCTCTGTTGTCATATCATGGTACCATTAAGTGATGGGGACAAAAACCATCAAATGTGTCTAAGTTTATCATTGGCCAAGCCTTATGTCAACAGAAAGAAATGGGAAAAATCACCTTCTGTGGGGGATAAGACAATGTAAGTGGATTCATCCATGCACCATCAGAGTATGAATTTACCTGGAAATTCTCTCTGATGCGTTGTGGATTGAAGCTTTTTGGGATGACCACTACCCCTCGCTGGATGCTGAAACGCAAAGCAACCTGTGCGGCTGTCTTGTTGTACTTTTTGCCAATGGCATTCAGCACAGGATCCTTCAGTAAAGGAGGGGAGGACACATTAACCCTGGAAGAAAATTGGAAAAAAGAAAAAAAACCTCTTCCTTATTTTAGCGTCAAAGCAGAGGCATCTACTTGTTTGTGGACAGAATACTACACCTTTCTGACAAGTACTGTGAAAGATGGGAGGAAAAGCTTTGGCTTTTAGGTTGGTGAGCTGTCAAAGGTGGCTTCCTATGTGATGTCCTAATGTTGACTTGGTTTTACTTCCTCACCTAAGCCTCAACATTCCCAATTACAGACACTTGCTTTCTGTTAGACGAGACCTAGGGGACCTCCTATACAGACACTATAAAATTTTTTTATGACAGCATGCAGCAGGAGTGTTGCAAGTTTACATTCACAAGTAATATTTAGGCAGTGAAGCTCAAAATTACTTTGAGAAATGGGGATGAAGGTATTTTGCACAGACACCCATTAGTGAAGAACTATTCTTCTTTTCTTGGATATTGTCTTTCTATTAGGAAGTAACACGGGTACTTACCAGGTTTCATCCCTTGAGGTTCCCAATGGGCTGTACCCAACAATAACGATTTCGTGTTGTCTGCAATATTCTAAGAGTTTGGGTTGGGTGAAATAGGGATGGCATTCGACCTACAAGAATAATGTAGAAAGAATGGTGAATCAACAGGGCTAGGTATAGAAGCAGATGGTGTCCAAATATTTGTGAGAACTACAGGCCGGGTGATGCTTTCAGGGAAGGATACATGTAAGTTAAGGAATAGGGAAACTCAATCTGTGGTTACTGTTCTAATTGTATGTTTCTAGGTGATGGATTTTTTCTTTTTTTTTTTTTGTGGACAGCAGATTGATTAACATCTGTGATTATAATTTGGCTGCAGGGAATTTTTATTGGACCCTAATAGAAAGGTGGCAATAAGCAGGGAAGAGGTGGAGGTGAGGGAAGCTCACTAGAGAAGCAGGCTGAGAAGGTAACCCATCTCATGCGAGTCAGATCTTTATTTCTCTGCCTCTTGCGTTCAGGGTGACTGATTTTGTTTTTATGGGAAGTGTTGGCTTAAGCTGTCCCAGATAAAGGGGGGGGTGGGTGGGATATGCAAAAGGTGAGACATCTCCATGACGGTTATGACCTTGTAACACGATCTGCTCTCCCACATTGCAAATACTATCCATCATTCCCTTACAGATTGGGATTTTCTGGCTGTGTTCTCAGTCTCTGGGAAAGGGATGTCTACAAGGTGACAAAGCAACCACTGTTTGCAGGCAGTCTGACGTTAGCTGGCATATCTACGCTTGCTGGCTAGCTACCCTAAGCTGGCCTTAATCTTTTGCCTGGTTTTGGTCAACCACAGGAAGCAGTAGCAATGCTCAGTGCAGTCTTAAGGGCATGCTAGAAACAGTAATTGCATTTTGCACCTGCTGGGCATGTTAATACCAGCGAAGGGTGCTGGAATTTCCTCCTCTCACAGGCTGCCTTTCCCTGCAGTCAAACACAGTAGTGAAGGCTATGGCCAGCCTCCTTACCCTGCCTCATCTCAATCTCAGCCTTCCAGGACACATACTGAAGGTGAGAAACTGGTCCTAGTTGGTCTCCAGCCTGTCCTCTGATTCTCTTAATGTGGACATTTGTTTGTGCCAAATGTGTCAGAAGACCTTCCCAGTGATTTCTAGGGAATGCGTTGGGCTGCCAAATGCCAGAGTTAAAGGTACTGAGCATTCAGATGGGTCACTGCCACTTATCACCTTCTCTGAGCCCCACTACTGTAATTTATCTTGGACATGCCTATCAACTTCACGGGCTTGTTCAGCTCAAGTCAGTCACTTACTGGGGTCTCCTCTTTAATTTAGATTTTCCTTTAACTCTTACCGGCATCTTATAGGAAAGGCACAAGAGAGCAAGTACAGGAAATCTAGGAGTTAATTCTAATGGCTTCTAAACTTGGGAAGCTTAGGGTGACACAGGATCGCTGATACCTAGGGTTGTTTTGGTTTGGTGTCAGCTGAGGTCGAGTTGGTTTCATTGAGGACTGGTTAGCCCTAAATGGTTTGTCTGGGGATTTTTTCGGACCTGAAGTGAGGTATATGGCAGAGACTTAAGATCTGCATTGACTCAGCATTCAACCTTGTTATGGAGCTTTGGCATAGAGGTACCATTTTTATAGCCCTGGAGCAGGAGCTGAGGAGAGTGATCCTTCCAGCACCTTCAAATATTTATCTTTAGCCTAGATAGGATGAGTAATATTTTCAAGCTAGAAATGGAAATGTGACAGTATGGAGAGCATTATCTGTAGCAAAGCGTACATCACCTTTCTGCAAATGGTGGCTTAGGCCATGTGTTGCCTCTGCACTCCCTACAGGGCAGTAGCACTGTGGCAGGCACTGCCCTTGGCTTGCAGTCATACCTGGTTGCTGACAGGTTTGTACTTAAGTCCTGGCTTGTTCAGGATCATCTCCAGCTGCCTGCGGTTGAAATTGGATACTCCAATGGACTTTGCCAAACCTGCATCTTTACATGCTTCCATAGCCTGCAAAGAAAGCAAAGACCAGTGCAGTCCTACATGTTGGCTTGATACCTTGGAGCATGTGTTTTTAGAGATAGGTGGAAGATAGTCTGTTCTTGAGACTGCAGAAAAATCTTTGTTGCAGCAGAGCTAAGAGCTCTATTAGCACGAGGGCTGGTGCCACCCTGCTATTCTAACTTCCATTCCCATGTGGACACGCTTTCCAGACCAAATCCTAATGTTTTATACCTCCTGCGAGGGTAGAGTTTGAATGGAGAGTAGAAAGATTAATCTGAGATACAGATACTTAAGTGCCAGACATCTGCTTTAAAAGAGTTCTGCTTACTTAATGCTGCTTTAGCACTGCCTCAAAGCTGGAGAAGTGAGAGTGAACAAAACAGATTACTTTCCTGATAAGTCAATTTATTCCTTTTGATTGTATGACAGTTCTTCTTATGAAGTCTCTATCCAGTGAAATTCCCTAAATATCTGGCAAGGCACATCACAAAAACAGCATAGAAAACTTCAGTACAGTATAAAGTAGGGGGGGGAAAAAAGGTGGGGGAGGGGGAAGAGGAATTCTAGATATCCTGCACTTCAGACAAATCCTAATAGCTGAGAAAGTCTTATAAGTACTGGATATGAATACATGCTCTGGTCTTCATTAGCTTCATCTGCTGGGTTGTTAAGGGGAAAGATGGTCCCCCCCTACAGCCTTCCCTTTTACTCCCAGAAACTCTGCATGCAAATGATTCAGTGACTGTTTGAGGCAGAGCAGACCCCACCATGAAGCTGGATGCCCCTCCTGACGGTTTTGTTATTCCTTTCTCTCTCTCACAGGAGCTGAAAGCAGGGAGGTAAGAGGCACCGTGTATTTGATGACCTCTAGTTGGCCTCATATGCTTTGTATCACTCAGTGACAAGTCAGCAAATACAGTCATCTGGAGCTATTTTTGCCTGCTAGCACCATGCTGAGAGAGTGAAATGATCTGGATTGAGTTTAGCCAGTTTTATTTAGATTGATGCTATTATTTGCAGGCACTCACCACCACCTATTTTTCTCATGGCTTCTTAGCTGAAGAAAGTGCCCTGCTACAATATATCCTTTACAATAAGCACCAGTGTGAAGTTAGATTAACAGTGCTTGGCCAGCCGTTGCTTTCAACATTTGAGCAACTAGCCTGCGAGAGAGAGGAATGAACTGCATCAGCCAAAGACAAGGGTAACATAAACAGCAAAAGTGGAAGTTCCCATTCCCCCTGAGATCCAACCCGGGTGGCTCAGCTGCCAGGGGAAAGCCCAGGCCTGCCCGGGCTCTCTCCACTCTGAACTTTCACTCAGAATCTTGCCCATTCTCCATCTTTATCTGCTGTATTTCAAGAGGAGCTAAATCAAGATACAACTATCCAGCTCTGGATGGTGCAAGCTAAAGTGGAGCATGTAGTAGCCCATGTTATCTCTCTTGGTATGAACTGTGCTGAATTAGCGATGCTTTTGCAGCAGACCTGGTGTAGAAGGAAAGCTGACCAGCTTTGGCCATCAATTAAAGAGCGTCCAAGGCTTTGAAAGGCAGGAATGTGAGGAGATTGCTGATCTCACTTTCTGCTGTGCCTGCCATCCTGAAGCCAAGTGGCAGTAGGCTTAAGGAGATATTTGTCTATAAGACTAGAGTGAATCACAAACAAATTTAGGGTGCAATCTTTCAGGAAAATGCTATTTCTCCTCAAGCTTTCTTAGCAGCAAAACCTTCTGTTCTCATCTGACAATTAAATTTAAAAGTGAGTGAACTTGTTTAGGTGGCTTTGTGTTGGTTTTGTTTTGGTTTTGTGGTGTCTTATTTTTTTTTTTTTGTGGTGAGCTTTAGGGCAAATTCTGTTTGGTGTGTTTTTGGTTTTATGGTGTATTGGTTTTGTGGGTTTTTTTTTTTTCTTGAAGGTGAAAAGCTTTCTTTTGTTGAGGAAGATCCAGTCACTTCTTAGGGCTCCAACTTTCTCCTGCTGTAAAGATCTGATAAAGAGGTGAAATTGGTAAAAACCTGCAGATATCTCTATTAGCAAATGTGGAGTGCGCTCTCTGAAATATCTGACATCCACATTCCTTCTTTCAACAATGTTTTATTTTGTCATATAAATAATTAAGTGATGGCAAGAAACAACATCCTTAGGGACAGAAGTAAACTTTATCCATGGAGCTAGTAGAACTTGATCCATTTGCCCTGTCAATATCTCTCAGCTCTGTTTGAGGGCCACAAGTAAAACTGAGAATGAGGATCTGTGTTTTTAAGGCATATATGGATGGATGTTGTGTTTGCTTACCTCCCAAGTGGCACATAAGTCTGTCTCATGGTAGATAATTTTTCCATTTTCGTCTTTTGGATAGATTGCGTCTCCAGGCTGAAAAGTAAAACCACACTTTTGTGCTTTGAAGAAAAATTTTCACTCCTCAGACCAAAAATATTTCCACAGACTTTTCTACTAACAAACAAAAAAATTCAAAAGTTTTCTAAAACACCCGAAGTTCAACAAGTCATTCATGCTGGGCTTACCACATCCTCCACTGCTAGATCATCCTTGGATACACTTCTGAACTGTCACGAGTGCACACTAAGGAGTTCCTGGATAGCCTTGTTTTTCAATAAACTTTTGACCTTTACACTATGCATCCATAGGACTAGTCTACTTCCAAAGGGCTGGGTTAGAGTACCAACCTGTAGTCTCTTCCACTTCTTCCCTCCTTTCTTCCCAGCCCTTCCCCTGATCCTGCTTGTGTCCTAGGCACCTGGGAAGAGTTCCAGCTCACAACAGTTGGAGGGACCATTTCCAAGAGCTACTTACTGGTAGTAAAGGGCTATATGTGTAACTGTAGTACAAGCCATGAAACTCCTAGGTGCATTATCCACCTTTCTTTGGGTACTAGAAAATCTTTCTTCCCATCTCTATACCCCACAAACAAGACTTCAGAGATGAGTTATGAGCTGATATCTCACGAGCACAGCTCTCTCTTATTTGCTGATCATTTCACTGCTGTTGCAGGCAATGCATTAACAACTCTCTCCCTTTTATCTGATTGCAATTTCACTTTTTTTTTTTCATAAAAGCCCTTCAGTGATGGTTGACACTTGATCTGATTGCAAACTGCTACATTTCCAAGACCTGGGTACAAGATGTTGGCATGGTAACTCCTTGGGAACATGTGGCTGTGACTAATATGATCAGTAACTGGTGCCTCCCAATTCAGTCAAGAAGTTCAAATTCAAGGCATTTAATGAGAAAAGTGAACCTAAAGAAAACACAGCCCCAGATTTCAGAGGTCTAAGTTACAGGAATAAGCATGTCTCCTTCAAATATGCTGGTTTTCTTCAATGAATTCCACAAAGACAATATGTTGCTTTTGCTGTGTCTTGCTGAAAAGAATAGTCTTGACTACAAGGAGGTAGATGGTTGTTAGGTATGTTTTTCTATTGGAAGGCAAACTGTTTGCCATCATAACTTGAGGTGGAGAAGCCCTACTTACAAAACCACCCCATGGTATTTTGGAACAAACCATTTATTCCCATGATATTCCAGCAGATTTTCCAAGGACTGCAAGCTCAGCGCATAGCAGTTGGACTTCCTTGAGTTCAGGGGATGAGTCTGAATTCAAGACCTTTTTATTCTGTTCCACTTTGAATTCATTGTTTTCTGTTCAGCATTACTTTTTTCTATAGTAGTCAACAGGCAGCAATTACATTAGCCAATTTATAATTTTTGTCTATTTCTATCACTTGTGTTCCAAAAAGCAAACAAAGTCAGGATGAATGGCACTTAAAGATGAATTTAACTTGACTGAGATAAGTGGTGCCAGCTATTGTGGATTTTCACAAGGATTAATGCTGCCTCCTGCCTCCAGGGAGCTGCACAAGATGTTGAAGTACAGTTGTCTCTGCTCAACAGTCTCCAGGCATTAATTTCTCTGCCAAATTACCTTCTTATACAAGGGAGTTCCTGAATGAAAAAACTGTCTGTAGATGGATAGAGAGGGATAAAGTGCTAAGAGAAAGGCAATGTTTTGATGGTGATTACTCAGTCTTTGAGAAGGTCTTTCAGAAGTTACTCATGCTTCTCAGCTTTGGGTTCTTACGGACTACACAGCACCAGTCATTCCCACAAATGCTATTGCCTTCTCTTGCAGTTCTTGTGGAGATAGCCACACACCTTAGATGGAATGTAGGGTGGATTCCTACCATACTGCTGTACAAGCACTGAAATAAGTGGGACAACACCCTATAGTCACTTTCACTATGCAGTGATCTCATTGTATCATGTCATGTTCAAAGTTTGGAGGCACTCCAAAGTTACCAGACAACTTACCTGCATATTTAAAACACAGCAGTTGCTAACCACTGAGAGGAAAAGCCCTGCTGCCATTATAATAATTTCACCAACACAGATGCCAGAAAGCAGGTTTGCACATCCCATCACTTTCACAAGATGGACTTCCTCAAGAGAGCAATTTTAATAACTTGTGGATGCCTATTGTATAAACTGAAGGCAATAGGAACGCAAATAGTGAGGCCATTGGTCTGTTTCATTTATTCTCTTAAAATGACAAGAGGATACTTGGATGAGACTTGTTCAACGTAAGGCTAAAACACCTGATTTCCTACCAGATCACAGAATAATTTAGTTGGGATGGATTTGGAGATCATTTAGTGCATAAGTACCTGCTTACTGGTGGATCAGTCATATGACCAGAGCCCCCCATAAAACCTGCCAGCGGGTATCAGCTCCCCGGCAGGGGAAACGTGATGGCCTGGAGGAAACTTGTTCCTGCTGGGCATCTGCCTTGCTTTAGCCCACTGGTGAGCTAAAGGGAGGAAGGACAGAAGTCCTGAACGGGGAATCTGTGTGAAGGAAAAATACAGGGAGGTGCAGGCTAATGTTGGCAAGTCAGTGAAGAATGTTGCCCCTGGATATCAGCCACTCTTGATCCACCCAAAAGTGGTGGGGCTTTCCTCTTCTGAGTGGTGGTCTCTGAAAACAGATTCCTCTTGCTCTACCTAACAGGCCCTGTGAGAGCTTGCTCTGCTGGGGCACGTTTCTTACTGGTTTCAGAGTGGGACTGTACGCTTTGTCTCAAGTTCTTCACTGATTTCCAAGCAGAGACTAGTTTTGCTAGAAGGCTTTTGCGGAGTACGGGAAAGCACCAACGTTTGCAGACTAGGGCAGAGTAGGAGTTTGTTAGCATTACACCTGCACACTCCTCACCAAAGGCAAGCATCGCACGTGGGATGGGTGCATTTGTGAGATGGAGCAAAGAAGGGAAACCTGTCACCATTGCAAAAAGGGAAGAGGGAGCTTCTTTTTGTATTCGGAACAGAAAAATGTTTATTTTTCAGGCAGAAAGCAACTTCTTTTCTTTTTGTCTCATCTCAAGGGGGACACGAATGAATCTCCAGGACTGCTACTCCTTTAACAACTCAGATTGTTGATACAGGCCTCAGGGAGTCAGATGTACATTACTTTAAAGCCAGCTGTCTATATCTTTATATTGTGAGACAGTGACCTTCACTATGTGGGAGAATGAACTACTACAGAATACAAACACAAACAAAGGGAAACAGGAAATTGCAAGTGGTGGGAAACTTTTAAAAATGTACCCAAAAGGATTCCATACATGGGACTGTATAAATAAAGTTTTAATATCTGAGTTCAGTTCATCCTATACAGATTGTACAGTTATATGGCTTCCCTGGGGAAAAAGGAACTGCAAGTGTAAGGTGATTAATTCATTGGTAAATCGCTGCTTACCTGATACTTCTGGTGGTTGGGTGTCCATGTTAAATATAATTTTAATAATTAGAGAACTACCTTCCTTGCAAAAAAAGGCCAGTTCAGAGCTTAAACATCATCCCACAGAAACAACTACCTAGCTAATTACCTGACCCTGTTCTCTTTCCAAAAAACTATTTCATTGGTTCAAAAACACTTAAATACATTTTGAATCTCATTATTGCAATCTCAGTATTATTTAATTTGCCCTTAAATCATGTAGTTGCAGAGGAAAATTGTAAAGGAAGGTATGAATGGCTGTGAAACCAGAAAGTTTGGGGAGTTGCAAGGGCGCTTTGCAAGGGAGGCATGCAATGTGAGTTGTTGCATTCAAAAGTTTTGGCTACGAGTTGTCCAGAGCCAACAGCATGAAGGAATATCTGGCTTTAACTTTTGAGAGTGAGAGATGGACAGCCCGTGTTTGGGACCAACTGTGATCTCGTGAAGCTGTCGGAGAGGAGTGCTGGAGTTAAGGAGAATTAAGATCATAACCATGACTTGCCCAGTGGCTTTAACAGTACTGAGGCTATTTGGCTTTTGGAACCGAGTAAGAAAATCAACATGGTGGCTTTTTCCACTTTCCCCCTCCCAAACTTTGCCCCTAGTCCTTCACTATTTTGTATAACCATTTTCCTCCAGTGATTCCCTCCTTATTGCTCAGAGAGGATTAAGACACGTGTACTGCTTCAGCTACAGTAATTCTTCAGCGTAGGAAGTATTCAACCCTAGTAGGGAGACTTGTCCTCCTGATGGAGAGACTGCATGCTACAGCTGACAGCAACTGTTCTCTCACCACTGATAAGGCTCTCTTTGTGTGGGTAGGGGACAGAAATGTATTCATGTAATATATATTAAATGTTACCTGTCCAAAGTGCTGTTTTCAACATGGACTGGAAGCTGCAAGATGAAAACCTTGGTTCAAGACAATAATGCACTTTTGGGGGACAATTTTTCCTTTTACCTTGAAAGCCATTGGCAGCTCAATAATGTAAAGGTCAACATAGTCCAGCTGCAGGATCTTCAGGGTTTTCTCCAGCGTGGGACGCACCAGCTCTGGGGGGTGGCAGGTATTCCACAGCTGTGAAGACAAGCACAGGTTCTTTTTTGGGTGCTAGGAGGAACAATGAGCATCTTCCAGCTGGCACCACCCACCACACACACACGTTCTTGTCCCTCTGACAGAGCCCGCTATGCACAGTGCAAAGACAGCGTCATCTACATCACTGCAAGACAGAGGTGAGGGCCCTTGTTCTTTCCTCTGCCAGAGGCAGATGTAGAGGTTGAGACAGGAATCCTTGCCTGGGACTGTCCCAATGCTGACCCATTAAAGCCATTATATATTTGTTTATTACAAGACAGGTTCTTCCGAGTTGAGTATATTGCAAACTCTTGCTCAATGAGCTTAGGCAGACTCCTTTTGTTTTCTGAGCTTTCCAAGCATATGCTTTCACTGGAAAACTTTGTTCCCACAAGAAATCTGTGGTCAGTTTTATGCTTGAAGGCAGAAACTCAGATGATGTGAGTTAGCTATTGAACAGCCAGGCACTCAGCACAAAGAGAATTTTTTGGTTTTCTCTTGTGGTCATGGAGCCTGAGTGACTGCCTGACCTAGGGAAGTTTTAATTTACCCCCCAGTCCTCACTGAAAGCTGTATTATTATTTAGTTGCTGTAACACAGGTGTGACTAGTTAAAGCACAGCCTTTTAAACCTTTTTATTCTCAACTGCTTTCTTGCCGGGTTATGCCCTGAGGTTGCTATGGAGTGTGCTTAGTTGATTAGCTTTCAGTACTATCTCTAACTGAACTCTGCTGATGCAAATCTCTTGCAAGAATAAAACCATAGCATGGTAATTAGTAACCAAGAGCTCTTTGTAAACTGATTGCTGCAGTTAAAAAAACAGAATTAACACACAATAGAAGGTTTAAAGTGCCATTTGTTTGCACACAATACTAGGCTATTTTTTTTTTGTTGTTGTTGCAATGCACAAAACTGACATATGGAGTCATGTTGAGGTTTTTGGCACCTTTATTGGCTTGAAAAACATACTGTTTGTTAACATTATCTAGCCAGTTCTGCCACCAAAGCTGGCAGTCACTGCATGCCAAGGTATAGAATGAATTCATTCTTGAGACACAAAGCACTTTAATTGCCATTTTCAGGAGAAGATAATGATTATAGCTGTCAAAGGACATAGTCTGGGTAAGTTTTGAAGCATTTTAGATGTTTGGGTTTTTTAAACCATATTGGTTTTTTCCCAGGGGATAACTATCTGCTCAGTAGAGGTAATGACAAGTTGAGTTGTACTGAAGGGAGCACATCTGACTCTGCCCTAAGCCAGCAAACCAAAGCAGGGGCTGGCACCTGGAAGTTAGAACTACACTTTCCCCAGCTGTAAGTTGCCAGGTGTGAAGAGTTTATGATAACTAGAACAGTGGTTACACAGGCTGAGGTGTACTGCAGTAAAGGGACCACGGTCCTGCTCTCAGAGTTTTAAGCTGTTCCACGGGATTTCCTGAAAGCCTTTGGTGTTTTAAACACTGTGTATGTAAAATGAGATGCTGTTTTGGACATAAATATAGGTAAGGAAATGAGTCTGTATGGTTTTCATGTTTAGTTTGTTTCTTTTCTGTGTTTTAGAAATCTTGCAACCTGAGGTATGTTGACAGCTTAGAAGCAGTTTTTCTGAGTGCCCTTTCTAGCTCAGAGCTATTGAGCTCAGTACTTGCCAGTGAGCATGCTTCCCTTTAAAAAACTGCAGAGATTCTAAAGAAACAGCCCTAAGAAATAGCAAACATTTGTACTATGTTAATACATGGATGCCATGGAAACATAAGAGTTTCATAACTGTTTTTATGACTTGTACAAGTTATTGTACTATCTACCTAAGTAGAACCCATGTAGATGTTTGAGCAGTCAAAGCTGCCAGCTGGCTTTGGCATTGCAGGACACCACATTTCCTGGAAATGTTACTTCTAGTTTAATGAAAGAAATATCCTGGGATGAAAGAGGAGACCAAAAAGGTCTTGCTGTATAAGCCAAGTGAGATGTTGGCAGTTGATATAAAACCTCTAAAATTTCTGGATGCTGAGCTGCTCTGCCTGATCAGCCAGCCAGCAGCAAGAGCCAAGTGCAAGTGCTGATGATTTCAGCTGGCAGATGCAGCCCCATTGCACCAAGTCACTATTCCAGTAACACTGCCACTCAGCAGGGCTCTTCTTGTTAGTCCCTGCTGATGGACCAGCCTTCAATTTGCATCATCTTTGTTTAAAGAAAGCTCAGCATGAGGAGCCTGTGTCTGAAGGGTCTTGGGAATTTCTAGTAACTTCTGATGTTCATAAGGCTGAAAATAAAATCAACTTTTGTTGAGCAGCCTAGTTTCAGGAATGATCTACAGTATCTACCATGTTTCCCAGAAGAGGCAGCAGTTCATATGGGTCACTTACCAATCAGTGGCTGATGTATCTACCAGTAGCTTGATATTTGTCTGTAGTTCATAAGATACAAAAGTTTGAGAGGTACATAAAGCTGAAAATACATAAGCTCATAAGACAAGGGACATCAAGTCCCACCCCTCCTGGGAAGTTCAGAGCTGCTGTGAAAACATTTAGTGAAACCTATGAAAATCCTGGATCGAGATGGATTGAATTGGTTGCAGAATATTTTCCACTTCTGCCTTTGAACTCTTTAAAGACTGCAGGGATGTTCTAATGAACACTTGAGCACCTGAAGTTTTGTCAAGCACAAACAGGACACAACAGAAAGATAAGTCCCCTTGTGTCCCATCTCACTGTCACAAGGCTGGATTTGGGGGTACTGACTATCGTGGTACTGCAGTTGCAGCCTTGAGGCTTGCAGGATCTGCCATTAGGGAACAACTGAACTTACAATCAAGAAACCGAATGCAGTTTCAGAGGTGGCTCAATGTTTAAGTAGTGATCATCAACTAGGAAAATCATCTAGTGGTTAGATCAGACAACTGAATATAGAAAGGCTTAATTAATAAAGTAAGTTTGGAATCCAGATAAAATTTTACCGAGAGATGCATTTTCACAGAACCTAAAGGTTTATATGGGAAACTTTAGTGCAGGGGAAGCATTTGGGAAAGTTGAAGGCTCAAAATTGTTAGGACATCTGGTTCTAACCCTTTGGCACAACTTTGTGCTTCTGATTTGAAATATTACTGGTAATTTGCAGTAATGAAACTATAAAACAGTTGAAACAAAATATTTTGACTGATGCAAATCAACATATTTGGCATACGAGAGACTGAGAGACTACCCTGGCAAAGGTGGAAAATTTGAGGACATGAATCTTTTCTCAGGATGGCAGGGTTGTTACCAGTAGAACCGAGCAGGGAACTTGGAAAAGAGTTGCATACTTTACAGATTGGAAATTGCTGTACTTGGAAATTGGTCTATAGCTGCTGAAAATCCACTTGGTCTGCAAACTGCCCAATCTGAAGCTCAGTTTCCCAGATCATAGATAAATAGCTCACAGTAGAACGGGCCTTTTATCCCATGGGATCTTTGTCTAGGAACCATGATATTTATTTCCAAGGCCATTGAGTTACCTTTGAGGATTACGTCTTATTTGGAAAAGGGGAAAGGGAAAATATTAGGCTGACATGTCCAACGAAGCACTGCAGGAATAGGAACTTGAGGCCATAAACTCCATTAGAAACTGGACAGGCACCATGAACTTTCTGGGGCCATCTGATCTTTATTCTGCAACATGCAATGAGTTCTCTCTCTTATACATAGGATCTAGTCACTGTAGTTGTAACAGCTTTTGTCAGACGCTTCGGACAAGGGATTTCATTCTCCTAGCAAAGAATCGACTTTTACAGCTAAGACTTTAAAGCATTAACTAGCTTATGCATTACTCCAGCCTCGTAGCTCTAGAGCAGAAGTGTGATGACATCTTGTCTCCAAGTAAGTTGATTCATCATCCTAGAACTTTTTAATGACAGGTGATACAGTAACCAAGGGTGTAGCTTGATGAGTAATTTTCTGGCAGTAGTACCAATGTAAGCACTTGCTGTTCTCCCATACACAGACACTTGCATGCACGTGCTTGCTTCCACCCCTCTCATTGTGCAATCTCACGGCAAACCTGTACGGGGAATTGTTCTGACAGAAAATAACTCATTTGCAGGATCATTGTCCAGGTCAGGCTCAGTCTGTGACTATACAAGTGTGCATGCCAGCACAACACACGGGACAGTAGTAACAGCTTAGGCGGCACCGCTGAGGGTAGCAACGGTCTAAATTTGCAGGTGCTTACAATAATAGGCAGAATAGATGTTGCACGGTTCCCATTGCTAACAGAGCTTTAAACTGAGAACAGCGATTCCTGTGCTTAACAGCAAATCTAGTGCTCATAAAGCTATGTGGCATTATGGTAATACTAGGAAAGAAAAACAGAGGATGTTGGTTCTGGAAGCATACCAGATGTTGACCACTGGCATTCTTAAGAAAGTCTATTCACAGAAATCCTGGATTTAGTGCTAAAAAACCTGAGCGCAGCTTCTCACCTTGCCACAGTAAAAAATGTCTTCTCGCTTGATCTTTCCTTCAGCAATCTTCTCCCGGATAGCTTGTCCCACCTCATGCTCATTGTAGTAGACAAAGGCACCATCGATATGACGGTAACCAGTATCAATGGCAATCTTCACCGACTCCAAACAGGTACCTTTGGGAGTCTAATGGGAGAAGAAGAGTAAACATAGTTTCAGCCTCCTGCTCGCTTCTTCTGCAATGCTGTAGAGACCCTGAGATATGCATAAGGTTCATGCTGGAGTTCATTCAGTCCAACCACCCATACCTCCCCAGACACCTGTGTTTCAACTTATCAATTAAAATGTGCTGTGCACTTTTCTTCAAGAACTGTCTCAAATGTGGAATTAGACTGGAAAAAGGAGCAAAGCAAAACATTCTCTATGTGTGGGGAAGAGAGAGTACTAGAGTCCTCAGAAAGTAGAATTGAATGTATTCACTATGAAAAGTATTTCAGAATTTATCTAGAGAACAAGAACTTTCCTGCAACAGCCGTCTGATTAAAATCCATTACTCGAAGGAGAGAGGGCTTTTTGGTTGAGGAGAGCTGGTCAACCACCTGCCAGATCAGAGGCTGCTTGAATATCTTATGGCCCAGCAGAGCTTTCAGCAGAACAGGAATTTGGATTTCACTTCCTTCTCCTCAAATCAACTTACCATTGGTGGTATCGCAATCTGAAGGGTGATAGTTCAGGACTGTCTACTGGTATTCCCAGTTCTGGACAGTTGCCTTACTGTGTGGTTAAGAACTAGTAGATGCTTTAGTGTGCATTTGCATACATCTTACTGCTTCAGTTTAAATGAGACCAAGAAACCTCTTAAAAAGTTCAAGTGGCATTTTTGTACTATGATGTACACTTGTATTTATTTATCTTTCCTGAAACTCAGAGTAAGCTTGTTTTTTTCAGAACAGTCATACTTTCCATTAGCCAGTGCGGCAAGCAAAATACCTGTAGGCCAAACCAACCAGAAAAGTTTAAAACCGATCACTGAAATAATTTGACTGGTCACTGAAATTGTACTGAAAACATCTTATTGTCACCACACTTTGTATAATGAGAGAGCAGCTCTAAGTGGTGGTGTTCAAGGGCTCTCAGTGACATGTGGCAGCACTGTTCTCCCACCCTTTCCATAGGCGTTGCTCTGCTGTGACAGGGACACCTGATTCACTTAAAGGAAAACTGAAATAGGGTGAGTCGGCCTGCTCTGCCGCGCTGCTGTCTGCCAGCAGCAAATGCCAAGAGGTGAATGTTGCTACCTCCAAGCGAAAAGCCAAGACCACGCTGCTGCTCCTATGAAGAAAACAGATGCCAGAGACATCTGGAAATGAGTCAGGATACGAAGAGCAGATTTCAAATTTGTTGGTTTTGCTGATGCCAAAGAAAGACAAGAAGCAGGACTAGCAATAGGTGCTGTTGGGAAGGATCACTTTTCACCACAGCAATCAGTCTTCCTCCTCTCCTTACAAGCTGCCTTCAGACAGCAGCCACTGCCTTGGCTGTCTGGGATTTTGTCATAAAACAAGCAGCTGCTCTTCCACCACCTGATGAACTAGGAGGTGTGAAACTCATAGCTGCCACAGGATGCTGCAGTGACTAAGGACACTGATCTGCCCTTCCGTGGCCATGGAAGAAAGATCCGTGGAGGACTGCTAAAGGCACATGGGTGTCAACCTCTCTGTCTTTCAGTCCCAGAGCGGTGGGTTTGTGGAAAATTATTCTGGGGTAATGGGACCTTATGCCGGCCTGCTCACTCTGCTCTTCAGCATCCCACCTGGGCTGGCTGCTGCCGGACACGACTAGACCGACTTCTGTTCAGACTCGAGGGGGACTTTCCGCTCCAGGATGCAGTCCTTAAAGGTTACTTAAAATGCAAAGCTGCTTATGCTTGCCCTTTTTTATTACAGACGGGAGTGAGGGCCGAGAGGCAAAATGGCACAATTTGGCACACTAAGGTATTTACAGCAGTGATGGCGTAATCTTGACTGCTTAATTGAGAGGGACAACGAAACACTTGTTTGAAAGCTTTGCTGCTTTCGCTATGGGAGCCTCCCAAAGGCATGCTTGGCCCCTGCTGCAGCCCTTTTCTAGTTGTTAGTAGGATGTAATGAAGACCAAGGCAACTAAAAACCTTTCAGGAGCAGTCAATGGCTAGTTTTCACTCGGGGCATGTTGGGCAGCGTTACGGAAGTGCGAGGCATGGAGCATTGACAGCCTCCAACATGTTCACTGCTTTGTCCCTGCCTGAACTTGCAAGGAAGGATTTGAGGAAGGCAGCAGGAAAAAAGCTCTGCCAAGAGTGCTACAAGTGCTACAGTTACTGATGGCAGTAATCTCAGACCTCTGTCTCGGCAATGAGCTGCATGAGGCTGTAGCTGCAGTTGCAAAGCTCAGGCTGGCTAGCAATGAGCAACAGGGCTCAGCTTAAAGGTCTTATGAGCTCAAGTCCAAGTGATGACTAGTTATCCAAAAGAGAAATATGTTTTAAGAAGCGCAATCAGTGTTTTCTCTATGAAAAATGATTTTTCAACTAGTGTGACTTTTAGATCACTTCATCCTGTTTGATTTCTGCCATTCAGGTGTATGGAAGCAGAGTATTTGGAGTACAGTGATGCATTACCTTAATATAGATTTATTTTATTTTTTTTTAAAAAAAAAAGGTTGCTTTTTGTTGGTTTTTTTTCACTTTTTTCCTTTTGTTGAAGAACCTGAAAATGGGGTGCAGGCCTGATCCTAGGATTTCCTCTCTTCTCTTCGCACTCTTGAGAGATTGCATGAACATGGCTCCTAGTCATTTCCTGAAGCTGTAAACTAAACCACACAAAGCATGGAAAAGTTGATTATCGAGTAGCATCTTTTCTCAACTGCTAGGGCCAGTTTGGTCAGTAACAAAAGCAGAAGGAATAAGTGAAGAAGGGGTAGAGTCTCACATATAGGGCAATGGCATAATTGCAGACTCTGGAGGAGGGTGGAATAGAGGAAAATGAGAAAGCTTGCAGTTACTGCAATTGTCTTTGGCTGCATCTGTTAACTTCTGTTAGAGCTGAACTTCTATGTATTTCTTAATCTTTTGCATAGGACTTACACACATCTGTACAAATAATCTTGTGAAAGACTCCTCCATCTCAAGGATTAATCTTATTCTTCAGGGGCTTGAGAAGGCTTTTTTTGGATCAATCCTTGATTACCAATGGCCGGAGATGGGTTTACATTAAAAATAAATGTTTTCATTGCACTAGTTCATTTCATCTGATGTGGTATATTAGTTCTGACAGATTCTGGTCTAAGGTGCTTCATATGAAAATGCAAGACAACCTAGGGAACAGTTTTTGGAAAATCCTGCCTCTATTGAACTGTCCCAGCTGAAGACCTGGGACATCTGTGAGTCTGGAAACTTTATACCATGTGTTTATTTTCATTCTCATGGAGAAACTATCATTTCTAGCATTTCACATATCTGATCCTTCCAAATCCTCAGTAATGGGCTGTGGTAAACCGTGCTGATGAGTTGCACAGGCTAGTCATATTGTGGGTTTGCTGCTTTTTAGAAGCATTGCCTTAAGTGTCGTATCTTATTCCATTGTTTCCTGACAGACCCTATTAAAGCTGGATGACTCAGATCACCACTGCTTCTCTATCTTTCCATCAGAGAAGGCACAAACCTGGACCTTTCCCCTCTGCCCTGCCACTCGGCCTGAGGTATTTTAATCTTTTCTGTCTTTCGTGGAAATCAAGTCTTTAACTAGTAGTGGCCAGATCAGACATTACCAACTGAAAACTAACTTTAACTGAAGTGCAGCTGGAAGCTTGTGATATGACTGCTCTTAGGTCTTGTGGTCTTGTACAAGGGACAATCACTGCAGCTGATGGAGCAGTGCCTCCCAGGCTGCCTGGCCACTGAGCAGCCACCTTTACTCTACCAGGAAAGCCGGACCTCCACCTCCTCCTTACTGTGGGTTATGTTCACTAGCCTACGTTATCTAAAATGTGGTTGCCTGTGCTATCTACTCATTTGAGGTAGGCCTTCTTGCACCATTCCCAAATAAGCAGGGCTCATGTTTAGAGCAGCACAAATACCAGATGAGGTACTGAAATGTTTCAGTGCTATAAGCCTTTGTGCTTTGTCAGGAGTAAATCAGGGTGCTTTGGCCTTAAGACAAATCTTAGCTTCTTTATTACATTTTATTTAAGTGTAGATAAGAGGTATGCTTGATCTGTAGCTACAATTAATGTTTGAGCTTTTAATCAGTGTGCCCTGCAACTATGCTACTTTGATCAAAGACTGCTCATTTAGAACTGGAAATTTATAACCACCTGTATGCTGTAAGTCAGATTTTTATCTTCAGTGCCCTTACAGTCAGTCACTAATTTGTGCCAGAAAAGGTATTAAATTTACTACATGTTTTATGATGAAAGAAAAATTGCTTGGTTGACTGGAACCACTTGCTCAATCGCTAATAACTCCTTCAATAGCATTGAGGCTGTTTTAAGATCATAGAGTTTAAGGAAACACACACAATTATTTCCTCTATCAGTCAATAGCTTGCAAACCTGCTGATTTGCCACCATGCGTGACATTAAACCAGTATCAGTTTCCTTCAGCTTCCATGGTAAATAAATCTGGCAGAAGGGCAGGGGGAGCAGACTCAGATTTGCACTTTCACTGAATGAAAGGAAGAAGCAATTTGGCTTCCTCTCCATAGATGAGGTAGCCAACTGGCCAGTTACCACACTTTATGAGTCTGAAAAAGCAATGTGCTTCATCAGTTCTGCCTGTCTGAAAGGGTCTGGTCTTTATTTCCTCTGAGACCATGAACTTTTTTCATGTTTATTCCAGACAACTTCCATCACACCCCATTTTGTCAAAAACTATTCTCCCTCCCACAGAAAACGTACACCTTCAGTTTTGTCCATGATTGCATGTGACCAAGCCACAGGAGAATATTTTTTGTGGAGGCATACCCAAGTAGAACAGCATTTGCTTAGCAGTGTTAGTGGTTGTCTCACTCGTTACTGCTATTTAGTGTTGTATTTCAGCTGCCCACCAATGCTCTTGCTTTTCCTAAAGCATCCTTTTCTGGTCAGCAATTTCCATCAGCTTTTCATCTGACAAAGAAGGATTCTTGTCACCTCCAAAGGGAAAGCTAACGGGACAATTTAGCAGCAGATCACGATCTTGCAAAACCACCTGAACAACTGCCATCAGCATCTCTTTTATAAATGTATTACCATCGTTTTTGTCATTTATTCTTTACTAGCGCATACAGTAAAGGAAAACTGAGTTAGGCTCCCAGATTCTGCTCTGCCTCCTTTTCACCTGTGCAGCTTTAGAGAGCTGCACCACCAGCCTCGGCAGCATGTGAGAGCTGAGGGAGCAGCACTGTGGAGAAGGAGCCGTTTACCTTAGTCCTGGGCACCTCACCCGGTTAGCGCAATGGTATCCAGTCCCTCAGCTGGGAATGCTGATCCTGGGAGGAAGAGCTTGAGGTGTTGGCAGAGACAGGGCCATCTCCTGGAAACATCTGAAAGTAGCTGCAGCTGAATTACACAAGAGATCCAAACTGTGGGCTAAGCACTCCAGTCCTAACCTATAATTTAAGATGTGGAGCTGCTGTTTAGGAATCTTAGTCAGCTAAATACAGGAAGGAGAAAGTAGGTACATTCCTGGGCTCGGAGCCTCCTTTGCCAGACCTCGGCACTCACACACAGATTCTTATGCAAGTTTCTAAAAGCCCAATTGCTTATTTCCATTTGCCTGTTTTCCGGACAAACTGGTAAAAAAGGACTGGCTTAAGATGTTAGGAACAGAGCATAGAAAACATGTGTACTGAAGGCATGACAGGAAAGCACAGGTTGAGCTTACAAAGCCAGGGGATATGAGCCACACAAGGGTACATTCTTAGAATTGTTTAATCTTGTAAAGGAGAAGCTGTACTGTACACCTCTTTCTTGGAAAATGCAACCGCCAGCACATCCCCTTCTCTCGTACACAGGAAAATCTGGCTTTCATCCCCCGGAAGCATTGGCAGCCACCATCCAGGAAGCAAAAACCAGTGAAGGGATCTCTGCAAAAGCAGGTAGAGCTGAGAAGGGAGGCAGAGAGCACACGGCTGAGAGCCACAAGTTGTTATGCTGTCCCAGAGCTTTCCTCTGCATCGTGCAGTTCGTTGCCTTATAGAAAGTGGAGGATGGCAAGCGCACCCAGAGAAGATGGGAGGAATGGTGATGCTTGCTGCCTCTTGCCATCCTGTGAATAAGCTTCAACAAGGGGTGCCTTTCTCCTCTAGCCTGATGTCCTGTCAGTGGCCCAAAGCATGAGCTTTGATTGCCCATACAACAGAAATTAGATTGCATAACCACAGATTTAGCACTTCTAGAATTCCTTTTACATTGTTATTCTAGGATTTAGCCAAAGCTGTGTTCAGGAAAGCCTTATTATTGTAGCTGGCAGAGGCTGCTGGAGTTATTTTTACCACTTGATTGCAGAATCCTCAGTTTTAGGATCGCTGCAACTTGATCAAATTCACTGAATGCAAGCCTAAGCTGAAGGGCTGCCGTGCTTCTCCATCAGCAGCTACAGGATTAAAGCAAGCCAAGCAAACGATGTGCACACACAGGTCCCATGCTCGTAGTGCCAGTAGGGTGTGCTGGGACAGTTCCCTGAAGAGCTGGAGGACACAATAGCCAGCCAGCCAGCCCTGGAAAGCAGAGATCTAACTGGAAGGATGGATGCTATCAAAATACCCTTTAGTCAAGGAATGTGATCCCAGGAATGCTTGAGGTACAAGGGGAAGATAAAGCATCAACTTGTGCAATAACGGAGGAGAAAGAAAAGGTTGCCAGTAGTTCTTCTGCTTCGTTCCCTAGAGTTAAAGGGGAGAGGTTTCTGGCACCAATTTGAAGAAGTGTTTGCAAAGGCAGATGTAAAATTTGGGGAATTCCACCACCTAGTTAGCTGAACCAACAAAAGTTGGCTTTGATGAAGCCTAGAGAGGCATTTTCTGCACAGCATTTTCAAGTTTTGACAAATGTGGCCTCCTAGGTCAACCAAAGACATAACCCAGATGTTAGCTTCCCGCATGAGCTGTAAGAACATACTTATGCTGTTCTTCGGAGAACTGCGGGGAATCAGGGACACGTGGGAGTACACAGCCATATTTAACGTATGGAGTCATGTTTTAGAAAATGGAGGTTTGTACGGAAAATTGGGCTCTAAATGTTCTTGCCAAAAAGCGTTTCTTTCAGTTGTGTTAATTCAGATTACTCACTCACAGGCATTCAGTTTTTCCCCTCTTCAACAATGCCAGTGATTCCCTGTCTCGTGTTCTATAAAACAATGTTCATAACTTTATTTACATGGGAGGGCTTTCTCTGTGGCTCTTGAGCAGGGGTAAAAATTCAGCATGTTTAGAAGCCAGAGGAAAATTGAAAAAAAAAATTTTTTATTTTTTATTTTTTTTTTGGTGTCAATATTTGGACTTGATATTATTGCATCGGTAACAGCTAGCTTTGCAGTTTTTGGAAGAGGGGTATATTGAAACAGCTAGTGCTTGTCGTTGCAGTGCACAGGTACGGAATGGAAAAGGCCTGCTTTCCGTTTGGTTACTTTCCAAATAAGAACCCCTATGACTGGTTTTGGGTAGCTTATCTGGATTGCCCTTCTATTAATTTTGGATCTGGACTGATTCAACGCAATTCTACCCTGTGTCATAGCCAGATGTGTAGCTCGGTAGGTGATGTTGGCATCTGATATTGACCATCCAAAAGCTTGCAGACAAAGTTGTCATCTCCTAAATGTCACCTTGCTCTGGGAACGTTTTCCTCTGGAGCGCTCTTGCGGTGTTGGTACCGTATTTGGGAGCCAAGTGACCCGGTGCCAGGTTGGCCGTAAGAGCCAGCCCCTCTGCTTGGATTAGGCGGGCATCGCTGCACTGGGGCCAGGCAATTATCTGGCTGTCAGCGGTTTCATTAGTAGAAGTCCTCCGCTCTGCGGGGGGATAAGTCTTTTGGTCCTGGACCCGTCTCAAAGTGCTTTTACATAGCAGCTGAGATGTCAGCGCAGGTTGGAGGAACTGTCTTTTTAAGAAGAGTTTTTTGGGAGGCTCATATTTTAAGGCATGCTCAGGTTTGGGGTGGGGGGAGTCATTCTGAGCACAGTCTACTTCTCAGAGCAAACTAAAAAATCCACCATTTTCCAGGACTAGCAGTTCTGTAGCTATTTGGCTCAGAAGTCCTCCATAAGTTGATGAACTTTGTAGCTAGAAAGTTAGTCTTTCATTCACCTTTATGTACAAGGCTGGGCCCATTCTCATCAGGAATTTTACATGTTGATCATTTCAGTAAATGCAGCTTTTAATCTGTCACACATGATTAGACACTAATTGTATTCATAGCTGGAAACACCACAGAAGCCGTTGGCACGAAGTAGAGATTAGTCATACTATCAGTTTGTTTTCTATTAGGCTTCAGGATTCATAGAAAAGAAGAACCATAAAGATTTCAGCAGAGAAGATACATCAAGGTGAACGAGCATTCCTGCAAATTCAACAGTGTCTTAGAGCCACGTGTTTTGTGCAAATCAAAGCCATAAGAACAAAGGTTGTGTCCTCAAGAAAGCTGCATGCAAGAATTTTTCCTCTGGCTTGACAGAGAGTGATACTTTAAAATCTGACTTTAATGATTACAGTACAGTTCTTACACAAAAGCTAGGAGTTTTTCAGCCTGCCACATTTCAGAAAAAAAAGCAGCTGGGTTTTTCTGATTACCTATTTTTTTCTAATTAGATGACTTAATTTTCCTTTCTTAATGACATAAAGATGCAATCTTGCATTTATGCAAGCCAAAAATGTTCCATTGTATAACATGAGATTACAGGGAGCTAGCAGGAATTGAGGCATCAAGAGGTGGTTGCAGGCAAGGGAGGAGAGGTCATGGCTGAACACCAAGAAGACGAACTGTTGAAGGCATGGAAATGCAGAAAGACTGTTCCAGTGGCAGGACAGAAAAGGTGAATTTAAGATCAACAAACTCTGCTTTTCATAGGTGGAAAATACGCCATTAAAGCATACATCAAAGGGAACTTTAAAATGTGTCATGCAACACTAAGGTTTTAGCAAAAGTCATTGATGAAAGCAGAATTTGTCTGAGACCCTTTTGATTTAGTGCATTCTTCTACTCTGTACCCTCACCTATTTGCTATGGGGAAGTTTGATCTGTGAAAGCAGCATCTTAAGTGTTCATCTGTTCATCCCCCATCCTCTGGCGTGTTTGCCATCTCTGTAGCCAACAGCAGGGATGGATTAAGACAATAATACAGCCCAGAGCCACTGCAGTTTCTTGAATCCTCATGCAGACTCCTTTTCCCGCATGTTCTTACTCACGGTGCTTTTGCTTGTGTTTCCACTGAGCAGCCCCGCTCCTGCCTGAGTGCCACGTTGTTCTGCTGCCTGCTAAAAGCTGATGCCTGCTACTGCACCTCCTCAAGGCATCTGCGAACCAAATACCAAGAAATCTTGCCTTTATCCACTCTTGGCAGCTGGGTCTTGCCAGTAACCGTGACTTAGTTGAGGAATAAGGAGTAAAATCTGAGAGATTAAGCGAAGAGGGTATCACTCAACACCAGGATACCAGCCACCAAAGGAAAGGCGTCCGTCTCATCTGCAGTCTGTGCAAGCTGATTCGTCTGAGTATGGTTTAGCCCTCCAAGCGTGAAACTAACCGAGTCACAACTTTGTCAGTGAGTGATCTGGCTACAGATATATGGTTTTGGGATAAATATCATTCCATGTAAAGGCTAAGGCTAAGAGTTTAATAACAGAAACCCTCCAGGACGCATAGCAGATCAGTCACAGTTCTCTTCCTGGTCTGCAGTAATCTATCTCTCTCCCTTCTGCCCTTGTCTCAAGTGTACAGATCTTGGTTTGGGAATATGGTTTTAGGTTATCCTCAGGGACCAAGGCAACATAAGGCCACCCGCTGAAACATCTCTGAAATCCCAACCCTGAAAGACGGCGTGTTGCTATGTGTCAGCCAGCTGTGGCTCTGCCGCTCCAAAGCGCTCCCTGAAGACAAGAAGAATTAGTGCCGCATGAGGTAATACTGCTGCTCGAAAAGCAAATGGCTGGAGGAAGACAGTGGTGGTTACTTAAAGGGACTGTAAAGGGGCACAATGTACTTTGGAAATGCTGGTCAGGGAGCATGGCCCAACAACCTTAAAAAAACAACTTTGTTTTCGGAAATTTCTTCGCTTCTTAAGTTCAGGGCATAAATATGAGGCTCTGTAGCCAAACATCCCAGCTGACTCTCCCTAGCTTTGCTCAAATCAGGCTCCCAATAGCCTTTTTAGGGAATAAAAAGGTAAAATATCTCCCTGGCCTACACCTGTGGTGATTTCATGTAGATTCATAAAGATCACTTAATTACAGAGCTAACTTCAGAGTCAGTACTTGCTGAATTTAAACACATACTCATGTGTCATTGTTCATGTTAAAAGGACTGTGGTATTTTCTTTATATATTTATTTTAATAGTGTGTCATGGGAAGCAAACTAAGGCTGTAGGGACACTTGCATGTTAGAGCGTTCCTGCTCTTGCTGCTGCCTTCCATTTCTAGAAAACTCTAGAAGCCAAGTGGGAGGTTTCCCTCAGGAGGAAGACAGTTGTCTGAGTCAGAGAAGGAGAAATTTGTAGGAAAGAGATCAAGAAGTGGAAGCCTTTAAGCTTCAACTCTGTCTCCAGAGGTCTCAGATGTCACTCCTTCCTGGGACTTTCAATATACCATGCATTTGGTAGCTTTGGGTCAGGCCAGGTGACTTTCTCTAAGCCACCTGAGATCACTCCTGTCTCCAGCCGATCCTGTTTCAAAAGCCAGTGATGGCCATGAGGAAAACAGAGGTAATTAAATTGTCTGTAATCCCCCTGTTACTGGAGCTCAGAGATCCAGATTGCATCATGGGGGCAAGCCACTTATTACCTATTTTGACTGCAAGGTAGCCTATAGCAGCTCCAAAGGCAGGCAGAGAGAGATGAAGCCTGCATTGTTAAGAGCAATCGATATTGCACATCCTTGTGTGAGGAACTTTTTGGCATAAAAAGTCGTACGAGAGCACTAGGGGCTCTTAGGCTCATACAATGAGAAGTTACTCCACTCAGCTTCTAGCTTGGGTGTAAAAAGTAATTCAGGGTGCCAATAAAATGTTTTTACGTATCCGAAACAGATTTTTTTTTTTTTTTTTTTTTCCACTTGGTCACTCAGATTGGCTACGGGAGCCCTGGATGAACTTTTCCTCTCCCTGATTCAAACCAGCAATTTCTTCTCGAACAAAACCCAGACTGTCTGGGCGCTCACAAGGGTTACTTTGTGGTAGTTAAGGATTTGGGGAAACGGGTCTCTCCCTCGTGCCTGGATGCCATACCAAGTTCTTCAGCGTCCAGAGCTGTGGGGCTGGTGGGCAGCATGCTTTCCCGTGGGGAGGGTGCTCCTCCCACGGCAGCCTGTACATGTCTCCTCTTGCCTCTCTCTAGCTATCGCATACCCCCATGATCATGTTATTTCCCTGGGCTGTGTGATATGAATTTAATCCCCAGAGGCAGAGATGAGGACTGAATCTGGTTTCCCACTGCCTGTGTGGATTCCCTCACCAGCGGGCTATTCAGGGAAAGGCAACTGCTACCTCCAACTCTTTAATAATCCTTTGATTCCTCAGCTTGTACTGCCAGTGCCCAAAATGAAATGCTTTGCCATTTGTTTTGCCTGAAAATATTCCACAAAACTGCTTCCAATTTATGAATGGATTTGGCTACCTCAGAACCTCATTTTTAGCAAAGTCGCGACTTGCCAAAAACCCTCACCCAGTGCTATTCTTGAGCGCTTTGCCCAATCTTATGTTTCAGAAGCAGCGCCTGTGTACAGTGCGGTTGCTACAACCTTCCCTCCGAGCCTTCTCCTCCCTCAGTCAAAACAGGAAGGCGGGAGAGGAGCTGTGGCCAAGGCCCCTTGACCTTCCAGGGAGGCAGCGAGTATTTATGTGGAGGCACTGGGCTGATGATCCTGGCTGTGTTGACAGGGATGAGTTATAAAGTGAAGCGGGCATAAGTGCAGTTTTAACGAGGCATAGGATTTCCAGGATTTAGGAGTGTTTTTAGCACCTTTCCCCTCTGAGCCTGCTTGTCCCCATACCCCATCCGCTTCCAGATGGGTACCAGTACTGATTGCCGGGCTGTGCTGGGAACCCAGTATCAATGCGTGGGAGGTGGTGGGAGGCTGGGGAGCTGATCTGGCTCTGCCGTGGCACAGGGTGATGCCACAGGCTCATCAAAGGGGCTGCCCTCTTCCTCCTTCTCCCGCTCCCCCGGCACAATCCATTTAATACCCCGGAGAATTGGGTCAACGGCTCGGGGGCCCTCAGGGAGGGAAAGCTGGACACGGCGCATCTGCCGGAGCCTTGGCAGAGCCGCTCCTGCACGCCCGGGGCTTTGCCAGAAGGATCCACAGAGCCAGACAGAGGCAGAATTGGCCTCAAATTTTAAAGCCATCTGGAGGGCTTTGATAGTCCAGATTCACTGCTCCCGCTGTGGTTCCCTTCCAGGCTCATAAGGAGAGGGGATGCTTGGGGCCGGGATGAGAGAACAGGGGAAAGGAGTAAGGGACTGGGACTTTCAGTGTTTTGCTCGAGTCCATCCTTGCTGGGATGAATGGCATAATTTACATAGGCAAGGATCTGGTACAACTTACACATTTCCTTTCCTTTGTGGAAGAGGATGCAAGACTGACTTCAACACACTGAAATCTCCACCAAAAAAGCAAACTAAGGTTTTCAGTTGTACAATCATTACCTTCCCTTAAAAATAAGGATAGGAAACACTAATTAAAGCAGCAAAGAATATTTCTAAGTGCTTTTCTTGATAAACAAGCCAAATTTATCACTAATTCTATGACCCAGTGAAGACACACCTTCCTTTCTGCTAGCAGGTGAGCTGATAGCAAATGGAATTCATTGCACTTTCTTGCTGTGCTAGGACAGTAAAGCAAAAAGAAACCCCCAACATTGCACTAGCAGTGTTTTCAGTCTTGAAGAATTAGCTGAATTCTTGTCATCCTGACCTGTACCCAGTCAGAAGAAAGGCTTTCTTACATCTAGGGGGAAAGAGTGTTCAAATCTAAATTAATCTGATCATCAAATAGACCTTTTCCACAGTGGTCCAGCTCTGCTCCAGTTGAGTGATGTATTTCGTTGAGTCAGTTAACGTGCACAGGGACCAAATTTCGGTCAATAGATTTATTTTCTTTTCAGTGTTTCACAACTGGAGAAGCATGACTTATCTCCCAAAGTGGTCTTTTGGAGAACAATTAAGTTATTTAAGACGAGCAATACAAGCTGCTGACACATTTCAACTCTGAAGGCACCGCTGTGCAGTTTATCCAGACAAAGCCTGAAACATGAAAGCTGGCTGAGGTCTCTGGTTTCTTGTAACCAGCCATCGGAGAAGCAGATTTCCCTGCTCCGTGGCTAACTAGATCTGCCTGGTTTCCTTAACCAGCGAGAGCATTCCTGCACTTCACGAAGAACACTCCAGGCTCATTACGAGCTACTGGGCTATAGCGCGAGATTGAGAAAACAGATTTGTTTTGGACAAGCTACTCTGACATGGAGGTGCCAGGGTGAATAACCTTTGAAAGTTTTAAATGAAAAAGAAAAAAGAAAAAGAAAAAAAAAGAAAATCTGCTTCCAAGAGCAAGATGAATAATCTGACAACTGAATGGCTCTGTATTTTATATCAAAGCACAAAATGACTAGAAGTCGTGGAGATCTGACTCATGAGCAGAAATAGCGTGCTGGGGACGGCTGGCACCGTTGCTACCACCAGCCGCCTGCCTCCACTGCTGGAGAATGTGTGGCTCAGATGCTGCTTCTTAAGCAATTCAGCCACAAAAGGCTGCAGCTAAGCATTTTAAGGGAAACGTGTCAGTGCTAGTTTACAGCCTGGCTTGTTAAGATAAACCTTGAAACGGTCCTGAGTTGCCACAAAGCTTTTCAGCTCTCTGGGCGGGAGGAACAGGACAGAAACCTCACCAGGCATCCCAGTGGAAGTTGTGCCAGGCACAAGTCAGCACCCCGCAGAGCAGCTTGTCCCGGCTAAGCGGCACTTCGCTGCCACAGCAAGGTGTTGGCAGAAGCCCCCTCTCCTCTTATCAGCAAAGCAGCCTTTTTGAGGTGGGAAAGCTTTAAGCTGTGACCTATTTAAACGTCCTGCCCCATCACCGACCGGTGGCTGCAAACAATTCCGCAACAAAATCCCGCAGCACCCTGCTGCTGCCTTTCCCCAGCTGCCCCCTGTGATGAGTTCCCCGACTCATATACACGGTCCTAATCCTAGCGTAAATCTTCAGCCCAGCTCCTCTAGATAAAGAACAGTGTTCTGCAAAAATGATATTTCCAAGTGCCTTATTAGCGCTGCTTTCTCTACCTCTTCTCAGCTCCTCCTCCCACCCATAACTTTCTAACGTGTTTATCGTGTAGAAAAAGAGAGACAGCTCAGAAAATCAAACTCCTACAAACTCGGGGGGAGGGAGAATGGGTAGTTGGGTATATGCACCCGTCCCCATTAAGGGTGCAGTTCAACTGCTCTAAATTGGAGTTGCCATAGCAATGTCCTGCCTTTATCTTCCTCTCCTGTGTCCTGTCTTCAGTGTCCCCCCCTTCTGTCACCAGAAAACAAAGGAGATAAATGGGAAAATCAAAAAGCCACCACCTGGGGCTGATTCACCTGAAAATCATCCCTACCTAAAAAATTATTCACTTTTGCTTGATGAGCTCCGAGCAAAGGCTTGCTGTCCACCTTGACCCGTGGGAGGGCAAAGGACGCATCAGAATTTTGCACGGCTGGGGAAGAATTTTGCACAGGACTGATACTGTGCTGATTTTGGGACATCTGGATTTCTGCAGAATGAGCTCTTAGCAAGGTTATAGCATTGCCGAGAAGCTGCCTCCGAAGGGGGAACTGCATCTGCCTCCCCTCTCAGCAGGTTACTGCCACAGCATCGGGCGACTGAGCCGCGGGAGGGAAGTGCAGCGAGGCAGGAGCACCCCTTCTGCTGGCAGCTTCACTTTTCTCAACTTAAAACTCCTGTAAAATTGCAACTCGAGGGTTGGGGGCATGATATACAAGTCTGGAAAGAGACGCTTCAAGTTTGCCGAGTGCTATTTTGTCACTGAATTATGCAACGTTCTGCTTCGCTACTTTAAAACTCCTGTTAGAAAGCTTAATTTTGTTTCCCTAAGCGTTATTCAAAGAATGCGCTAGCTGAAAATATCCCCAGAAACTCTGGGGATGTGGGGGACGGCGCCCAGCTCACGGAATTGCAGATTCTCACTAATTCTTCCCCCATGTGAACCAGCATTGTCAACCAGGGTGATCGGCAGCCCCAGGGATTTCTCGCACCCTTTCTGCATCATTCATGCAGTGTTTATTGAAGCTGCAGCAGCGTTTATTGAAGGTCGTCTTCGAAGGTGGTTTTTAATATATCATAGTACGATTAGCGGTTGTTAAATAGCTTTAATCAAGAGCTTTCTTTAAAAAGGTATTTTTAAATACCTTGTGGTACGCGGAGTCATACACACGATATTGCATCTCAACTCTGATACGGTTGCACAAGAAGGGTTCTGGCCACGGTACCTCTTTTCCTACTCTTCAAACAAACAAACAAACAGAAAAGAACTGCTGAAAGATCGGGCAGTTCAGGAGAGCGAAAGGCGAACAACGAGCTGCCTGTGAGCTCCCTTATGCACAGAGAGAAGAAGCATCAGGTGTGCTCCCACAGCCTCGGTGCAGCCCCGCCAGCCGCAGACAGGCGGGATGCCTGCCCGGGACACGCAAAACCGAAGGATGCGGAGTATTTGAGCCCGGTTTGGCCGCTGGCAGTCAGCTTGCGGGAGCCGCAGGAATCAGGATGCAGGAATTTGGGTCTTTGTTTCAGGAACATTCCTTGGAAAGCGTCGGGGCCAGCTGAGAGACTGGTCCGAAATACCCTCGTCTTATCTGCCGCTCGCCGCAGGGTGGGCGGCGGGACCGGCCCGGGGGGAAACCCGGCGGCACCGTCCTGTCCCGTCCCCGCCCTCTCCGGCTGCGGGCTTCTCGGGACGGAGGGCTCCGAGCCCCCCTTGCCGGGGAGCCGGCCCTCCCCGGCTCTTACATCCCATCCCGGTGACCGCGGCGGCACCGGGGCTTGCACCGCCCGGACCGCTCGGTCCCCGGGGCGGTGGCAGAGCCTCTCCCCGGGCCCCCGCGCCCCCTTCCCGTGCGCCCACCGGCGCGGAGCTGGGCGGCGGTGCGGGGCGGTGAGCAGCATCCCGCAAACCGGGCGGGATTCGGAGGTGTTTGGTTTTTTTTTTTCCCCCCCACCTTTTCCTCCTCTGCGCGCTGCCCGCACCGCTCACGGGAGAACTCGGGCTTGTAACTTTGCACGGGGGAAAAGAAAGGAGCAAACAGAGAAATAGCCAGGGGAGAAGGAAAAGGGGGAAGGGAACGGGCAGGTGGCCCCGCATGGGGGGGTTCTGCAGCGAGGGAGGCCGCCACCTGCCCCCCCGCCAGCGGAGCGGGGCGTCCCGGCGCCCACGGACTTACTTTCTGGGGGTCGGCGTAGGTGCCCAGCCCCAGCAGGGGGATGCTGTTCCCGTCGCTCAGCGGGATGCGGTGGTTCTCGGCTGTCAGGTTCATAGCGCCGGCAGGTAGGGCCCCCTCCCCC
>VXAK01001732.1:31864-151933 GCA_013399435.1 Arenaria interpres | reverse complement strand
CCCTTCGCCCCCCCCTCCCTCAGCAGCAGGGAACGGGCTTCCCGGGGCAGGGCTTGGATCTTTTCCCACCGAGGCGTAAATCCCTTTTTCTAAACCCCCAAATTCGGGGTCAGCAAGGACACTTTGTGTCCTCCGGGGACGGTTTCCACCTCTCGTTTCCAAAGGCTGCAGGCCACAGGTTGAAAAGCACCGCTGCAGGGGCAAGGAAGTCATGAAGACAATCCCAGGCAGGAGACTGATGAATAGTTCCTCTGCCCAAATTACTACAGTGAATGGGCTCAAGTTCCTCACGGTCTGGTTCTGCTCCGCTGTGGAAAAGATGTATGTATTTCCTATCACTGATAGCCCAGAAGGGGAAAATGCCCTTTATGAAATTCAACGCCTGGCTCTTGCTGCCCTTTCTGATCCTAATAAAACGCTCAGGGCTATGCCTTTACACTACCCTGCAAAGATGTTCCCTGTCCTGACCCAGCTATTCTGTGTCCTGCAACTGTATCTATGCTGAGTTCTCCCCATTTAATTTTGAACTATATAGTCTTATATGTATTCCTCAATCAACCTGAAATTAAACCCTCAGCAAACATTATTCCTTAGCCATAACAATGTCCTTTGCTGGGCAGATTATTTTATCTCCTCTAATACCCCACTTAGCTATCTGTGCATGGGAATAGTTCGGCAGGTTATGCAATTCCAAGAGGGGTTAATGGATCCATCATGATAAGTTATCTGTGCAGGGTTCTTGAAATCAATAGGTGTGCTCTAGTTTGCATTTGGGGAAAGGGTTAGTAGCTGTTAAGGCTGGGGACCTACCTAGAGAACACGCTACCAACAGATGCTTTTAGCATTGCAGGTTGCAGAGAATCTCCAGTGGAGATGGAAAAATTGCCACTTTTACTGGTAGGAATGTGCCAAGCAGCTTGTGACTAAGTGCAAGCCTACTTGATCCCTGCCCAAAAATTGCTAGATAGCAAGGACATCCTGCAGGACAAAGGTGGCATGCTGTGGTGTAAAATACTCCTTGGGAGGTGGGCTGAGGGTGGCCAAAGTGTTTCTAACAGCCTGTACTTTACCTGGACAACACAATGCAAAGGACTATCCATAAGGTGACTGGGTTCTCATCTAAGGGGGGAAACTGGGGCGAACTGCAGCCGGGCTGTAGTTACTGTGGGCAGCCTGGACCTGCTAGACCCTGTCCTCATGTTATTGTAAGCTGTGGGTACCTGCAGGTGCAGGTAATTACAGGTAAGGTGGAGGAAGGGAACCCACTGACCTCCTCCATGCCTCCCTCTTGTTCCCATGTAACTGGCTACCATTTTCTTGCTACAGGAGAAGCTCTTATCTCCTCCCTCCATGCCGACCATGCCTAAGCACACTCTGTGTGTTTGTAGGAGGACAAGTCGATGCTAGCGTGTGGAACAGACGGCCACATCTCTGAGCTATAGTCCTTGTTCTGAAGTTATTTCCAACAGAGGAGCAAAAGCATGGAGAGAGATGGAAATGGGGTGAGTAGAGAAGAGTCTGATGTGGCCGAGGGCATTGAGAGACCTTCCCATTTCCAGCCCCGTACTGGTATCCCATGAAGAGGCCCTGCTGCCCAAAGGCTGATTCCTACCCCTGAGCTCTCATGCTCCGAGTCCACCCCAGAACCCGCTTTTCCATAATCCTTCCCAAATCCAGCAGCTTGCGGGGGAAGCACAGCTCACCCATTTGCTTCAGGCTCAGAGCACATCCAGCTCGCTCATGTGCTCTGGCATCAGGGCAACGCGTGCCCTGAGCTGCACGTGATCCCGAGCTAAGCAAAGCACGACTGTGTCTGCGGTGCCTGTCCTGGGCAAGTGAGCAAGTTCAAGGAGGCTCTCTGGCAGCCGTATGCTAGCCTGTTACGTGATAGCCCTCCTCAACAACAACTGGGAAAGGAGGATTGACGGACTTGCCGTAATTCACAGAAGAGGGAGCTTGGGCAGGAGAACAACTCCTGCTTCTAGGAACAGTCGGGCCAAGTGGTCTGTCACCCCAGCGAGGCGAGCCAGGCAGCCCCCGGCGCCTCAGCCCTGCTACAGGCAGGAGCCCCCAGCGCTCAGCGGGGTCGGGGGCGACAGAGCTGTGGGGTAACGGGCGAAAGTCACCTCTTTTCTACGTTCGTTGCTAGACCGGTCCTTATAAAATTCAGCCAACGTGCTTGTCAGAGAAGTTGGAGAGAGGCAGAGGGTTTTACAAGTCCTTCCCCCCAGCCCCACTCTTCAACCGACAGCAAATACTGCAAGCACTTTTTACACATGCGATTCCTAAATTCCCATAGCAGCTCTGGCTCCCTACCCCACTGTTTTAATGCCTTTGCAGATTTTATATTAAACCCCAGAAAACAGATAGGAAAATGTACTTTTTCCATTTACATCTGAGTTGCTAACTCAAAATAGCCTTATTTCGTAGAACCTAGAAATACCAGCAGGTTTTGAGCTGACTGTGAGTACCCTGTAAAGAACAAAGGAAGCCAAATAATGCAGCCCAGAGGCACTTGCATATAATTCTTGTTAGTAACAGTTTCTGCTAGTTGTTCAGGAGAGTACACGTCTTGGTTTCAGAGCTTAAATGACTTAACCAGACTTTTTATGAAGGCACAGTGTCTAGCAACTCCAACTGCAGAACAATGCAAGTTTCTAGAGGCAGAGCTTTGGCTGCTGGTTGTTGTTGATCAGCAACTATTCAGGAGCTTTTATAAAACACAGATGTGATCTCAGTTCTTTCTCTAGGAAACAAAAACAATGAGGTTTCAGCCTGGCCTTGCTAGCAAGTAATGAGAATTACCATCCTATCGACACAAGTTTGCCGTCTCTAGTGAAGCCTGTAATGCACACAAAAACACCTTCAAAAGCAGCTAAGGTAGGTTCACGATTCTTGGATCAACGGCACAGAGTTTTATAGCTATGATAGTCATCTTAGACAAGTAAAGAGCAGGGATTTGAAAAACAGCATCTTTTACTTAAATGTGGGCTCTGTCCGTGTCCGTCCACCCCCCACCCGCCCCAAACAAAATAGCTTTAAAAATATAAAGAAAAGTCAGACATAAGTTTTTATAGGAGAAGTAGATCAGGCATCTGAGGTTTCTTAGTGTTAAAAAAACGCGGAAATCTCAGGTAAAGAAAGTACTTAACGGCCTCTTTACCTGAACAAAACCTGTCAGGAATCTTTTAAAGAGGTCACCCTTCTACTCATTTTATCTCAAATTGCTGAGTATCCTGGTGACAGGAGAAAATGTGTGAGGCCTTTAAATATAGCCTCCCCAGTTCTTGGAGGATAAAAGATGGAAATGAGAAGTTGTCATCAATTGGGAAGGACTGGCCTCATCACCTTCCAGGTTTCAAGTTTTCTCTGAGATTTGTGGGTTGCCCCCTTCTTTCCCCCCCCCCGCCCCCAACAAGCGGTTGTTTTAGACAAGGGAAGATGTTAAAAATAGTATTCTCTTAGATTTTGTAAATCTGGGTGTGTTTACACATTGTAGATTAGATTAGTGAGATTCTAGAGGTGGGTGACCTGTATTGCCTGAAAACTAGCTTTTCTAAAAAGGAAAATAGGAAGTGCTTTTATAATACATGTATTTCTCTATTAGATAAAAAGTGCATGTTACCACACAGTTTCTATTTTCTGTATGAGCCGTGCTTTACTCTATGTGTAATTATCTGCTAGAATGCATACCCTGCATGTGTTTTTAGTTAAAATTTCTTAAAACACGGTCTTAAAGTCTGCATATTTTCAGCCTAGTCCTTTAATAACTCACATAAACTAGCATGTGTCCGTTGTGCATGTGGAATATCTATTTATAATGCATATTTTCAATGATTTAGCTTAGAGATTTTGGTAGCATGTGTCATGACTAATATTTCTTTTCCTTTTTTACCGTTAAATGCAATAAACTAATACACATCAAGAAAAACTTCTAGTTTTACTTTTTAACTCTGAGAAATAAGGTCTGTGTAGTGTTTTGCAGGGGGACTATAGATGAAGTGAGGTGGTTTTTTTCTTGTTATTTTTTTCAACATGGAAACAAACGGTATAAACTGAACTGGAGAACTCCTCTGGAAGAAATGTTGCAGCATTTATTCTCAGATTCCAATTATCATCACTTCTGTCATGGCATAGTCCTCAAGGACACTCAATGAGATGAGTGGTACCTTATACCGCCTGTGTGATTCCCTCCCTTAGTGGCCAAGGGGTCTCTTGTATGGAAGCATTTGTGATCTTTTCCCTTTGATCGTGTTTGTTGCACAATGAGGCTGATCACAGCCGGGATAACAGTCTGGGCTTTGTTGGGAAGTGCGATATAATGGGCCTTCTTAGCAGTTTCTATGCAAACACTTTTTTTCCCTAGCTCACAGTGGTGCATGTAAGCTACTTTGCAAACAATTAAACACTTAAGTGACATGCTCTTGTTTATTTAAACAATTTTTGTGCCTGCTAAGGACTTCTTCTTGGTAAGTCCTTCTTTGAAGGCCCGAAGTTTGCTTTCAAATTGTGTCTGACTTACAGCTTGGTGGTAATGGGAGTATAACATACGTGCACTTTCAATGAAGCTCTTCACTGCAAGACCCAAAAAGCGGTACCTGACCTCCAAAGACCTCATCTTGGCCCTCTTTTCCAGCACTGGTACATCACTTCTGTTGGATCCTTAGGGAGAGCATGAGGACAGGGAGAAAATGTGCCTACCTCTTGTGCCTGTGGAGAAAATTAGGAAAATACTTGGCAGCTGTGTCACTTATCCCTTCCGCTTTGTATAAAAGTGCTGTGGCTAGGGCTGTGATAAAAGGAAAATTCCTAGGTATCCTTGATGCTATTGCTTCTAGTAACACTGGGAAAGTCAGGCCACCGCTGGGCTTCGGTCGGTCCTAGGGTAGAGGAGGAATGCCAGCAGCTGCTCCAGATTATCCTCCCACTGCTTCCAGCCGCTGCAGAGCCACGCTCGCACCGTGGCAAGGCGCAGGGGGCTTCCCCACAGGCTGTCCTGGCGATGGCCGTCCCGGTCCGTCCCCGTCCCCGTGCCGGCTGGGAGGCAGGCGCGGTGCCCGGGGCTGCGGTGTCATCACCTCGAAGCCAGGCTGCCGCAGCCCCTTGCGCCAGGAGCTGCGGGGTGCCAGCGCCGGGGCGGGATGGCTGTGCAAATAGCGAGCGCTGGCTCAGCACTTCAACCCCCCTCCTGTTTGGACTGTAGTAGCCAAACGCGTCTGCGGTGGATGCCGTACCGGCGGTGGCAGCGGCGGCCGCACGGGAGAGCTTGCCCTGGAGGAGGAGGAGAGGAAGCAAAATCTCACAACACGAGAGCCAAAATTGGCCGGGCTGTTTATGCACCACCACCACATCTCCTACGGCACGACAGGAGGGTGGCTGGCACCAGCAGTATGGCCCCTAAACTGTGCCTTTTTTTCCCTTCGGGGTTCATTTCAGGTGCTGAGTCGCTCTATTACAGAATCACAGAACCATCGTAGTTGGAAGGGACCTCTGACATCATCGAGTCCAACCACAAAAAAACCCAAAAAAAACAACACACAACACCCCACCAACATCACACCCAGCCACAAACCAATAATCTTCCGCACTAGAGCATGCCCTGAAGAGCCATGTCTACATGTTTCTTAAATACCTTCAGGGTATTAGCTTCCAGGGAGTGCTTCTGACGGGCTGAAAAGCCCTCTGGAGGACCTGGAGCTCCTTTGGAGGACCAGGAGCTATCGGGAGAGGGAAAAGAGATGCTCTGTTTTGAGAAGGTAATCCTAATCTTCCAGAAAGGTAACCCTGTAGTCCTTTACCAGTGTCATTTACACAGGCACTGTCTCATGAGCCTGCTGTCTTTTTGGCACAGTCCTCACGCTGGAGTTCAGCGTTAGCAGGGCTTGCAACAAACCAAGCCACAAGCCGGCTTATTTTTTTTCCCCCGGGGGTCTGTTTACCGATGTTATCACTTTCTTCTAGCAACAGTATCTCAGTTTCTGCTCCGGACTGTCTCTGCTATGGCACACGGACAACCCTGGAACTGGTGAGCACTGTCTCTCAGGTCCCCGGGCAAAGGTCAGTAGCTGCATGGTGGCCTCTGGATTCCTCAGATACCGACCCTTGTCATGTGGGGAGGCATTAACCTTTGGCCCCGAGTAAGTGTCCTCATACCTCCCCTCATTTCGTTTGGCCTGCTATTTGATCCTGTCCAATACGAAGCCCTTTCCCTTGGCATCCTGCAAATCTCAGCCCCGACTTGGTGATTTTCAGTATGCCGTCCACCTGATGCCGGTGGAAAATACCTTCTGCATTGCGCCTGGCTCTGGGTAAGTGGTGGCAGAAGGGGCAGCCTGAGAAGAGGTGGCCATGCATCCACAGCCACTGTCACTTACAGAGGCCACGGGACCGGAGGAGCTGTGATTGCTCCCTCCATGTCAGCTCTCTTCCTCACACAGAAGAGGGAGAGCCACTGTGGGAAGATGTTGATGCTGCCCATGTCCTGTGACTAAAGTGTTTTGGGGAATCTGAGGGTTGGAGGTGTTTTTCCCCTCTGATTTGGTGGCAGTGACTCACTGAGAGGGCCATGCCTGCATGCGAGTCCCTTGCTTCAAATCAGGCTCTTGGGACAGAGTAAGAAGCGTCACTAGATCCCAGCACGTTCCAAAAACGTGAGATTTCTCTTGTCTCCTTTTAGTATAGAGCTTGGCCAAGCTCACCTTACCTCAGTACACCACTTCTCTTCCAGTCCTCTCCCATGTTTGCCTGACAGGTAACCTCACGTGGCTCCCGTGGGTCCACCTCAGGGCTGTACAGGAGGTCCTCTTGCTTCAGCTCTAATGAATGATCCTTTTACTTCTTTGTGCTGGATAAACAGCTGTTTTCCATGTCACCTGCTTTAAGAGCCTGCCTGACACCTTGTTTCTTTCCTTGCCTGCAGCAACAAGCAGACACCTCTGACTAATTGCAGCAGAGCAGCGCTGGCACCTTCTCGCCGTCGGGACAGCCTGCAAAATGCACAACGTTCTTCTGCAGCACACCACCTGGCAAATGTTCTTGAGGTGAGACAGCAGGGAACAGGCGCTTGCAGTTTCTTTCTCTTGTCTTTTACTGTTGAAAAGGGTGAAAGCAGCACAGGCCGGGAGAAGAGGGTCCCGAAGTGGCCAGCCCCCATCGATTGCAAGCTTCCAGCCCCTAATGGGGAGGCTCCTCCTTTGAAGTACATCTCACTTGGGCCAGAGCCAGCACCAGGAGGAGGAAACGATTAGCTTGTAAAGAGAGCCCTGCAGGTCAAGTCTGATGACCTGCTGGTTTCTTTGCTTGCAGGTATTTCCTGTGGATGCTTTAAAAAGAGATGCAATTGTGGGTTTTGCTGGTGCCACCTGCTAGTGGGTAATGCTCTCTGTGAGGAGAACAGGGGATTTGGAAGAGTAGGCTTTAAAGCATCCCATTGATAACATTTTAGTCTACCTGCAAGCTTTTTAAAGTGTGCCAGAGTGCTTTAAAAGGCCAGATAAGCTCAGCTTTGCTCATTTTCCTGGAGCTGGTGTGCCAGAGGAGCTCCTCCTCCCGGAGAGGAGGGCAGCGCTGGGGGGGCCAGAGCGGCGCTGCCGAAGGAAGTGAGGTCCCACTTGAGTGTATGTGTGTTATGATCAGAGGTTTTGTCGGGACTGGCAGGACTTACAGCTGCATTTGACTCTTCATTACACATTTAGTACCAAGGTGCTTGCTACACGCTGACCACAAGGTGTTTTTTCCCTCTCAGTACCCTCTCAATCTGTAATGTGCATCGGTTTTGTCTGCTTTGCAATGGAGGGAAAAAATTTCCTTTTTCATCGTCTGCTTTTCTTTTCCCACATTGCCTCTGAATTTTTGATGTTCACATGAACATTGGTGGATTGGGAAACCTCCTGACGTATTGTGAAACACATTTATCATACTCTGCCAAGCTCTACCAGCCTATCGCTTGTCTTCCATACCAACTTGCCTGTTTGGACTTCATTGTCAGGTTTATTCAAGCTTATGCCCAAATAGCTCCCTTTCATGAAAGGTCTGTCCTTCTACCCCACTGCATTTCCGTGCCTCGTGTCATCTTGTGCAATGAGGCAGCACAATGTTAAACCTCCTCATTGTGTAGCTTCTCTGCAAATCAGATGGTAGTGATCCACTTTGGAATTAGGAAATGGCAGCAGACGAACAATTTCTTCCTTTGCATAAAACTGAAAAAAAAACCAGTTGCGGCAGAGATGGGGCTGCCTGTCACGACAAGAAAAGAGAACTTGAAGCAACTTCTTTTTCTGAGATGATTTATTAAATCTTGTGTAATTAGTTTAGTAAAGAGTAATAGGTGGAAAAAAAGGACAAAATGTTCTCTTCCGGCTTCCATAGGTTACTTGGTATGTCTTGTAGCCATAAGGGGTTAGTGGTGGCCCTAGGGTAGGACTGTACCATAAAACTTTTATTAAATGTTTTAAAACCAATTAAAGAGAAATTGCCATTTGAGATTTTAAAAATTTTGCAAAGTAATTTTTTTCCATTTTTGTCAAAGCACCTTTGAAGTGGTAGATCCTGACATTTTCAATAATTTCAAAAAAAATAACTATGTATACTCTGCTGATGCTTATACTGTCACAGCACTTCAGCTTGTTATGTACAGTACTGTTATGGGCAGGCAACAAATGAAATGTTCCAAAGTGAAAAATCATTTTTCCTCGCTTCATTTATAGTGGTATTTTAAATCTTCCTTGTAACCTCAGTAAGTGACATTTTAGACAAGAGGGATTGATTTCTCTTACTAGTTTGATGATGTCTCTTTCAGATATTTCTTACTGAAAACTATCGAGTCTCCAAACTGAGAAATGAGAAAATAATTTTGTGAGTGTAATAATAATTACTAGATAGTCTATATGTCTGAATTTCATGAAAATTTGCTTTCATGATAAGCCAAGCTGCCGTTTCAGCTGTATTGTTCTGCTTATTGTAGACACGGGTGTAAATTTCCTTTTTTCTCCATGGAGAGCATTCAGCCTGGATTTTCAAGGAACAAGCAAGCCCATGAAAGGAAAAGGCTCTGCAGGGCTCAATGTTTAGGGTGAAAGGAGGCAAGTGGACGTAGACACAGTCACAATTGGTTTTTCTCGGTAACAATATACTTGCAGCAATATGAGAAATATGCAGAGGAACTAGAGAAAATCATTGATGCTGGGCATAGGATTTGCCTTGAGTTTCTTGCATCATGAGCCAATAGACAGTGTGGGGATAAAAGGTTAGAGGCTTCCAGACCCCTGTGCTCTCCTTATCTTCTTCATAAGGTGCAAACCTATCCCTTGGGATACATGCTTGGAAATAAAATAAGCACCCCTGAAGTTACGGTGTCTGCTGAGTGTGGAATAAGATAAGGTAAAGAACAGCTTTTTAGACTAGATAACTTTGTTGTGACAGTTTCCTTCACGTTTTGATTTTGAAAAAGAAATTGCTTTTGTTGGGATCAATCAAAATGAAAAGTGTGCACACTCTCCTAACTGTCTCCTCTCTTACCAGGAAACAGCTGATTTCATCCTCTTTTTATTCCCTGCTTGTGTTTATTCCTTGCCAGATCCACACATGTCTCTTAACAACTAAAAAGGGGTTTAGAAATAACTGTGATTAGAGCTCCTTGCTCTTGAGAAAGGAGCCTGTCGGGGCACCTCTCGGGCTGCTGTAGCATCCTCCGAAGGGCAAAGGCATCTCCTTGATACTTACAATCCCTTGGACGTGGTCTGCCTCTGGAAGGACAGCAAAGGCCAGGGCAGCAATATCTTGCCCCTCCTGCCCGGCCCATTTACAGGATGCTCTCCATCCTCAGCTCTGCACATTGCAGAAGGGGGACATGTCCCTGCAACGTGCCTGGGCATCTCTGGCACACGTGCAGGGCTGATGCGTGCTGCGGGGCGGCCAGCCAGGCTGGGGCTGAGTGAGCCTTGGCCTGCTCACCTGGACGCACGGCTCGTTGTTCGCCCACAGCTGGGACCCAGCAGCCCTTTTTTGGGGGGCTCTGTTTTGTATAAATCCTCGTTGCTGTAGCACTTCATCTGATGTGACTAACACGCATGGTTTTTCTCCGCTCTTTCCCCTGAGGAAGGTGGGGGGAGACTGGTGTGGGCAGCGCAGTATTTCTGCTTCGGTCTGGTTATTTTAGAAGCAAACTTAAAAACATATGTTCATTTCAGTTCGTTTATGTGACAGAGACAAGGCTGAAAAGATAGGTCTGGAAAGTGGAGCTGAAACCTCCCTCAGAGCTGGGCTGTGTTCAGGGATCCTGTTACACGGAGTTTATTGCAGGCTGGTATTTAAATTCACTAGACTCTGCCCCATCATTGTATTTTTAAGGTCCTTTTCTTTTAGAAATCTCTGCATTTTGTCTCCTCCTTTGTTCACTGTCTTCATTCGCTGTTCCCTTCAGGACAATTTCAGTTTTGGAAATACCCTCTATTCTGCAGAAGTCATCATATATACCATAGCAACAAATTTGTACCTGTATTGATAGTCTCAATTTTCTCCTTATCTCGATCCTTATTGTGTTGCATGTTGTGCCCTTTCTCCACAATTCCTACCTAAATTTCCACTACTGTTGAGGCAGTCTGTACCCTTGAAATACATACATGTTAATAAGGCAACAACTGGGGTCGGCAGGAAATGGTGGGGTGGGATTTTCTCATGAAAAATTCAGGATTGGCAAGTCTGGTTTTCATTCTTCATCAAAGGAAAAGGAGAGTATTATAAATGATGGCGGGAAAAAACCCGAGGAGGGGAGATTTCAGGAGATTCTGGTGGGGAGGAAGGTGAAGAGGCAACTGGCTTCAAGTCACAGCTTGGGTAGACCTGAATATAGAACTGAAGCTCCCACCTCTGTGAGCTTGCTGGATGGGGCTGCTCCCATCTTGACCAATGTTTAAAGATTCAGAAAGTGAGAAGAAACATGAGAAAACAAATGGTGATTAACTTAATCAGTAGAAGAGAACACCTGGGTGTGCTGTAGGAGACAGAAATTCAAGCCTTTGCTGAAATCTGTTGCAACAATGAATTAAACTTTCTCCTTCATGTTCACCCCCGTAATCCCTGTGGCTGCTGGGGCTCATCCTGCTTCTCACCAGCCAGACCTTCCCTGGGGATGGGAACTTGCGGCAACTCAAATGCTTCTCCTGGGAAAAAGTTGCCATAAAGTGCTTCCCATCACTTCCAGGAATGCAAATGGGGTTTGATGAAGACAGCTGTTGTTTGGTTTCTATACAACATCTTACCGTCTTTTGTGCAAATATAATTAGAAACTTGAATTAAAAAAAAACGTATATATAAGTAAATTAGGGGTTTTCTGAGAGGTTATGGTAAACTTGTGCACTTTTTTACAGTGATGATTTTATAGAAATGTGATTAGTGGGGTCAGGGAAACTCTAAGCTGGCTGTGTTTGTGAAAAAAGCTGAGATTTCTGAGAGGAGCACATGGTTTTGGGCACTCTTTTTTCACTCTGCCCCTTAGTGATACTGGTGGGGATTTGGTTGTTAATTTTAATAGGAACAGGATCCAGTGTATAAATCCCAATCAGCCCTCCATTAACTGAAAACTGGAAAACATCTACTCAACCACTTTTGAAACGTCTGGATGTAAGTAAAATGGATCAGAGGCCTGTTTGTTGCTCGGCGAACGTATTTGCCACAGTGGCCTAATAAACTTTCCCAGATTTTATTCCTTTAAAAAGTTAATTAAATAAGAGGTCAGCCCCATTTTTAAACAAAGCTGACTGAATTTAATGTGAACGGAAAGCATCAGGGACTTTTACAGTTTTTTTCCCTGTGGCTGAGCGCCGGTACAGTTGCTTTTTAGAAAACTTAGTGCATATGATTCTTTTTTTATTAGAAAATAAACAGAAAGCACATGCCAAGCAGCAGCTTCAAAAGGTCTGTGCTGCAATATCAGCATTAGAGCTGTGCACGAGTCTCCTAATGAAATGGGAAAGCAGACAAGTTGTTTTCAGGCACTTCGGCTTTCTGCCGAAGCTCTGGCCAGCTTAGTGAAAGGTTTATGAACCTTCTGGGGAGTTTCCTCTCTGTTTAATGAACCCACGCTGATTTTTTGCTGCTTCTTTGAAACCAGGTGAAACTCAATAGTTTGAGGATTCAAAGCAAGCAGAAAAGAAGAGAAAGGAACAGTCCTAAGATGGGAAATCTTGTACAAACACCTACAAAAACCAAAGCAGCTGCTTTTTGTGTTCCGGCGCTAGCCAGAACGCTGGGCAGGGAGCAGGGCGAGCAGTTGTCTCCCAGACTTTTGGGTCATGACAACCCACTCACTTTCCCTCCTTATGGCTGATGTCGGCAGGGCAGCACAGTCTCATCTGCCTGCAGTAGGGGTCTGTCAGGCACAGGAGCCCCCAGCAACACAGAGGGAGGTACCAGCTCTGCCTACGGACCCGGGCTGCATTGACTCTTTTGGCTAATCGTAAGAGTTTTGCTGTGGCAGTGCCAAGTTTATTGTGGGCTAGCATCCTGCTTTTGGAGCAGGATCTGTAGCCCGGGTATCATCACTTAAGGCTAGCGTGGCTATCACTGTGTCTGGAGTGTTTCCTATCCGGCGCCCTGTGCCTCCTTCGCTTTTTATATAGCATGGCTCGTACATGATATCATTTTACTAGAACAACGCTTCTTAGATGCTGCTGTAACTAGAGATACCCTGACCTTACAGTCACATGCTGGTTATTTCTCATGCCAAAACAAAAAGGTAAGAAAATAGAAACTAAAAGGCTAGAGCAATCACTGGGAATGTATTTGCACTTCTTTCTCCTGAGCCTGTGAATAATCTGGTGCGTGGCAATGTTTCTGATTGGGGTTTCAGCCTCGTTTCTGCTTGGTAACTGGCTTTGAAGAGGCTTGGGGGTTTTATTTGCTCTTTCAAGGGAGAGAGAGGAAAGATAAGGGGAGTTGATTGAGGCTGTCCTGAGGCCGGTGAAGGTGCAGCGCGGGGAGGACCGGCCGGAAGGATGGCTGACTCTTCACGTGTGCTTAGGCAGGCAGTGAGGTTCCCAGGCAGGATGGACAGCTAGAAGAGAAGAAAAGGAAAGCAGGAAATATCCTCACAGCCCCACCGCCAGGTTTTCTTTGGGCTGGACTTCAGCCCCCTGTCCCCATCACCTTTTCTTAGGCAAGGCTGTCTCTGCAAGCTTATGTAAAAAAGAACTATACCCTTTTAATTAAAGCTGTGTGTTTGATCAGGTTTCCAGTATACTAGTGCAAGTGTCTCTACTCTTGTTTCAGCATGAGGGTGGATTAATTATTTTTTTTAAATAATTCACTTTTGAGTTATTGTATCTTAGGTAGATCAATTAAGAGCAGACTGAAATCAATACACCATTTTCACACCTCCTCAAAACAGTATGTGATACGGTGTTTAAACTTGTAGAAAATCATGCCTGGACAAAGCTTTATAAACCGTGGTTCCTTTCCAGAAAGCTGAAGAGGAACAGATTTCCCTTGAAACAGGTCTTCTGGACCTGGTTTTGTACAGTGATCCCCAGGCTGTCTCTGCTGTGTCTCACTGTACCCAGACTCTTTGACTCTTTCCTATTACATCGGTGTGTGGTCCCTTATAGCAAGATTTTAGCTTGTGATGTCTTAAAGAACAAATGCATGCTTCTCTGCAGAAAAAAAAAAAAAGCAAGGATGGGAGCGTGGAAATTTCTGACATTTGAAATTTCATTTCAGTGTTCAAATATTACAAATGTATTCATATTAAATAGCTAAGCAACCGCCAAGGCTGGATGAAAATCACTGGAACATTAGCTTGCATGGGAGGGTGGCTTCTTGTATGTCCTACCAAATGAGAAGGCCTCGTGATAGCCCAAAAGCTCTTCTCCAGTCCCCTGCTGAAGGGACGCAGCTTTCGTAACAGCCGCCTCTTGGCTATAAAAGAGCTTATTTCTCTGAGAAGCAAGGCCCTTTTCTTGCCCACTGTGTCTTTGAACCAAACAGCATGAAACGTAAATGATGCCGTATGACTCCCCGAGTTTCGTGATACGCACGGACGGTTTTCGCCAGCCTTGCTCACGCGGAGCGGGCGAATAAGCGGAGGGACTTTGCAGGCGACGCTTCCCCTCTGAATTGTCCCACGGTGGCCTGTCCCACCGGACCACCCTGACGGGTGAATGAACAGCAGCCGTTCATTAACGCAGAACAGAGATCCGGCGCTGGCCATAGGAAGCCAAAGCCCCGGAGCACACTGCAGTAGCCTTGTTCCCCCCTTACAAAGCTGCTCTCTGTTAAACCGCGGCATTGACCCGCGGCGGCGTACAAATGCCTTTCGTTAGGGTTTGCACACTGTGTTGTGTGAGGCTGCAGTTAAAAAGCACACAAAGAAAAACCTGCTTGTGGTAATTTACTGTTTAAGAGTAGTGGAGGTAAGCTTAATCAGGAAAAAAGAATGATTGGGGTGATTATGCCTAACTGTAGGGCTGGAGGGAGCGGGACACTCAGGCGCTGAGGTGGTGGCTTTACCGGGGACTCTGGAGGAGATGGATTATCTGCAAAATCTCAGCCTGATGTGGCTCTCCCAGAATGCAGCCTGCTCCTGAGACACAGGTCCTTATACATTTAATAAGGTGTTAAAGCAGAATTTGGAATGTTCATACACATTCCCCTGTTCTGGATCACTTCATTGACCATCTGGTGCCTTTTCTTCTTTTTTTTTTTTTTCTTTAAAGACACTCTAGCGTCCTGCATATTACTTTCTGCTTACCCTTCGGGCCCCAGTTTGGCAGAGTGCCTGGGAATGTGTTTGGTGTCCTGTCCCTTCCTAACTCAGCAAAGCACTGAAGACGGTGCGTAACGATAAGCTGTCATGTTTCCGCTCCCACCTCACCAGGAGAGCCTCATCCTACCAGCTGCTAGAGCAGCGTCTGTAAGAAGGTGGGAGAGGGATGCGAGACTTCATACAAACAGCACTTTTATTCTCAGGGAGGTTTTTAACACTTGTTTTGGTGGCTGGCTTAGATTTCCATATTTGAATACTAATGGCAGCCTGGCATCAAGGTGGTGGGAGAGAGAGCTGTTCAAAGAAAAAAATAATTCCTTTCATGGGTCCAAGCAGAGTTGCTCTCTGACACTGAGAGCTGAAAGACTTTCCAGTTGAGCCTCTGTTTCCCCTGTGTGCTAGTGCTACAGTTACAAATATAGCTGGGGCTTGCGGTGTGAAAATTCAGTTCATTTGCTTAGCAGGAGGAAAAGCAAAAACTCTAACCTTTCTGAATTGACAGAGTGAAAGGCCATATTTTAACTTAAAGAAGAGATAGTAGCCATGGAGAATGTCTGCTGGAAACCCAAGAAATTACACTGAATGAACACTGAATTGCATATATTTTTAGTATGTGTGTGCCTGGATGTGATTGAGAGAGGGAGAAAGAGAAGGACAGATCTGATATCGACCGTATTCAGTTTAAGAGTGAATGCAGAGGAAGCCGTAATTACAGACTGATTTAGGAATGAGTTTAAGTCTGGTGTAAATGGCTGTGGGTGCACGTTTTTCACACAGGGAAGCAGCCCTGCTGCCACTGGTGCCGTGCTGGGGATCCCTTCGGCCAGCAAAGCTGCACCACCTCCAAGGGGCACAGGGAAAAGCAGCAGAGCCACTTCCACCAGCGCTGCTACATCTCCCGTCTGACTTCTGCAAGGAGAGATATTTTGGTGAAAGGATTGCCGTGCTCTGAGCAGGCCTTGCTGTGCCAGCACCACACTGTTGTATAAATTAACTAATAAGATAAACCAGCTAAACTGTTTTAAATTTAGTTTGTTTGAAAAGCCTTTTACAGTGGTGTGAGTATTCATTGCTCTTAAACTGAATCTTTTAATTGTACTTCTCTGCATGGCTTTTGCTTTGTCATGTTGCTGAGCTTCTTATTTGATTTGTTTAGCCGAAGTATTTTGGCTAACGCTACGTTGTCCTCTGCTCCAGGCGGCCTCTTTGGCTCAGGTGCTACCACAGCTTTTCTAGGAAGCAAGCCAGGATTTTTCTGGTCATCAGAGTGCTTTTGCACTGCTGTTCTGGTTCACTGGTGGTGTTCTTATCTCTGTTTGTATTACGTTACCATCCAGGGCGTTCCTGCACTTGTTCTATGTTTTTATGGTGCCCAGAAGATGACACCTCTGTGAGCTTGTGGTCTGTGTGTGGGACAAAAAGGCCTCAGCGAGAGCGGCTAGAGATTGCTATAAAGATCTCAATGTTGTATTTTGTTCTCCAAAATGAAATTCCTGCTGTAGGTATTCCTACATGCTGAAGTAAGGAATCCATGTGAAAGTGTCTTCACTCCGTGTGTGTTTATTATCAAAGTCCTTCAGGTTTTGTTTGACTATTTTGATGTGTCCAGTTTCTTATCTGATGCCTTCTGGTTACCTTTCTAATTCAGGGACAAAGTCCAAAGAAACATTGGCATGTACTTACGGAGGGTGGAGTTGGCAGAGAAATGGGTTAGTCCTACCCCCTTTTTGATCAGAAAGTTGTCCTTGTAAAATAGCCTCAGCTGAGATCTGAAAGAGAAAGGGTTCCTGCATCTCCTGCAACTTCTATTGTCACAGTCCCCGGAAGGAATATATCTTATTTTTATTTAGAGGGGGCAGACTGCTCGTGCTGTGGAGCTGTGGTACCACAGATGATGGGGCTGGGGGTGTGCTCAGAAAGAGAATCAACTGCAGGCAAATGTCTCTTGGAGCTGCTTTCGTGACCTGTCCTCAAGGACGTCCAAGGTTCGAGGTCCCACATCATCCCCAGGTACTCCACTCCACTGTTTCATCATCCCTACTGTTGGAAAACAAGCCCTCACACTTCACCCAGGTCTCCTTTCCTGTGTTTTAAAGACTATTACTTCTTGCCGTAACACACCAAAACCCCCATGGTGTACACTTTATGTATGCTCTACATGCTTTGATGTAGAACATGTGTATTCTATGATTCTATGATTCCTGAGAGAGCACAGAAGACAAGAAAATTAACTCATATGTTGGAAGGTGACTTATAAGCCTCTCTGGCTTGACTGGAGGACAAAAAACTCCATTCATAGCATACCAGTATAGTTTTAAAGCACCTAAGGATGTCCTGACTGCTAGTATTTAATGAGTGGCGATGTTTGGATACTGTGAGATTTATTACAAAGAGCTTGTGTTTTCTTAGTATGTGCTTGTGATCTATCATCTGTCAGGAGCAGGAACAGTGATAATTCTGCAACTTCTTTCAGGTTGGAGTGAGCAACCACAGGTGCATACCAGAGTCACCAGTGAAATACCTAGGCACAGTGAGACAGCAGGTGATCTTGTGGTGATGGCATATTTATAACTGAGTCCAGGTAATTTGCATGATGAGTTATTCACAATGTTCCCTGTTGGTAGAGAGATTATTGCACTTATGTTAATGATGGGGGGGAAATGAAGAGGGAGGGGATTAATGGTGGTTGTTTTAACTGGAGACCAGAAAGAAAATCCTCTCTGGGGTCATTTCTTCTATTCTCCTGACACTCTGCCAGAGTAGAATTTACCTCTGCTCTGAACTGCTCCTTCTATTCCAGCTTGAAATGGCTGGAGTGATGGTAATGATGTCATTCTTGTGAGCTATGACCTAAGGTGCAAAAGAGCATCCATCTCGGAAGATGAACACAGCTCTCAAACAGGCAAGTCTCCTTGAGAGCCAGGTTAGTACTTTTTTGAATACCTAAACAACCCGCTTCAAGTGGCTTACAACAGCAGATTTTTCCATGTTTCACCAGGAAACTGGAGGAAAATCAGTGCTTTCACACAGAATTCCACAGCCATTGCTTTGATTTTGGAAAATTCATTAAAAAAAAAATAAATATATATATATTATTCTAGTGAGCTGAATAAAGCTGAATTGGCAAATCACGGATACCCAGAAGGAACAGTGTCCTGTTTATAAGGAAAGAGTGTGGTTACTGTGGTCAGACAGCTGGGCTGCAGGCCAGGTCATGCCTCCTAAATATATTTTATCTAACCTCATGTCACAGGCAGGATGTGGGGAATGTAAGATTTTCTCTTCTGAAAGGTAAAGGTCATTCACAGAGAGCATAGACTGGCTTCACTCCCTTGATAGCTGCTTTGCCTTACACCAGCTGAACCTCTGCTTCTTAATTAGGGTATCAGAGGAAATTTCCAGGCCAGCTGGGACCAGGATTGGTGCAGATCCACCTCAGTGGCTTTCCCTGGGCTGCTGAGAAGGTGAAGGCAGGCTGTGACCAGGCTTGAATGTACCCATTCTTCTCAGCCAACTGCTAGTGCTTGAGGTATGTCTCTGCTGGGCAAACACGGGGTATGACTGTAGCACATAAATCATGTGTGCAGCTAATGGGGTCTGGAAACCACGAGGCTGTAGGTAGAGCCCCTGGAGAGTCTTTGCTGCTACTGCTTGCCCTTGTATGCCAGCAGTGCTCTGCCTTGGCTGCTGGTGTTGCGTAGGGTGGCTGGAAGAAGCCGTCAGGGCTACAGAAGCGCCTCTGCTGAGTTGGCTGGAGCTAAGGGGACGTCTAGTGGTGGTATTTGAAGATCCAGATTTCTGTGTCACTGAAGGCATCAGGTTTTTTCCCTTGTTGCTGCAGCTTCCTCGGAAGTGATTTCATGAAAGGTAGGGGCAGCAGAAAAATTAAAGGCGTCATGTGTCATGTGTCCCTTGTGAAAGAAACTCCTAACTTTAATTACTGGAGGTTCAGCTCTTACTCTCTGTGTGAGAATCCCTGTGGGACTTCAGAAATGGGTATAACTGGTGCAAAACTGATTGCTCTCTTCCTGACTTGGCCTGATGGGTTTTGTAGGGCCTTTGTTCCTGCACATGGAGACCCCAGACCATAACTGAAAGTAGTTGAAACTTTGTAATTTGAATTTTGTATGTGAATACACAAAATATGCCAGATGTTCATGACTTAGGCATTGCAGTGAGACCCCACTGTATGATACTGACAGCATTTCTCAATACTGTGCATTGTTTTTCTTAGTCATATATCCCCTCCCCTCGGACAATGGTTGGGGCCTTAGCATGGGGTAAAACTGAAAGAGACAAGGCTGTATACATCTTAGAGGCATGCTTATACACTGCTGTGGCTAAAGCGAATGTGTGTAACTACAGGTAGCAAGACAACACAGTGAATAAATACTGAAGGGAGATTAAAAGAAAATTGCTAATACCATCCTATTTCCTTCTAGGATTTACAAAGATTTTCCTTGGTAAATATTACGCAGTTGTTCGTAGGTTTACTCTGAGGGAATGTGCTTGCGGAAAAACAACTCTCTGGCAAAATGATCTTCGGGGCTGTGCCAGTAACAAGTAGAGAAACTCAGGTGCAGCTCCGAAAGGGATGGTCCTCCCTGATGAGGATCATTGAAACAGGCAAACATGGTAATGTATTGCTGAACTGCCTCCTCTCTCTCCCCCATCTAAGAAATGCATCATTTCCTCAATGTAAAGGAACTAATTACTTATTTTTCAGGCTATTAAGCCAAATGCAATGTATATGTGCCCTCCCAATGTGTTCTGGAATTGCTGCTGCTGCAATCACAGCAGGGAAGGATTTCACTGCTGCTCTTGCCATGTTTTGTTTGTGGCACATTATTAGACAAAGCTGTCTCTTGTTTTGGGTATTTTTTTAATGAACAGGGAAACTTCTCCCCTAGCTCCGTGGTCAGTGTTCTTTTCTGAACCCCGGAATTAATTTATTTGAATGTCACTTTGCTATTTCTCAATAATTCTCTCTCCTTTTTTTTTTCTTTCTCCTAGCATGAGGTTTCTTATCCCTTTTCATGTTGGTGACCAGTAGGAAGACCTTGAGTGAGAATCTTTCACCTTTAGCCATCTAATTTATTTAGCCCAGACTTTTCTCTCTCTTTTTGGCTTGTGTGTGCTCATCCATCATTACCTTGATTACAGAACAGTCCTCAGGTATGGTGCCGAGTGGGGAGCGCAGGCAGAGCTCAGACACATACCCTTCCTTCAGACAAGCTTTCATGCTCCTATGCTTGGAGATGGATAAAATTCCCTATGAGATGTATTAAAGTGGTTTTCTTTTCTGTGGATTCACAAAGAAATGCGTTTTTGTTTAAAAATTCCTTCCTTCTCACCTCCCAGAAATTTCTGATTGCATTCAGTTTTTGGGAATTTAACTTGTTCTTATTTAATTCTTATCCATTCTTCCTTACTTACAATTTTCCCAAGAGTTGTACTAAAATCTACAAAGAGCAGATCTGTGAGGGGGGCGGGGCTAGTGGTTCTTTTTTTTTTGCCCCAGTGAGACTCTCCCTGCAGTACAAGTGTAAGTTGTTTTAACTTCCTCAACTTTTGGGGAGGAAAAAAAAAAAAACAAAAAACACCACCAAAACCAGTAGTTGTAAAGTCTCAAGATTTCACTTTACCCCTCTCTGTGCTGTGACTTTTCCAAGGTTTGTGAGGTACTGAATGGCTCTGTGATGGGAAAAGAAAGCAAACGCCTTTTTCTTTGTGCCAGCAAGTTCTGCAAGGCTGCCTTTACATTTTGATGTCCCCTCTTCCGACCTTGCCTCCCTCACCTATGCCAGCTATTGCTCCTTTGGGCTGTGCTGCAAAGAGGAAACCCCTGAAGGAGAGAAGGGTCCCTCCCATTTGGAAGAAAGCTTCCAGTTTCTAGATACTTCAGAGCTCCCTCCAAGAGTATCTTGTTGCTTTTGTGAAGGACTTTGTTGTGTGCTACTTTGTGACACGCTGCAAATCAGTTTGAATTTCCCAACTGTTTTGCAGCACATCACTGTATTTTCCACCTGTCTCACCAGAGATTTGAACTTTTTGGGTCTAAGCGAGGGTTGGTACACGTATTCACGATGGAAATCTTTTCTCCTTTCTCGTGACGTGCCTGTATTTAGCGTGAGCGTGCTCATGTGCAGGCGGTGGGTATCGTCATGACTGTGTTTGCAAGTCATGCTCGGGAGACCTGCCTGTGGGCTTGCACTTTCCCGGGCTTGCACTTTCCCGGGCTTGCACTTTCCCTGGCTGCTGCATCCCTGGCTGCTGCATCCCTGGCTGCTGCATCCCTGGCTGCTGCATCCCTGGCTGCTGCATCCCTGGCTGCTGCATCCCTGGCTGCTGCATCCCTGGCTGCTGCATCCCTGGCTGCTGCATCCCTGGCTGCTGCATCCCTGGCTGCTGCATCCCTGGCTGCTGCATCCCTGGCTGCTGCATCCCTGGCTGCTGCATCCTTGGCTGCTGCATCCCTGGCTGCTGCATCCCTGGCTGCTGCATCCCTGGCTGCTGCATCCCTGGCTGCTGCATCCCGTCGCTTCTCCCATGGAGCAACAGTGCCAACTGCTGGCTACTGAGCCTGGCCCGCCAGGGGTACCGGCGGTGCGTGGGGGGCTTACTCCTGGGGGTTAATTCTGAGGGCAGAGGTACCTAAGACACAGCATCCCTCTGCTGATGGTTTGGGTACTTAACAGTAATATCTCAGTTCGGTAGTCCTTGTTTCCGTACCAAAATAACATTCTGTTGTGTGCAGGTAAGCCCGTGCTGGTTGCCTTTCTTTGCGACATTTCTCACATTAATTTCAAAACTAATTGTTAATAGTTTTTTAAAGCTCTGTGTCTCTCCCAATCTCCCAGGGCTCAAGGACAGGAGAAGGCGTACGCTTTGAGAAATGGTATGGCCATGAAAGGTGTTATGTGTTTCCCTGGGATGTTTTTTATGATTCACTTGTGGCAGCAACTTGCCAACTATGTATTTGAGATGCTCATATGTGTAACGGCCACGGTGACCTGTGGGAAAATGAGGTTACGGGTTACGTATTTCTGCGCGAGGGAACCACACGGTGTTTTTGGCCAGAAAAAAGGGAAAGAAAGTGGGGAGGGTAAGAAAAAGAACAAAATATACAGGTATACATGTAAGATTCATTTTATTAGAACTTCAGTTAAATGCTTTAAGAGATAAAAATGGGTTTGTTTTTTTTTCCGGGAGAAATATCTAATGGAAAAGATAGGTCTGTTTCTTTAAAAGTTTCCCATGAGAAGGTGGTGTCATTTTTGTTTTGCTCCCTAAGGCTTTGTCTTTGCCCTGTCTCCTTCCCTTTTTGGTCTGTGGCCTTTTTCTGAGGGGTTACAGTGTTTGCAGGAGGTGGCAGGAGAGGGGACATGGATGGGGAGTAGGAAACTGGGGAAGGCCAACAAACAAACAAAAGTAAAAATAATAATAATAAAAAAAAAAATATTGAGACCTTGCAGAGAAAGGGGAAAGGTGTATGAGTAAACCAAGGAAACCTTGGAGCAGTGATCGGGGAAGTTTGCAGAGGGGAAAACTTGGAAGGGATGGGAGGAGAGAGCCAGCCAAACAAACTGAAAGTGAGTTTGATGAGTCAGGATTTCTGTGGGTTTCTTGCACCTCCCAAAAGACCATTTTTTACTTCCTCCAAGCCACAAGTGGTGTTCTTTTTTTTCTTTTTTTTTTTTTTGAACTGAACACAAGAGGAAAACAAATAAATCAGCTATTCTTAGCCCAGGCTGAGGCACAGGTGGGCTGCAGCCACACAAGGTCTCTAAGTCAAGGCTAGAGAACTTCGGCCACCCAGCAGGTTTAGCATCACTTCCAGCCCTCTGTTACTCATGTGATTTTTTATTTTATTTTATTTTTTTGTTTTGTTTTTCCCTAGCCCCCAATGTCTTCATAGAGAAACTTAAACTAGGAGGAAAAAAAAAAAAGGCATTTTTATGCTACCTTGAAAGACAGAAACATCGCAACTCTTTCTGTCAAACTGAAACCTCAGGTTTTTGGGAGGATTTTTTCAGGTGAAGCTTGTAAATCCTATGACAAAAGTAGCTTCCAGGCAGCACTGTAGCCTCATCCAGGAGACCCAAGGTGGCCCTGGACACCACTGGGAACAGGAGGGCCACTACGCTCTGCTCAGCAGAGAAAAAATTGTGTGCAAGTGCATCACTGCATATGTTGTGAGTCCTGAGGCAAGTTGGGTGCTTTGCTAAGCGTCAGAAGTGGGAAATTTGAGCAATTAGGGGACAATCTCAGTCAGTTTTTCAAGTTTTTCAGCGATACCCTGATTTTTGGGGGGTGCTGGGAGTGGTTTGAAAGTGAAGTATTGCCTAGCATCTGAGAAAGCAGAAGGCAAATAGAAAAGGAGCTTTTAATTTAAGGAATTTGATATTTTTTTTTCTAAACAAAACTCAATACTTTCTGAGATCCTGGCACATGTTTTTGGGACTCTTCCCTGTGTTTGAGCATGGTGCAAACATGACAATATCCCAATCTTCTATACTATAGTTTTTACATGTTCACCTGTATAGTAGCCGTGCCCCTCCCAGATACACTCTCAGTCCTATTTACCAACAGTCTGGAAAAGAAAGAAGAGTGAGGACAGCAGAGGTTATTCTAATTTTTAATTTGGCTCCTGCATATAAGCACTTACATGGGGTAAAAGCTACACCCAGTAGGAACTAGCTATACGTGGCCCCAGACCTCTCTAACTAAGCACAAAACAGCTGCTGCCCTGAGCTCAAAAACTTTAAGGAGTTTAGGATTCTTGTTTCTTAGCTAATGCTTTTGATGGGAGGAGAAAATTATTGTAATTATTGTAATAGCTGTAGGTGGGGAGAGAAGCACTTGAAGCAGATCAAAATGGTAACTAGATTATAGCAGACGTGTGCTGCAAACATCTGCAAGTGTCACTCTGTTGACTTTTCTCACAGCCCATTTTTAACTAATTTTTGTGGAAGAATGGGGACGTTAGTTTTGCTGGTTAGGTTGGTTTTCTGTCAAGAGAAGTGAGTGCCAGACCCGACACAAGGAAGCGTGCAGGGGAGAGAGAAGTACAGCCATTCCTTTTCAGTGACAGCAAGCTGTTAGGTGGACCTAAGCCGCAGTGTTCTGAAGGCTGGATTATCCATCTCCCGAACCCCAGCTGATCCTCCTGGCCTTTCTCTCTCCCCCACCTCCTCCCACAGAGGACCCATTCTGGTTTTCCACTTGCTGACAATAAGAGCACATACATATAAGAAGATAGTTTTAATCTAATGATGTTATAAATCTAATAAGAATAAAGTTCTACAATAAGAAATGTTATTGTAATACTTGTGTTTACAGTTTGGATGTTACATGGCATTCAGTTGGATTCCTCCTTTGCATGTTCATTGCTTAAATCAGCTAGTTGCCATGTGTTACTTCAAACTGGTGAGTACAGAGAAGTTTTTTTTTGGTGTTATAACCTCATTTCACAAAGGGTTTGGGGGTTTTATAAGAGTTTTGTCACAGTGCTTGTTATGAGTCTTTCAGGGTCTGCCATTTTAACATTCAATTTGTATCAATTATGGCCAAACATTTAAAATAGCAGTTAAAATATGTTCATTAAAAATGAAAAAACAAAACAAAACAAACCACAGATTTGGTCAATGGCAGGAATTTATTTAAGTCACTAAAGGTATGTCTGGAGGCCTGAGGGTAGGGAGCCAGGAGTGGCTGGAGAGCCACCAAACAAAGCACAGAAATGATGGAAGACGTACGAGAATGGGGCATCCCTTTTGGGAGCTGGAACAAACTTTCTAAGGTTATCAAAAATAAAACAACGTGCATGCTAAGGAAAGAGAAGAGGAGATTAGGAAAAAGGGATTGCAGCTGGTTCTTTCCTACTAGCTTGCCAGCAGGACTCAGTACTGCTGTCCACCTTCCAGCTGAAGACTTGCCGAAATCCTGTGAAGCTCCACAAAATGCTCTGAACTGTGAGTTGTTAAAAGACTGCTTCCTGGGCTTTTTGTTTTACCACCTGTAGTATTTTTCTTCTCAATGAAACAACAACCTGACAGGTCTGATTTGGACTCAGATGATGCCCTTGCATCTCCCCTCCTTGCCCTGAGCCACCCTTCCTTTCTTTACCAGGGCTTGGTTTCTCTCTGTCAGGGACCTGAACCCAACTCCTTCACCAGGAGCACATGCAGATGTGAGAGAAGCCATACAACAAGGTGTTGCTCATGAAGGAAATTGAAATTCTGTCAAATAGATTTCCTCAGCATGTACTGGTCTGTTTCTGATAACAGTGTCTTGACTCTTTATTACTGATGTAAATAATTGAGCTGGACGCCTTGTCATTTTTTTAAAAGTTTCTTTTTTGATTGAACAAAATGAAAACCTTTCCAGGGCATGTGATTGTGAATTTCAAGAGTCCTGCTCTAACCGTGTTCTGATTTATTTTACTTTCATGTCGACATGAGTTCCTCCTAAGCCATGTATTTCTCTGAATAAAGGCAGCAGGCTACATGTTTTCTTAGCTACTACAGGCCTTTGCCACTGAGATAACCAGCCTCTTGCTGTGAATATATTAAAATATATGTAATATATTATTAAGAGAACGGTGGAGCAGGACCGAAAGAGCTGAGCGCACTTGACTGAGAGAGGAGGAGGCGGTGGCGAAGGGTGGTGGTTCCGCAGGTAGAGGTGCGATGCGAGGCTGGGGAAGTCAGAGAGCTCTTACTCCCTGTACCAGCCGTGGGGTTTCACCGCGGTGGGGTGGCATACCGTGGGGACAGGTGAGGTGGCTGTCCCCGCAGCCTGAGCTGTGTGCGCGGCGGCGGTGCCAGGAGCCGTGATGCCGCTAGATGTCCCTTGTCACCCGAGGGAGGTTGGCGGCTCGTCCCCTTCCTTGCGCTGCGGGTATATGCGATGTAGTGTTATAAAGGAGCCAGTGTTTAAAGTGTTAAATAGGGAGAGAAGTCATGGCCACCTTAAGAAAAAAAATTTTGTATTAGCCTACAAAAAGGTGGTGTCATGGGTAGCAGGGAGAAAGTTGCTTCTTCAGCCTCTTTTCACTTAATTTCCCGGAGAATGATGCTCTGTCATAGGGAGGTGTTTGTTCTGAAGGGATATTTCCACCAGGGCCAATCAATATTTCCTTGTGAAAAGAGGTTGCGCTCGGAAATGCTGGTCTGGGGAGCTTAACACCGTGGATTTGGCTGATTTTTGCTAACACTGATACTGTTTTGCATGGTGCAAGGTGGGGTCCTGGCAGCCTGCACCAGCAGAGCTGGTGGGGAAGGGGAGCAGGCACCTGTGGGCTTTCCTTGCACCTTCTTAGTGATTTTGCCATTTTAGGCATGTTCATACTGAAAAAGGCAGGAAAATGAAGGCATTTCTGTGAAGAGCTGCTGGACCCAAAGCACTTTCTACTAGCTGTAGGGGGAAGAAATATATATTGGGGAAAAGAAATGGTCTCGATGTGGTTCAGCTAGAAGCCAAAGAAATAATAAATAAAACCTTTCCTCCTCTTTGCAGGCTCCTGGGGGGAAGCGGATGGGCAGCAGGAGATTGCCTGCTTCATGTGAGCTGGGAGAGCTTGTGAAGGCCATTGGACACCCAGCAGGGACCTTGCGCTGTGGGGAGAGCAGGAGCCACATGCCAGGTTCCTTGAAGTGGTCCCCAAGGCCACCTCTCCCCTTCCTTGTGGATCACCCCAGGCTCAGCCCCTCTGCCTCACTGGTGCAGTTGTAGCTTCAAAGGCTCAGTGTGTCCCTGCAGAGAGGGGAAAGGGCCGGGGGGAGAGGGAGCAGCCCCTGGGGGAGCTGGGCTGGTGTAGGCATGTGGCATGGAGCAGGCAGAGCGAAGGGCAAGGGTCTGCAAGCTCTTGGAAGAGTGCTTAAGGGGGGAACAGGGAAACCTCACAAACTTACTTCCACCTGGCCTCCCAAAACCTCTCCTTATGCTTCCCAGCCCCTGTGTCACCCGGCACGTGCAACTCCACGTGGAGCACACGCTGCTTGGCCACGCGGTTTGCATTTGCCTGTGGCTTGACCATCCCTCCAGCCAGCTGGTCTGGTCCTGCCATGCCAGGGGTGCTTTTGCCCCTCCAGGCCAGTTTGGCAGATGGGCTAGGAAGGCAGCCTCCAGCAATGGGAGTGTGCCTGCCTCTTCTGCAGTCCTTTAAGAGTTAAATCTTCCCTGTGCCCTAGATGTGTGGCCATGTTCTCACTGGACTGGAAGCTGTGTTTCCATATGCCCCTAGCTCCCATGACTGGCACCTTGGCGTGGACATCTGCGCTGCTTGGCATGCCTGTGCCCTTGCAAAGGCTCACCTGAACATGTGTTGGGCAACTCCTCCTGCTCCTGGTCCCCTGCAGTGCCCCATGCACCTTCTGCACATACCAGTACTACACACGTAGTGGGGTGTGCATGCCCCTACACTGCCCCAAAAGCAACTATGCCAGTTTATCTGCCCAGAGGATACCTAGTTTGTTATGAACATCTCTTGAATATAAGTAATAATGGACTGACCATGATCTGTTTCTTAGAATGTGATGCTGCGATGGTGCTGTTGTGTATTCAGAGTTGTATCTGCCCACCTGAGTGACAGAAATGAAGCATTTGCTGCTTTCTACTTCATTTAAACTCACGGAAGCCTGTAGCGCTCATCCTCCTCCTGCACCGAGGTATCCACGTGTGCCCTTTGCCAATCCGTGACTTCTTCACCAAGTAGCGTCTGAGGCAAATCTCTTAATAACAGGGGGAATACACACAGATTATTGTGATCATAATTTGGCTGACATAGCCTTTATTACTAATGGTGATGCTGGAGATGGAAAACCCAGCTTGACTCCCAGATCCCTGCTGGAAGGTAATAAAATAAAGAGGAACAAAACCTGTGAGTGTATTTGCTACCAAACCTTTGAAAAACACAAAAGTGGAACCCTGCCAGTGCTATTGCTGGCAATTTTTCAGAGCGGAGCCTCACTTCGAGGTGGGATTAGAAGTGGAAGTGTATTTTGTGTCTCTGACATTAGTATCATGTTGTGTACAAATGGAGGGTTTACAGTCATTTGACATTCGTTGGTTTTTATTGTAATTATTTTGTGCTGCTCTTAGAACTTCAGAGTATTTTTGAACGTCTTCTGATAATAGAATAATTAGAAAATAACTTCAGCTATTGTTTAAAAAAAAAAAAAGTGTCTATTTTGTTAATGCAAAAAACTGACAAAAGAACCGCTTCAGTGGAAGTGCTCTTATAAAAATGGAGCGGTGTTGTCGCTTTTCTTTGTTGAGAGCATTGGTGAAGGGAGGCTGACTCTTCCCTAGTTTCTTTTGTTCGTCCCCAGGCAAAGGCAGAATATGCAGCTACATTCTGGTGGCAGAAACTACTTCTCTGCTGGTAGCCAAGAATGAGATATTATTGTGTATAATCATATATGCATGATAATGATAACAACATATGTATAATCATAATGACAACAATAAAAAAAAATCCCTAACCCGTAGCTTGGATTTTGAATACCAGAATGAGCCTTCGGTACTCAGAAATGAGCCTGCAGTACTAAGAATACAGGAAAAGCTATTAGAATATTTTAAACATAAAAAGAGCCACTTGATAAAATCAGGAGCAAATAAAAGAGGAATGTAAATGTAATTTTAAATTATTTATTTCACTCTTCTTTTTTCATGTTAATATATCTTTGGTTCCTAGTTCACAACCACACACTAATTAGAAATGTAAGAAAACCTAACTTTTTACCGTGCTAATTAAACTGTATGTCACATAGACATTTGGGGAGAATTTCCCATGCTTTCCAGTGTGAATGGAAGGAAAGAGCAGCGGTGCTCACTTTAAACTGGATTTTTTTTTTCTAGTACCTTGCAAAAAGGCTTCATTGTATTTTGATTAATCCATGCTTGGTCCACCACGGATGTTTCCATGGAAACAGATTTATTTTTTTTTTCCTTGATGGTAACTGTTAGGCTCGGGAAGGCTCCTCGCTGCACAAAACTACTCCAGCTCCTAAAGAACTACTTGTTGGAAATTTTAATGTGCATAAACAAAACTCCCAAATTCCTCCTTAGTATTATTGTTGTCAATGCTAATAAAGAATTATTTTCTTAATTATACACAGTGGTGCCTTTTCACTCCACAAGAAAATGGAATAACAGTAGTATTCTTTCCACTGCAAGAGAGCACTTCTGGTCCGGAAAAAAATAGCCTACAAACCTTCTAAAATTGTAATTTAAGAGTGCTGATGTGTGAATATTGTTTAATTCTGAATCCAAATAATTTGGCTTAATGGCTGTTAAAATTTAATTAATCTTGCTTTGCTGATTGGCAGTAATTTGAACAAATTATTCTTGTGTAACCATAGCTTGGGTTAGGGAGTTTGGAGTTTGGTTTTGTTTGGCTTCCCACCCCCCCCCAAAAAAAAATACTCAATGGTCGCTACTTTAATATTTGCAATAGGTTTTGAAAATCAACCAACAGAGGGAGCGTTTGTGTGGTATTATTTATTTAACCAAGTGGTTGGAAACATGACCATAATTTCTCCCAGTATTTTTGGACAGCATATTTGTTGTGTAAAAATATTAGAATTCTTGACCATTCATAAAAATAGAAGATGTTTTGGTTTGGGGTGGTTTCGTTTTCAAAAAATCCAACCTTAACTTTTGCAGACAGTGCAAGTAGCTATTTTAAATTGATTGTCAGGTTTATTATTTGGAAACCTAGAAGGTTTAAACCATGGAGTATTTATTATTCTGGTTTAAGAGTAATTATTGGTTAAAAATACATTGAGGAAAACAGTTCAGACACCTCTTATTTATATTTGCCTTTTATTGCAGTGACATTTAGTAGTGCCACCCAGACTTCAAGATCCCATAATACAAGAGTCCATAAAAAACACAGAATGTAAATATTTTTATTACAATAATACCCTGACACTAGTGGTTGTTTAAGTCAGAACAGAGAGAGAAAAAAAAAAATCTATTGATTTGTTCATCCTTGTTTTGTTTCATTTTTGTTCACCGTGGCAGGGAATCTGCCAAATGGAAAAAGGAAAATTGCTTTGAGAGGAAAACATGGTTTTCAAATTTCTTCCAAGGACATAACGAAAACAGAAATTGTATATTAAGCTAGAGAAAAAAGCAGAAGCCTCAGTATTTTTTGCTACCTCTTTAACGTGTTCACTATTAGAAACTGTTTAATAATAATACTTTTTTTGCACCCTGTGCTCTACATTAATATTTCCTCTTAAGTTTTTAGGGCGCTGGTACTTTTACTATAATTGCACTTAATAATATTTCTATATTGTCAGCACGAGGTGTGAATGGACTGCTGCTCTTCACAATGTCTCAGCAGATCAGAGCCAGGTACCTGATTGAATGACAAGGGAGGCTGTGCAACACTTTGGAACAGGACAGAAAAGTGAAATAACTGGGAACACTAGGGACTGGCTGCAACTACTTGAGTAAAACTTGAGGAGGGTTCAGGGCTAAACATCCCTCTTGGCTGGGAAATGTGACAATGCTCAAAGTGGTCATGTAGTCAGGATCTGACGGTGATGTACCACAAGCTTGACTTTGGAGAACTGTGCTGCTCAAAGCCTATGGTTTCCTTGAAGACAATATTTCTCCTTTATAGGTGGGGCTGCTTCAATGACTGCTTGTTTTGAACCTCACAGGAATCATGTGACAGATACTTGGAGTTAGTAAGATTATGTTTTTTCCTTGATATTGCTTTCCCTGCTGATTAAATTGGGATGCAACTATTTGTTTTGTCATTTGTCCTACCCCCTAGAGTGAGCAACCCCAGGAACCTGTGGTGCCGAAGGCTTTTGGGGGCGGGAAGATACAGAACAATACTAATGTCATTAACACCATCTTAAAATTAAGTGGGGAACAGTACAGTCTGCAGCTCTGCAGTGTGTGGCAGAGGGAGAACCCTATTTATACACCAGCAGACTATTCTGGGTGTGCTAACACTGGGAGTGAGCAGCTGTGAGAAAAACAGAGAACAAGTGATAGTACACTCTGAAGTGGAAATCACAGCAAAGCGACATATGTGTTGACTAAGTAGTACTGCCAGTGCCCTCATTTCAGTGCTCTGAAGAGAGAGCTTCCAAATTGCTTGACGAATTTTTGTGAAGTTGTTACACCATGCAGCAATCTCCAGAAGTCTCTGGAAATGCAGCCGTTCTCACCCGTGCCCACAGCACACGGGATGACACTGCTCAGCAAAACTCAGTCTTGAACACTGCTGGAAGACCAGGCAAGACCTGAAATATTTGCCTTCCTCATTGCAGAACTCATTAACAAATGTACGTATTGTCCCCTGGGAATGTAGTTTCCTAATCATGAGGTTCTTATGTGAGCACCATGTAGACGGACTCCAGCTCGCAGGACTCACATATTGCAATGTTTACTATCACCTATTAAAACTTTAAAACAAATATGAGAACAGAATGTGTATTCCCTTGACAAGGCTGCTTTTCCACATGGCTTGGTTATTTATTTTCCTACCACGGCACTGGTTATCACCTGTCGGTTTTGTTCTCGGGGTCTTTACAGATTTGAGAAGCTCCTGTGAGTCTTTGTCTTTCTGTGCAATGGAGTCATTCCTGCTGAGCCATGGATGCAGCAGTAATGCCGCTTCAAGGGCATTGCTTGGGCAAGGGCAAGCCAGGACTTGCAGAAGTTGGGGTAGACTTCCCAAAATTTTTGAATTTTGAAGCAGGCTCGATTTACACCTGTAAATAGAAGTCAGACTATTAAAAGTGCTTAGGGCTCTGTTATGGCCTCATCTCTTGAACCGCTCTGCACTAAACATTGCAAAGCCTTGAAAATCCAGCAGTTCTTGAACACTCTGGCTCCATCACAGGTGCTAAGCCCTTCTCAGCATGGCAGCTCCAGGCGGCGGCACGGAGGCCCTTACTGCAGTCCTGAATGCAGCTGCGGCCGTGCGGCTATCCCGGCATGGTTTCCCACGTCGCCTGGCCTGCATCCCTCCTCCTTCCTCCTCCCTGCAAATCCTAGCAGAAATCTCTCCTGAGACCAGGCATTGCTCCCAGCGTGTCTGAGGGCTTCGTCCTTTCTGTGTGTGCTGCCAGCATGCCTGATGGTGTCTCAAAAATGTCGCCCTGCGAGAGTCCAACGTAGGGCAACTAAGATGATTAAGGGATTGGAGCACCTTCCTTATGAGGAAAGGCCCAACGAGCTGGGGCTCTTCAGCCTGGAGAAGAGAATGCTGAGGGGAGACCTTGTCTATGCTTACAAGTACCTAAAGGGAGGATTGAAGGAGGATGGAGCTGGACTCTTTTCAGTGGTGTCCAGCAATAGGACAAGGGACAACGGGCACAAGTTGGAACATAGAAAGTTCCATTCAAATATGAGGAAAAACTTCTGTACGGTGAGGGTGACAGAGCCCTGGAACAGGCTGCCCAGGGAGGGAGTGGAGTCCCCTTCTTTGGAGATCTTCAAGACCCGCCTTGATGCAATTCTGAGTAATGTGCTCTGGGCAATCCTGCTTTGGCAGGGGAGTTGGACTAGATGATCTCTAGAGATCCCTCCCAACTCTGACAATTCCATGATTCTGTTGTTTCCCATGGGGGAAACAGGGGAAAAGTTTGGCCTGAAAGCCTGGGAGCAGGCAGACTTACCCTCTACCTGCATGCTCAGGGCCCTGGAGTGACCTAGGCCAGAAGGTATTTGAAAGCTTTAGTTCCTCACCTGCCATCTTCATTAATTTTCGTTTTCTCGCTCAGGTTCGTGTACTTGTGCATAATAGCAAATGGTGTATCTGATATCAGAGGTTTTTCCAGTAACTCTAGTGTATAATTAACCCTGGCAGTTTTGCTGTTTATTAGCTTCTCAGAAAATGTAGGCATTTGCCTTGTGGAGAACACCAGATAAATGCCAGAGGAACTCATCCTGTCAATTTATTCCTCTGGATTATTTGAAAGAAAAATCAAACAATTTTGTGGTTTGGTTGCAGAATAAGGTGTGCGTCAGAAGCAACTGGGTCCTGTTTTCAAAACCATCATGTCTAAAGACGACTAACTGTGCATGTCTCACTGAAAATTCCTAGGATGTAGGTAACGTAGCAAAATTTCTAATGAACCTGAGGATCTAATGGTGCTGCAAGCAACCCAAGACATTTCCAATTCTATAATCAGTTTAGGTGTCCAACTCTCACTGATTGTCGGGGTTGTGTGTCTTACCATGTCTGTCTAAGGGTCATGCTTAAAGGTTAAACTTAAGAGGTTTCTTGCTGGTGTTGATGAATAGGAGTAATTGGCCGTCATGACGCAGCAGCAGCTGTGCACAGGAAGATTGTCAGTGGGAAGGTGTCCTGGATGAAGTTAAGCACAGGGTTTGGGGGCCACAATTTTGGAGGACTCTGCAGCCACTGCTTTCATCTTAATTGGCTTCTTATTTGGGATTGTCATCTTCCAGCTGGTAAACTCACAGATCGTGGAAAGCCAAGGTGAAAACTAGGGCACTGAAACAAGCTCCTGAACAAGATTCCTCTCATGACTCAGATTCCTCTCACCTTGCCATGGGTGAAGAGCACTGATGCAAGAACAGTGGTCCCCATGAAGAACCACAGTTCACAGAGCAAAATTATAGGCACATGCACATAGTTGTGTGGTTAATCGTGAACGTACGAAGCGTGTTCTGAAAATGTTGCATAACGTAATTACTAGCTTCTGTGCTGCAAACTCCTCAGGGAAATTACTGTTGTATGAATGTACACATTAGCCATATGGCCATTGTATATAATGTTCTGTTGGGGGAAAAAATAGGTCAGTCGATAATTTGACCTATAGGTCATCAAATTAGTCAGAATTGTATTTGCTGAACTTTAAAGCATAGTTATTTTAGGGCCCATGATGAGATTTGCAGGTTCTGAAATGAGCCTCATGACTTCTTTTTTTTTTTTTTTTTTTTTTTTTGACACAGTTGAATGTTCTATCCTGGCATCTTCAAAAGCAGGTAATGCGTTTGAATGCTTCCAACTCAAGAACCCTAAGGAGTCATTAATTTTTCTAAGCATCCATCCTTTGAAAATTGGTTGCTTAAAAGTGCTGTGAGCTGAGTACTCAAAATAGCTTAGAATCAGAATAACTGAGGCTGCAGGTGATGTCTGGAATCATCATTCTTCAAAAGCTATTGCCGTTCCAGGGGAAGGGAAATAACTTAGAGACCTCTTGGTGGTGGTGCTTAAAAACAGTGTGTATGAAGCAAAAAAAAAGAAAAACGAAATTCTAAACACAAAGTACAAAGTCGTATTTGATCTGCTTAATTTTAAGCTTTCTTAAGAGTTGTCCTTTTTTGTATTTAGACTTTTTGACCTTGTTTTGCCAAGAGGGTTTATACATAAGTTCAGACACATGTGAAGCTGATAGTTCCAGACCATTTTTGCATGACCCAGTTACTTCTGCAGAGTTTCCCCGTGCACAGTGAGCCATGGTTGTGTGCTTAAGGTCTTTCTTAGCCTCAAGAACAACCTGTGAAAATACCCAATGGGCACTAACGAGCCTTAACGACCCTGATCAGCCAGCCCCACCTGGGGGCCTCCAACCACACCACTGCCTGGGGGCCGTTTCAGCTCAGCCTGGGGCTGCTAGTCCTTTCCTGAGCTGTGCTGTGGGATGGTGGTCTCCAGTCCCCTCTCCTAGGTTGCTCTCATTCTGGCTTATCCCTTGCTGAGCTGTAGACTGCCAGTGGACACCATTACTAGTCCTCTACATTCAGCATTGTAGACTTGTGTCCCTTGGTGAGGGCCTGGATGGAGGGTAGTGACCTTCAGCTCTTGCTTCATCCCCTTTGTGGGACAGCTATCCAGGCATCTCTCTAGCAGTAAGAGGCTGATTTCCAATCCGGTTTCCTCCAGGATGGTGATGTGGCTGTTGCTACCTGCTATTACTCAGAGTGTAGGTCAGTAGCTATTTTTTTATACCTTGCACCTGAAAAATTTTTAAGGCAATATTGACTGCTCTAACCTCGAACCCATTATGTTCCCATGCTCATTTTTGTTTTTCAAAGCTTTTGTGTTTTACTGTATTTTGTGTTTCAATGGTATTTGCTGCTTCCTTTGTTGACAAGAAAATTTTCATCCAGTTGTGCCCAACTAAATTTCCTTGGATGTTGAGTATGCTAGCTGTGTATCATCTGAAATACCTTAAATAGAGGGTCTTAATTCATTTTAAGTAAAATCTTTTGCACCTCTAAAACTTAAGACTTCAAAGCCAAATTCCATGTTTAATTTTAGTTCCAAAAATCTCCTGCAATTAGAAGTTTAATTCAAATTCCAGGTTTTATTTTGCTTCTTACTTAGCTGGAAAATGTTATTGGGTGCCTATAATGTGTGTCTTTGAATCCAAGATAGTCATAAACCACATGAAAGTTAATAGGCTTTCATGCCAAGCATTCCTGTTTACACTTAAAAAATCCCTCAAAACAATCACTTTTTTTATAGAAAGCAGCAACAAATCAAGAAGGGATTGCTGGAGGCTCTTGGCAGGACCAAGTAAAGCTACATGGCCTACATAACTTCCTTGACTAAAGGCGCAATGCTTAGGATGATGGTTTTGCAGGCTCAAGGTATGTCTGCATGGTATTCTGCAAACCTGGGCTTGTTTGGTGCTCCTTGCCAGCCCCCCAGGAGGGAACCAGACAGCTCTGCTGTGAAATCGCTGTAGCTTGTTGGGATGTGGTACATGCTGGAGATGCTCAGCTCTGTCTCTTGGCTGAGTTTGTATGAGGCCCGGGGGCTGCATGCTGACATGGTGCTGGTTTGGAGTAGGCTCAGAGCAGCCCCAGCGGAGTGGCAGCATGGCTGCTGGTGGTGGCCTTCTTGGGGCTTGACTGGTGAGCCTAAATGCTCTTTTTGCATGGTGTTTTGTTTCAGTGGGTATGTAAGATAACGAAAAGCTCTCTGTGGGGGGAAATCAATTAGCTCTACGGAGATCTAGTGAAAGAGGCCTTCCTGGCAAAAGTTGCGAGTCTGCTTTAATGGTTGTCCCCCCATGTCTTGAGGAGCTGTTTTGTTTGAGCACTTCCAAGCCTTGTAAGGTGTGTGTTTCACAGCTGTCCTATGAGCTAGAGCTGACTTGCAGATCATCTTCTGTGTATGGCTTAGCCTTGGCCTGCATGTGACCCTCAAGACAATGTGTGTGGTAGGTCCTGTGTTGAGATTGTGTGGGAAAGGGGTGTGCTGAGGGCTGGTGGGACTCTCTCATGGGTAGTGAGAGAAGAGCACACCCAAAAACTGGTGTAGGATGGACTCACTGCTGCCTGCTTATGATACCATAAGTCAGCAAAATAGGAACTCTCTAGGGCTCAATTTGGAGTTCTAGAAAGTAGGCATTCTTTATTGCTGGGTGCACAAGTGATTGCTCCTCCTAGCGTGCGTGCTGAGTTGCTCAAGTACAAAGGTTATATGCACTCAGAATGTACATATTCATTAGATTTCTGAGAAAATATTAACATATTCATACTGTTTCCTGGAACTCCTTGATATATGTAAAGGTCCTTGACACATGTGCATTTATGTCCATTGGTGATCTTTCTTTCCAGAGTCTTCTGGTGGTCATTGATAGTCTTCCTCACTGTGTCTGCTGGTTGAACTCAGTATTCATGTGTGCTCAGCTCCTTCTCTTGCTTGGTTTCACACCTCTTCTTTATACCAAAACTAGCTTATTCTTCCTTATCTACCCTACTCAATAATACAATGTCTCAAGACTTCCTTTTATCTACATAGCAAATGTTTAACTTATCTGCTCACAAAGCATTTCAACTTGGATGCCTTGTTTCAGTAAGGAGGGGACCGTATGTCCTTTTGAAATCGGTATCACAGTTAGGTCTTGGGAGAGGCTGGGCTGTACTCAAGGACTGTGCAGAAACTTCAGCTGCTAACACTGAAAAAAAGAGTGACTGCATGTGAACGGTGGTGTTTCAAGGGCATATCCTTTTCCCCCTGCCTTTGTGGCTCATCACGAGTTTGGCAAGAGACAGACTTCCCAGCTGAAGGCTATTTTCCAATCTAACTTTTGGTATGTTCTCCAAGGCCTAGGAGCCCTAGGGCAATTCACGTTGAAGGTCACTAAAGTTTTGTTCAATATGAATTTATCTTTATGGCCCTGCTCTCTGGAACTGCTGAAATTATAGCTGAAACAGGAAAAAAACAAGGCAAAATCTCTCCAGATCTCTCATTCTTACATCCAGTATCTACCATCCTTGCTCATGTGTGACAAGAAGTGGTTTCTTTTGCTGCACAAAGGGAGCTCTTTGTTCATGAAGCAGTTTCCTTAAGCGCTGAAAATGCTGTGTTGTTTTTGGTTTGGTTTTTTTCCAAGTAAAGAATGTTCTTTGCATCTCTAATATTACCTGTATGCTCTTACTGGCATCAAGAGAACATTGTTGAGCTATTTAAACATCTGTGATCAGAACCCAGGCATTGAGCTTGGTGGCACCAGCACCAGCAGCCCTGTTGCTCCACTTGTGTTCTGCCCCTTGTCCGTGGCTGGTGCAGGGCATAGGGTGGAAGAAAAGCACCAGTGCTGCTGAGGAAAGGTGTGTGCAGGTGGAATGGGTGTTTTAGGAACTTCCAGAGCTGATATTGCCACTGAAAAGGAAATCAGTCATCAGGCTACAGCCTTAACCCACTGCATACTAAGGGGGCTTAGGTTTGGTGGTGCAGTGGTCAGAAACATTTATGTTACAGCACTGTAAGAGGGGCTAATGCTTTTTCGCCTGTTAACACAAAGAGACACAGAAACGCTCCCATTGGCGAATGTGGGGTGAACTATTATGCTGGTTTATGAAGGGGTTTGTACTCAAATTCTAGTGGTAAGTCACTGGGAAAATGAGTTTAGTTTCATCCTAGACCCATTTATTTTCACTACGCTTGGACTGAATCGCTTCTGGGGACACTTGAGAATATTTGTGTTCTAGAAAATGGCACAAGTAATAGATTTATGAAGGTATAATACACTGGTTTGAGGCTTTTGGTGACTCACATGCCTTATGACTGTCTTCTACATAAAACATTTGTAAGATAAAATCTGTGTAATTCACTTCCCACATCTTGCCAATAGTGTGAAACCACAGTCATCCAAAATGCAAAATATTTGTTATGGCATGCAAAATTCCCACTTTGTCCTGTGATTTAGATCTCAGTTCACTCTAACTATAATTATTATCCATCTCTCTGAGTTATTGCTTGTTAATGATGTCTTTGTTTCTTTGATTAAAGAGTTTAATGTCAATATATGTTCTAGTCGCAGTTTATCTTAGACTTCTTAATCACCCTTACAGCCACCACAATGTCTGGTCAAGTAAATCCCATTTTGAGCTATTTTTTTCCCTGAGGGAATGCATTTTCAATTAAATTGTGCTTTTAAAATGTTGGAGTATATTAATGTGGCTTATCATTCTCTCCAGCATAAATAGCTTCCAGCAGCCCTCAGATAACCGGTTCAGCATCTCTTCTTCCTTCAGCCTAAAGCAGGGTTCTCAACACCAGTTTGTTCTTGATAATGTCACTGGACATGAGGCTAAAGGCGGGGAAGTTGGGTGTTTGTCGGTGTAGTATGTGAGTCTCCCAAAACAGAGGTTTTGTGTCTTCAAAGCAGCAATCCTGTTAATTTTATCATCTCCTTGCGTGGCCCAAATTCTGCACTGGCACTGCAGAGCTGACCCTCTGAAAAATGTCACAGTTATCTGCTTTTACACTCGAGCTTGTCTACAGGCAAAAATAGGACTACTTGAATTCTCCTGGTATCCAGCAGTGCGTGTACGTGACCAGCGTCCTCTACTCTTGCATAACTTTAAAGGGCATCGACTGGAAACCTATCTTTTTTTAATTTTATTTCCCTTTTCCGTATTAAGCAGAGGGCTACTGCTCTGCTAGGGAAGGTGCTTGGTGGCACTTCTGGGTTCCTTATTGAGCTCTTGTAATAATGCGGGGCTGGTCTCCATGCCCAGCTTGGGGTATAGTCTGGGTCGTCAGCAGTTTCACAAGTGGGACAAGGAAGAGAGAAAGGATGGTTTTGTAGATGTATCTAAAGCTAATTTAATTTGAAACTTATTTGGGTATTTGTAGCAGCACAATCTGTAAAACTTACCAAAGGTCAATATTTGGGATGCTAGTGATGGTGTCCCCAGTTTCTGTGGTTAAATGACTGTCAGTGCCTGAGCTTGTTGGGTAAAAGCAACTTGGACAGGTCAAAGTGAAGCGAAGACAGAGCCACTGAGATCTAGTTTCTCATGTTGCATGGTAAAATTGTTTTCTACAACTCATTTATGAAATTTGCTTTAAATGTGCTTGTTCCTGGGTTAGCTGTGTGCTTCAGAGTACAACTGCTTCACAAGATTGATGTAACAAGACAGTGTATGTTAAACTTCTACCAGCCACATTTTGTCTATAGGTCTGCTCGGTCAGGGTTTAAGAGTGAAGAGAAAGATGAAGGTGGCACACGTTCCTCACAACGGGGTATCTGGACCTCAAGTTCCTACCAGAACTGACCAGCATTTGATAATCCAGAATGCGGAAATCAAGTTGTATATGCATTTAATACATAGCAAAGCACTGGGTAATCTACTTCCTGCTGCTTTTTTTCTGCTCTATAAAGGAATCATCTTTGCAAGAGTGGTTTTACAAGGCTTGTTTCCCTCTCCCCTAGTTATCAGTGGATGGCGTGGCAGGCACAAAGGGGTGCAGCTGTGCAGCCCCCCTCTGCTTGGAGGCTGCTATGTGTGGGGCCAGAGTCTTCTGTACTTTGCAATAGGGGCAAGAATATCTCTAGTAGTCATTTCCAGGCAGCGAGCTCTTCTCCCTGTGGAGTTTTCCACATCACTTGCTGGTGGGTCTGTTGTTCAGAGAGCATTAATTTCTAAATATGAATGAGAGGTCTCTCTCTACTATTTTCACTCATTTATTTTTTATATTTTGTTTTTTTATGAAGGCATTGTGCAGGAAAGAACATCTGCACGTTCCGGTCCTAGGCGACAGCCTAGGAGCAGCCTGCTTCCCTGGGATCACTCATGGGTGTTCTCTCAGCACTTCCCCCAAATTTTACAGTGCTCCCTACTTTAGACTGGACTCTGAGGATGCCAACATCATGGTTCATGTCTGCCCAGCTACAGGAGCAGCAGTGCTGCTCAGCTTTCCTGCTGTCCCCGTATGTGTCCCTACTTATTTTGCCTGTCTGGGAGGAGACCCAGCCCACACACTGAAGAGCTGTTCTACTTCCTTACTGCCAGCCCTGCTGGGGTGACAAGCCTAGCTGCCATTGGCACCTAAGTGACACTCCTCCCTGCAATGGTTACTGCTCATTCCAAATGAGTGTTTAAAAAAAAACCCACAAAACCAAACAAACCACAAAACCTTTCAGCTAATATATATATATCATGGATAATGGAAGGATTAAAGCCCCTTGGGCTCTATCCAGCTGGTGCTTGCTTACAGCTCAGCCCATTTGTCAGGGTCAGTATGTCTACCAGACCATCTTCCAAACAGACAGTATGTTCTAGTCAATGAACCACATGCCAGAAACCTCAGCAGATGATACAACCTGAAATGGCAAATTTTGATTAAGCTTTCTAGAGACGTTTAAGTCTGTAGACTCAGTTTAGGCATGAGAACCCTGGCTGAATACTGCCAAGTGTATGGTAATCGCTGTCTCAATGATGATACCTCCTAGTTGATAAATATGGGATTTTTGTTATGTTTTTGTTGGCATTTGTTGTTTGGTGGTTTGTTTTTTGGGTTTTTTTTTTTTTGTTTGTTCTTGTTGTGCTGGTTTGAGGTTTTATAGGATTTTTTGTTTGTTTTGGTTTTTGAGGTGGCTTTTTTTTTTCACATTGCACTGTAAACATTGTACTGTAAACATTTATTGACCATAAAGAGACCAGTTCTTTAAAATAAGAAAGGTGTTAAAAACATTATATTCATTGTTAGAATTGCACAGGGGCAGCTCTTATGATATGGATAGTGGGGCCCATGCTCACCAGAGCTGCAGAACTCCGGGTAAAATCTATCTGAATCTTTTCTTCTTTTTGCACTAAGTGTGAATACTTAATGCACTAGCAGCAAGCCTGGTTTTACACCAGAAATTGAAGTACTTTGTGGCTATGCAATAGCAAACTCGGTTTGGCATGAGGGAGGACACCCACTAACCAAAAATCATGACAGCCACTGCTCGAATTCTGTTACAAACAGTAATAATTTTTTTCTTGCACCATCATTTTTTTAACACTGATCTGTAGGAGAGGTTTCTACTTTTCTGCAGTTCTGTAGATAGAAGTCAGTTATTAATTTATACATATTCTCTGATCTGGAAGAAAAGGACATGATTATATTTCACAATTGTCAGGGCTGCTGTGGCTGGTGATGATTAAGTCATCTGCCAATTGTCCAAGTTCCCTTTGGCATTGCTTTTCCAGCTATTTCCCTGGTACATTGGATTCACATTTCAGGGTCAACTCTAAATTTTTGCTTGGTATTTTGCAAAACCTTGGACTGGATTAAAAATTTTCTATGGCAGCTAACAGCTGAGCTTTTTAGAAGAGCTGATAAAGGCATTCATTGCCCTCAATTTTACTTTTAGGAAAATCCAAGATGGAATCTGAATGCCTGAGATTTCTGAAAGATCTGATAAAATCCCTTGTTTGTCCAGCTTGGGAAAGATTTGCTGAGGATTTAATTCCTCATTATTCACAGCTTTCAGCTATTCTTTATCTGTAGAAGTTTTAGTAATATTGCAGACCAAAACCTTGACCAAGCCAATTGCTGTTTTGCACAAATCAATTCCAAGGTAACCAGTTACTTTGTCAACACCAGTAAATCTTGTCTGGGTTTACCTTCCAACTTTTTGGATATACTACAAGATATATAATTGCTAAAACTTTTGCTAGGCATTCCTAAATCCAGCTGTCTGGTAGGAGAGAGGCTGCCACAGCTCCATGCCCACAGGTCCAACTAGCTGCAGGGCTGAGTGTGCACTCCCATTAGGTGTGTATGCAAACAATATACTCATATGTATACACACCGCAAGTCACACAGATGAACACAGACAAAACCACTCATTGCTCATGCAAACAGAAACAGCACCAACAGCTTCATCCTGTTCCCATTTTTTGCTGATCAGGATCATAGAATCGTCTAGGTTGGAAGGGACCTTTAAGATCTTCTAGTTTAACCATCGACCTAACTCTGGTAAAAACTATCACTAAACCATGTCGCTAAGCGTTATTTCTACCTGTCTTTTAAGCGCCTCAACTGCTTCCCTGGGCAGCCCACTCCAATGCTTAATAACCCTTTCAGTGTAAAAAAAATTCCTAATATCCAATCTGAACCTCCCCTGGCCCAACTTGAGGCCATTTCCTCTTGTCCTATCACCTGTGACTTGGGAGAAGAGACCCACCCCAGATGAAGGTCTGTTAGTGGGAAATACACACAAATAAGCATTGTGGATCCATCCAGGTGATGGTCTTAGACACTCATTCTGCCCTGTGAAAGGCCCTTGGGTCATATCAGCTCTAGCTGTCACACACACGTGCACACGTGAAGGCGCATCTAAAAGCATCACTCAGTTGACCCAATGGTCTGTCAGCATTTAGTGTGGATCTCCTGATCCCTCTGGTAGCTTGCTCCTCAGTGTCTCAGAAGCACACACGCATTCACCCTGACTCCCAGGCCACTTACCTTTCTCACTGGCTGTCCAACTTGATACTCGCTGATGATTGCATGTTGACATGTGCATCCTCTCTTGCTGCAGTTGCTGATGCAACTACGGCGAAGACTGTGGTGATCTCATGCTAGACAAGCGTACTGGCCAGCCCTGCTTACATGTGACTGGCCCCCTTTTTACCTCTTATCCCTCTATTATACCAAGCATGTTTTTCTCCAAACCATCTTGCTCCTTCTCTTCTCCCGCCTACAGTTCTTCTCTTAAACGTGCCATTATAAGTCCTGTACAACCCCCAGATGCTCCTCCACTGTGTCCAATAATGAATCTCATGCTCCCATAGGTGTCCTCCTGGCCTGTGGGGCTGAGGCTCCTTTGGAGCAGCCCTGGGAGGGGCCGGGGCTGGGCTTCTCTCTCTGTTATCAGGTTATTGAGGTTTCCTATGTGCTCCTTTGTGTTTTTGGAAATGAGCATTTTATGGCATAGCCTGACACCTTGCACAGTTCAAAGGCTTCGTTCATGGTTGTGATTGCCATCGTTTCAGGCACTGAATTGGCAGTAACTTCATAGCAATTAGCCTGTTCCTGATGACAACAGTGTTTGAATTCATCCTAACTGTATTTTTTTTTTGTCGTAAACCAATTTTAGGTTATTTGAGAAGCTCAGTTTTCTTGACTGGGTGTCTGGTTAGCTCAAAGCAGAAGGATTTGACTGTGGTACTGCAAACTCTGTTACGTAGTGTAGTTTCAGGCTTGGTTTGCTGTCATAAGTGGTTGCCTGTGGGTAATGAAAAGAACTTGCTGAAAAATAACATGCACATATGGGTAAATGTTGGTTTTGTCTGTTAAAATTTTTAAATGCTGTCTAATGAATTTTCCCTTTCTGTTGCTTGGGGTTTGTGGTTGAAGTGCTGCACCTTACACTTACTTACATAATTAGCAAGCATAACAGAAAAGTTCAGTAGTAATTAGGCAAGTACAGAAGCAGTTGTTCAGTAAAGGTTGCAAATAAAGCCAGACTAGATGCTTTACTTGATTTCACGCACTACCCGGAGAAGCAGCCTGCAGGAAAAGTTTCCCATCCTCCAAGAATGGGTCAGCCATCTGGAAGAGCCACAGTACCTTTACCAGCTAAACCAGAGGTTTTGCTGTCCCTCTTCACTTGCAACATTTTGTGCCACCCCTCTGCATGTGGCATCTTTTACTTAACCACGTTTCATGAGTCCTTTGGATTACATTTTTTTTAGGTAATTATTTTTCTTCCAGCAATATCTATTTTGCCTTGTAATGTAATAGCATTAGCACACTTGGAGCCTGATAACTTCTTAGAAATGTCTCTCTTGTCCTTTGTCAGGGTCATTGCTGTCCTGTTCTTTCAAAACTGTGGCATCAAAAGTGTTTTGTGTTTTTTTGCATACGCTGCAGAGTTTCTGATGGTATTGATCTGTGACATTTTCTCCTTATTTAGATGTTGGGAACAACCAGTACTCAACAGAGATTAGATCTGAGCTTGTAGATGGAGAATATTCCTTCAATTTATGTCCTTGGGTGACACTAGATGGGCACCAGGATTTTCCAGAGTTGTGAATCATGCTTCTTCCATTATTGTTTGGAAAGACATTGACCTGCTTGTTTCTCCCTCTGTAGTTTCATAGCTATTGTTTATGCTTCAATTTTGCAATGAGTTTGTATGATATTCTGAAATAACTGGCTTTGCTCAGATCAGAGAAGTGCTAGCAGGTGTGCAAGCCAAACTGATATCATAGCGTTTGTTTTTTATTTCTATCCAAGTGACTATCCAAGAAAAGCAGCTCTACTGAATCATACCAATAAATCTCTCTGCCTGAATTTTTTTTGACTTTAGAGGATGCTGCCATGGCCTAAATGCAAAATATATCCTAGTTGCTGTGTGAAGGATGAAAATTTCTCTGTTGTTTTCTATTTTCAAAACTTTTAGAAATAGGTATAAGAAATATGATTAAAGAAATATGATTTTTCCTTCTTGAGAAATAACTAATGTTTAAAATTAGAATACAAAACGACCGGAATGGGTAATATCTCAGAAAAGATTTCTACAGGATCTGTAACTTCCCATAATTAACTGCTTTTATTTAATGTAATAATTATTAGCTGTATTTTGCATTTTTTTTTAAAAGCCTGAGCAAGGCGACTCTTTGTGTTTTATTTATTAATAATTTCAGTTCTCTAGGCTGAGGTTTGAAAAGCCTACGAAAACCCTTTCTTAACAGACTAAGAAAGACTTTACTTGGTCTTCTTAGTAAGCTCAGTACACCTGAAAATCTCTCTTTTCATTTAAGATGTTTCCCACACTGCTCAGTTTCTGATAATCCAAGACAAATTGTGCAGAATATATAAGAAATCATAAAAAGAGCTGCAAGAGCACTTGAATTTGATACAGAAAAGGCATTTGATGGTGTAGAATGGGTTGCCACACCACATGCTACAGGCACCTTTAACACTTCTAGGTTTGAAAGATGAGTATCTACAGTCTATAGCAATCCTGCAGCAGAAATGTAGACTTCCCTTAAGTAATAAAGCAGAAATACTTGTTATATTGATTACCATGATCCTGGACTTTACAACTTCTAGCTACCAAAACCCAGTAGCTTCTACAATTATTTCCACTAGAAAAATAAACCAGAAGAGTGAAGTCTTTTAATGAAGTTAATATTTACCTTTTTTTTTTAATTTATGAGAAAATAATGAATAGTGCAGCATGTCTTCCTGCTGGAGAATGCAAAGTCAGTAAGACAGCCTTCCTCCCCCATGCTGTTACACTGACACTCATCCTGTAATTCCAGTAGGGCAGATGTCTCCAGTAGTGACCAGATATAACTCTGACACTGCGAAGATGGAGCCGCTAGTGGAGATAATGGTTGACCTGTTTTTCCCTTCCACTGACACTTTGCTTTCCTGCATTATATCCTGTCTCAAAATCTGTTCTTTGTCGATTGAGGAGAGAGACAACGATGCTCAGTATAGAATTAGCAAGGGACTTTATTTTCTCATATTAGCTACGTGCAAAGTGGTGCCCCAGCCCAATGCATGAAGGACCCTGCTAAGGGGTGAGGTGCATGACCAATCAGGGGCATGTCATCAGATGCCAAGTCCGCAGTTATACACTTGGACTCCTTAAGCAAATTTCCTATTATTTTATTGTCGGCATAGGGTGTTCTTAGCTGGTGAGAGCCTGTTTAGATTGGGTCTTCAGGTCCTGTCAACTCTGAGGTTATCAGTTCATAGGCCCAGGTAGCATTCATTCTTCTAAGCAAGTCATAGTGCAGTTAGTGCCTTGTCTTTCGTACGTGACTCTGAAGACTAATGTAATTCTTGCTCTTTAGCTCCTAAATGGCCATTTCTAGTGTTTGTTGCACTGCATTAATTGCTAACATCTGACTATACTGTGGAGTAACTGCACTGCTGCACTTGTTTTCCACTGTGAATCATACTAAAAGCATCTGCCCTTGGAGACAGTCAGTAGAGGGCCTGAGACATGCAGAGACATGTCTTGGCAGAGTCAAGAATCTGATGTCTTAATTTCTGCTCAATTTTTTGTGGTTGTTTTTTTTTTTTTTTTAATTTAAAGAAAGGTCATTAAGGGAAGCCGCCAACCAAGAAAGAAAAGAAAACTTAAAAGAAATCATTTATTTCCACAAGGTCACAAGCTGCTCTATGAGCATGCAGACATTAGCCATGACTGCTGGCAACTTGACCCCAACCTTTCCTCAGGGTCATCATTGTTGTTTGTAGTAGCTCATGTGAGAAATCTCCGTCTTAATCCAGGCTTGCAGGAGACTTTAGTGGTGAAAATGTGCTAGTAAAATTGGGAAGAGAGGTGAATCGCCTCGGTGGGTAGCATTCTACATGCATAGACATCAAAATGAGTCAGTAGAGTGCTAAAATTAGCCAATGATTGTATGTGAAGATCTTGAAAAGTAGGTCACAATGCTAACATACAAAAATGATGAATACTGCTGATAAGGATCATGCAGGAAGCTTTGCAGATACTATGGCAGGAGGAACAATTGTGCAAGAGACCATGGCATTTTATCCAGTACTTCTTGTGTGCAGACAAGATGAGTCACATGTGAGCTTAACCTTAAGCATGTGCTGAAGTATTTTGTTAAAAGAAGACTGGCTTTTTTTCAGTGTTATGCTTTTTCCTTTCTCCTCCTTTCCTGGAGCAAATACATGAAGAGGTAGAAGTACAACCTCTTGGTAGTCCTCAATTAATTAGCACAGTTGCAGGAATGAGGGGCAAAAAAGAGAAGTGAAAATTTTGTTGAAGTGAACAGTTTAGGTCACAATCTCTCTCAACCCTCTTGCGTTTAGTTCTATTTTGGTGGTGTTTTGTCTAGATTTGTATCTTGTGGAATTGAAATTGCAGTTTTGGGGAAAAGGTATTAACAGAGATAACATAAAACCAGCAAAACATTTCAAACAGATCTCCTTTGATTAAACTGCTTTCTTTCTAAAAGATGCTCAAATGAGTGGCAAGTAAGTTTGGGGTTGTGATGTACATATGATTGTTTCCTTTGTCTGCTGCTGGTCTTCATCATTGCCTATGACAAGAGGAGCTCAAATAAAATAAAAAAATAATTTTTGGTGGGTTAACTTGCAGCCCATTTAACATGAATTTATGGCTGTTTGGGTTATGCATCCGTCTGCATAAATAGATGAGAAATGGCAGCCCATTGTAGGAAAGCTTAAAAAAAACCCCATAAATGTAATTTTCCTTACTAAAAGACAATCTAAGAAAAAGACAATGAAAATGAAGAAAGGATTTTTAGTCTAAGTGAAAAATCGGAGCAGGGGTGGAAATGACATGCAGTATAAAGGACGTTTTGCATAGAACATAATAATATGAACAAATCCATCAGAAAAGAACAACAGAAAGTAAATACACATACTCAGATTTTTGATACTATTTTCCTAGAAGAGACGTGTTCCACTGAATAATTGAAAACTGGTTCTTTGGGATTTGTCCCCAGAAAAGGGACAATACTTCAGCAACATTCAATAGTTGTTTATTTAATAACCAAAATAATTCAAGTTAAGATTAAGGAAAATTGTTCATATGTAATGAAATCTGCAAGCTATGAATAACTTAAGAACAAAGGGCTCAGTCCTGTATTTGTTTAGCTCTATAATGTATATAATGCCTTTGAGGTCAGCACCTTAAATAAAACCACTGAGTATCTAAAATGGCAAGAAAACATTCATAAGCTCATAAAAAGAGAGTAAATGAGAAGGTGGCATGCATGCTTGTCAAATTGAGGAGGGAGAAAATTAGGCTATAATTAATGATCTAATGGATAAAGCAGGAAAAATAGCTTAGAAAAAAAAAAGCCTAAAAAGCTTAACACAATAACAGGACATATCTGAACAATCTGCATCCTTGATGGACACAGAACAAATATTTAATATCAATTCACACAATTCAAGAGAAATTAGCGCGAGGTAAATCTGCTTCCAGAAACATCTCAGGTTATATTTCATAAAAAGGAAAAATTACTATGCAAATCCTGTTTAGACACTATTGGTAGTATATGTGCATATTCAAAATGAAAACTCATGTGTATTCACCAACATATTTTCGTTTGGGGAGTCTATCAAGTACCTTTGAGCATTTTTGTTTATTTCTATGATTGTTTTAAGCCAATCATTAATACGATTGATGAGATCCACATGAGATGTAAATATTCTGTGCTATGGAATATTGTATGATCATAGAGCCAAGTTGGATGAATATGGATTTGCATTTGCAAATACTTGTGTATGTTAATTTTAATCAGACATCTCTGAGTTATTTAACCTAAGTGTTTGTTCTTTCTTCAGTTTCTCTGTATTCAAAGGTGTATCCGTGAATGATTTAAAATCTTTTTATCACTTTTTGAACAGAAGCTATGACAGTGAAATCAAACTTAGGGGAGTCCATGGAGAAACTAGCTAGTAAACAGGGTGAAAATAAACTTTTTCTGTTATTTTCAAACAGAGTAAATCCATGGCATTAAATTCAAGATATGAAGGATATCCTTGTAAAATGAATAGCAACAACAACAAAAGCAATCCATAGTAAGAAATTAATCACTGGGGGGTTTTCCTCAGGCTTTGTGATAAAGAAAACTGCCTAAAATTTCCATTGTTTTATAAAATGCTAAGCATCCAAGAGTGAGTATGGGGGATTTAGGGAGGTTCAGGATGACAACAGATATTTTATGAAGTTTAAAATGTTCAGTGAAAAGCAGTATGTAAAGCTTTATTCATTATGTTAAGAAGTGAATCCAACTGAATTAATCTGCTTCAAGCAACCTTCCTACAATGCTTTAAGCAATATTAGTGAGGTAATGCTGAACTTCTTACACAAGTGGAAATGTGATTTAACAATAAAAAGATTATATTTTAGTACTGGAAATATTTTAAGTGTAATCCATTACATTAATTAAAATAATTTAGTAATTCAGTATAGAACAAAATTTAAGATACGCTTTTCAGTGCTTGAGGCTAGGCTAGATCAAATTTACTCGAAACAAAAATCAGTTATTAGCATATATGAAAACTGAATTTAAAAACTCACAATCAAATGAACTTCAAGAATTTTGTACATGGGAAGTAAAGTCAGACAAGAAGTTGTAACAGTGATTGCTGGATGTTATAAGCAGAGTTGAGAATAAAAAGTGGTGCTAGAAAATCTGCATTCATTTTCATAACAATATATTTTTAATAACCAGGTGTGTTTGTGACCAGGGTGTTGAGACCTGTAGAAGATGTTGGTGCTGGTATGGTCTGGGGCTAGCGAGGGCCAGCGGCTCTTAGCGAAGGTGACTAGGCTTAGTTTGGTGACTGCGTGGGTGACGATGCTGAGGTATCCCCATTGGTGAGATGAGAGGTGTCTGGGCAAGCAAGGCACTGGGCAGGGGACTCTCCACAGCATAGAGATTGTCCTAGACAAGGACCAAGGAATAAATGCAGCTCCAGACCCAGGGATGAAAGCCCATACTGAGGCTTCTTGCACCGACTCACAATTTAACTGTTGCCACCCAGTCTGATCCAAAATTACAGCTGCCTTGTATCAGGACTCACCTAGAGAAAGAGATGGCAGGGCCTCTTGGTGGTCCAAGGACCAGTCTAGCCTAAATGAGAATGTCTGGGTATGGGATTATCCACAGAAACAAGCAAATGGGGGATGCATAAGAGGTGTGCTGATAGCACCTAGATTAGCATGTCAACCAGATCCCAACCCACCTACATGCAGTTTTTCAGGACATCCCTAAGAAGAAAACAAAGGCCAGCTTGCAGCCATTAAGAGATAAATTGGGATGATAACAGGATTGGAGTTAAGACACCTCTATAATGAGAAAAAGGAGTAGTGTGTAAATCCTAATGACTTGCAGAGATGAGACAGGATGAAGAGAGGGAGAATCACAATGCCATTCCTGAAGGTTACATATATCCAAATACAACTGGAAAGAGCCCCGAAGAGACAGTGGGGATTTGATAACTGTACACCTTGTCCTCCTTCATGATCACAGCAAGTGATCATGGCCAGATGTCTTCGAGACAAGCAAGTCCCATGCTCAAATGCACTTGTGCATGTGTATCTTGGTTCTTGCAGGTATGATAGTGTTAGTGGGCAAAATATGTTTTGCTTCAAAATAGTCACTTTCCCCTCGTATACAGTCTTGAATTGAGATTTACTACAGTGATGCTATTGTGTTGCAGCATTAATTGTGTTACTTCAACTGTGTGGATAAAAAGGTGAAGAATGCAGAGCTTTCAGATAGATAGATAGATACTTGATGTTTATGTCGTGGTTTAATCCCAGCCAGGATCTAAGCACCACACAGCTACTCACTCATTACCCTATCACGGTGGGATTGGGGAGAGAATTGGAAGAGTAAAAGTGAGAAAACTCATGAGTTGAGATAAATCATAGAATCATAGAATGGCTAGAATTGGGAGGGACCTTAAAGATCAACAAATTCCCGCCCCCCTTCCATGAGCAGGGACACCTTCCACTAGGCCAGGTTACTCAAAGCCCCATCCCTGAAAGTATTCATGGCCAGATTGGATGGGGCATCTACCACTTCTCTGGGCAACTTGTTTCATTGCCTCACAACCCTCATAGTGAAGAATTTCTTCCTAATATCTAATCTAAGTCTACCCTCTTTCAGTTTAAAGCCATTCCCTCTTGTCCTATCGCTATATGTCCTTGTAAAAAGTCCCTCTTCAGGTTTCATGTAGGCACCTGTTAGGTACTTGAAGGCTGCTAGAAGGACTCCCCAGAGCTTTCTTTTCTCCAGGCTGAACAATCCCCACTCACTCAGTCTGTCTTCATAGAAGAGGTGCTCCAGCCCACTGATGATCTTTGTGGCACTCCTCTGGACTTACTTCAACAAGTCCATGTTCTTCTTATATTGGGGGCTCCAAAGCTGGATGCAGTATTTGGTGCAGTCTCATGAGAGTGGACTAGAGGGACCAAATCACCTCCTTCAAACTGCTGGCCATGCTTCTTTTGATGCAGCCTAGGATACGGTTGGCTTTCTGGTCTTCAAGTGGATGTTGCCAGACCATATTGAGCTTCTCATCCGCCAAAACCCCCAAACCCTTCTCCTCAGGGATGCTCTCAATCCATTGTCTGCCCAGCCTGTATTTGTGCTTAGGGTTCCCCTTACTCATGTGCAAGACAGTTTAATAGGTAAAGCAAAAGCCACACATGCAAGTGAAGCAAAACAAATTCATTCACTGCTTCGCATCGGCAGGCAGGTGTTCAGCCATCTCCAGGAAAGCAGTGCTCCATCACACATAATAGTTACTTGGGAAGACAAAATGCCATCACTCTAAACATTACCCCCTTCCTTCTTCTTTCCCCAGCTTTTATGGCTAAACATGAATTCATATGGTGTATAATATGCCTTTGGTCAGTTGGGATCAGAGGTCCTGGATGTGTCTTCTCCCAACTTCTTGCACATCCCCAGCCTACTCACTAGTGGGGTGGTATGACGAGCAGAAAAGTGTGTTATCAACGCTATTTTCAGCACAAATCCAAAACATAGTCACGTACAAGCTACTACAAAGAATTTAACTTTACCCTAGTCAAAGCCAACATAGTTTAAAGCATAGCCACATCAGATTTAGAAAGATCTGCAGTCAGTTTTTATTCTGACATGATAAGCTACGAAAGCAAAGAGATGACAGCAGAGATTTCAGTTTGTTAGTCATCTGAGATACATTACCTATCTTCAACAGTCTTGCAAGTGATAAATTAATAATTGAGAGGTTCATCTTCAAAACGCTTTGGACAGTGGTAAAAGAATTAATATCAGCAGCTTGTTCCAGCACAGTAGTATTCTTATTTAAAAAAAAAAGAAAAAAGATAAATCAAAGCTGAGCTGGAAAATCATGCATAAAAGAAAAAGAGCAAGCTGATAGATATAAGCAAACTGGAAGTCAACCAACCCTACCTGACTCTTCATCTTGATTCAGAAACTATATGCTTTCTCCCATTCATGTAGTCCTAGAAAGCAAACATCCATGGGTTTACAAAGGAGTTTCTTTAACTGAGCTCTTCATAGAATCTTGCATGAAACATCCAAATTTTAATCAAACTTGCTTAGGAAAGAACATTTCTAAAGAAATACAGAGCCTTGAGCCTTATCTAAGCTCTGCAAATTTCAGGAACTGGTCATACTGTCTTACTTAAGTGGGGGAATTTGAATAAGTAGTGAGAGTTGCTCAGATGCCATGAGACAGCCCCATGCACTGAAGAAAGGACCATTTATTCCACTAGTGAGTGGAATGTGCTGTTTTTCTACAAAGCAAGAAAAATTGGGACAAAAACCTTTGTAATATAAACTTGCATCCTTTGTGGTGGTGAGATTCGGATTCTATAGGGAGTAGATTTAATAACCTAAGCAACTGCCAGAGAGATTATATAAATATTCTTCTTCAATTAATGAAAGGGGTGCTGCAATAAAAGCACAAAGAAAGCAATTTATTCAACAATGCTAAACCGGGAAACATGTACTTGGGTAGAAATACAGTTTTGTCACACCCTGAGAGTGAAATTGCTGTAACTTTCCAATTCTACTTTGGTGCAGAATTTCTTTATCTTCTTGGTATACTTTAAGGCCAGGTGCCACGGCAAAATTTTACAATGAAGTAAGTTAATTATCTTTAAATTCTAACATGCGGTGTCATGATGTTGTGGTAGGAGCATGATGCAGCATTGTGTTTTATTGCTGTTTGTCATCACAGTAAATTGGCTTAGTTTGGAATTGCAGCAAGAACATTAACATTCACAGCCATTATTGCCTTGAACACTGTCCAGCCTATTCACTTCCCTCTCTCTCTCTCCCCACTAGTTCAGTAATTCTGCATTATGCCTCTTTGAATGCAAAATAGATTCTATGAGATTTCCTCCCCTCCCCTTACTGCCTTTGCTGGGAGCTGTTGTAGAGAGGAAAACTTATTTAAAGTTTTCCATCTTGTTTCGGTCCTGTGATTATGGGTGACCAATTGCTCTTTGCACCTTTGAGATTTGCTGATTTTGTATATTGGTGAGCTGTGAAAGCCCTTATATAGTGCAGAAGTTGTACAGGCAATTGAAATTTTCATTTGCATGTGTCGGGGAATCTAGGGACACCAAGTGCACAAGTACAATTTAGGACAGGTCACACAGAAGCTTCATTAACTATGATCATATTGAGAGAACATTCTGATTGCAGAGGCCCAACCTATATACTGTTTCAGAAACAAAAGAAATAGGTGAGGAAATCAGTTCCATGTTAACAAAGCCAGGTATCTATCTCTGGGAGGGATGGACTCCCTAAGTACCTTGCTAAGTGCTACAGTTCTAAGGAATCAAACACTAAACAACATGACAATATGGAGAGGTAGCTCTTGGTGGAGCCTGTAGGAGTGGCAAACCCAGTATTAGCTCAGAAATGGACAGTTGGAAACAATCACAGACTTATAGTCAAAAGGAATGTTCTTTTACTAAAGATAACTTCTTAGCCAAACCTCTCAATTTTAAGTATTAATAATTGTATCCCCACACATTCATGTGCCAGTGGAGGTTAGAAAAACTGGGGGGGGTTCACCACATCTAAAATTGAGCCAACTCATAAATAAAATGTTTTGGTTGGGGAATTTTGAAATAAAATGTTTCTTCATTTCAGATTTTTTTTTTTTAAAAATAAATATATAAAAATTTTTGTCCCATTTTCAGCATGAATTTTATCCTTATTTTCCAAGTGTAATGAAATAGAATGGATAGAAAGCCTATGCTGAAGTTGGCAGAGGTCTGAAAAAGACTTAGCAGGAGCTGCGTGAACCCTAAGCTGTGTAGAGAGTTGTGGAGGGGACTTTGGGGTGTCATCTGGCTCCACCTCCTGCTAATGGCATGGTGAGCTGGGTCAGGTTGTCATGGTCTTGTCCAGTTGAGTTTTGAACTCAAAGATGTAGCCTTTGCAGCTTCTTTGAGCACGTTTTCCAATAATTGACCACATCTGTTGGGGAAAAGTTTTTGTTAATATCCAACTGGAATCTCCCTTATTGCAACTTGTGTCTGTTGCCTGTTGCACAATTTTTCCTCTTGTGCTTTTGCTCTGTATGTACAAATAGGTTTCCCTGTCTACTCTACAACTTTATCATTAGGTTGTTGAAGACAGCCATAAGATCTCTCCTGACCATTTTCCTCCTCTTATGGCTGAACAAACCCAATTCCTCAGCCTCTCCTCGTACTTGTGTGACCCAGCATTCCAGTCCTCCCCTGCTGGACTTGTTCCAGTTTGGCAATGTCTTTCTTCTACTGGAGATCTCAAAACTGGGCATGGAACTCCACAGGTGGTCTCATGACTGCCAAAGAGAAGGGAAGAGAATCAATTTGTTTCAGCTGCTGGCTATGCTCTTGCTAATAGAGCTTGGTACCTGGTTAGTCATCTTCACTTCAAGGACTCATAATTAAACCACCACTGCCACATGTATCAGAGCTGACCTTGAACACAGACAGACAAACCCCAGAGGGAAAAGGTTGCAGAGGGAGGAGGATTACAGAGAAAGACGGTTTCCAAGTGGTCAGGGTGATTAAAGACTGTGCCTTCAGGGCCCTGGCACTTGTGTACTCATGATGGAGTAGAAAGAAACAGGTTAAGGCCCTACATAAATTTAAAACTTGCCCTGGGTAAGCCTGATGGAGATTCAGCAGGTACAGACGTACCTGACCTAACTTTTGCTACCACAAATTAAGGTATCATTTCTAGGTATCCCAAAGTGGTGGACCGAATCACCCCCAGAAATGCTTATGTCTGTCTGCAGACATCAGGGAAGAAATTAGACACTAAGTTGAGATTCACTATCTAGCTTGTAGGCAGCTAAATTCAGATGAAATGACAATTCAGATGGGATCGTACCATCAGATGGTAGTTTTGCACCCTTAGAGTAGAAAACAAAGGTTTACACTGAGTTTCACTTCAATGTAAAGTAAAATGTAAATTTTCTTCCTCAGCTTCAGACCTCAAGGTCTTATCTTCACACTGCTTGGGTGCAAATTACGATTGCTACTTGCTCGTGTTAGGGCATGGTAGATTTTTTCTTGTTCACTGATGTGGTTGGCTGCGCTCTGGGTAGACTTGTAAAAGTCTCAGAAGTTATTCTTCAGGGGGTTTCCAGCAAAAATCTATGGAAAAATGGGTTGCTAGTGTACTAAAGAAAGCTCAGTCTTAAATGAGATTTTGCAGCCATTTAGTACTGATAATAGAGTGTGTTTATGGTGCTAGAGGCTCCAAGCAGATGTTACTCAACATCCACCAAAACCGTTTGGGTGTACGGTTTGAAATCAACTGATGAAAGCAAAGCTCAGTAAGGAGTAAAACTTTCTAAGCAGAGCTAGATGGCAGGGATGAGGAGGTTGAGGGTGTGTGGAAAGAATTTCATCTTTTGAGGACTTCCAATATTAAAATTGTTTTTGTCCTAAGTAATGGTTCATCACAGGAGCTAGTTTAGCCAAAGAGCTCAGCTTGTGGCAGGGAACACACTTCAGCTATCTGAACAACAGCTCTCACAAGGAAACTCAGGTAACCACAGACTCATGTTAAGAATAAGACGAAACCTTGAATATCTTTTGACAAACCAAAATATTAAGGTGATGGATCCCTGCCAGCACCCCAAGACAGTACATATTTGGGAAGTTTTCAAATTGACTTTTTCATGTGGCAGTTCTTTTGTCAGACAAAATTCCTTATCTACTCTAGATATAAAAGAGGAAACTTAATGGCCCATGAATAGAGATCCTATACCAAGGCAATTGTGAATATCTAATGCAGCTGAATGTGCTAAACTATCAGTCTTTGAGCTCAGCAATAGCAGCAGCTGAGTCTCTTTCTCTGTAGCACAAAACACAGCTGGAGCGACCTGGCAAGACCATGAGATGCAAAGGGAGAGTGTGGCAATGACTAGGTTTCATGCTTGAGCAGGAACAAGGCTGGAGAGAGCAGAGCTGGGCAGGAACAAGAGACTTCATTTTTTCCAGGAAATTCCATGATTCAAAAAATGTTTCCATTTTGGAGTAAAAGGTCAGATGTAGACTTTTGTTTGTTTGTTTGTTTATTGAAAAGATATATTTTTGCAGTCAGCCAGAGCATCATACTTTGATCTGTCCAGAATTTCTGAAATTCTGGAAAAAAAATAATGCTGTAAATATATATGTATTCAATCCAGTTCGTGCTGCAAAGATTGCTCAGAGAAGAGAAGAAGTACAGGGCTGGCTTTTCAGAGGAGCTAGGCAAAACCAGGTGCCTCTGAGTTTAGCTGAAGTTGTGGGTATTGACTACTTTTGAAGAATCAGGGCTATGATAGTCATAATCACACACTCGAACTGGAAAGTCGAAAACAATCTTTAGCTTGGAGTGGTGCATCAGACAGACTCTGGAGAAAGAAAAGGGCTCTCTTTCTACAGATATGTCTTCAAACTTTTACTTGTAAAGGTCTTTCAAACTTTTGCTTATATGGATCTTTTTTATTACTTTAAACTTCAAAATCTCAGGTTTGCTTAGCAGTTTTCTCAACCGTAGCTCAGCTGTTGATTTTATTACTTTAAAATACCTTCTCTGTTTTCATGAAGTGCTGAGAACATCATCTAATTAGAAGAACAGGAATTGCTCTTGAAGTGCTATTACATGAGATTCTGACCGTGACCACCTGCAGTCAACCTTGTGAAGGAGAGAGAGACTGTACTTTATTCCATTAACACTTATTATGAAAATTGGGAAGGGGGGGAATGGGAATGACAGATGGTTAACATATTTGGAGACAGTTAATGAGGATGAGTGTTTTCCTTAAACTTTGTGAGGCAGGAGGGACACTGTTACGAAATCCACGGCTGCCAGGTGCTGGCGGTCTTCACCAGTGACATACTACAGGGGAAAACCTCTCCTAATCCTGGGCATAGAAGGATATTTCTCTTGTGCAAACCCTGTGTGTGGCCAGCAGTAGCCCTGACTCCTCTGGATTCCAGAAAAGCACAGCTTTTTCCTTCTGGAGGCCCTGGGAATGGCATGGCAGTAGCCACCACAGAGAGTTTTAAGGCTTACTACGCCCAAGTCTCTTTGCTTTCTAGCTTTCCTGAAATCATGCTTAACAGCCATAAAGATGAAAGTAAATGTAAATGAGAACTTGTTTGCATAGCACAAATGTCGGCAACACAATTACAATAAATTTAGAGACAGAACTAAGAAGAAAACTCTTCTTTTATCCACCCGTACTTAAACGAACTCAAAGAGGCTTTTTCTCTGTGCAGTGAAAAATGTTTAACCAAATTTGTTACTTGGGATCCTTTCTGGGTATAACGTTTATGCCTAATTTACTCTCTGTGGTTCCATTTAGAATGTAATTTAATCAAAATGTTGATTTCAATCTTTTCCCAGGGGTTTGCCTCCCATCTGCCACCTCACTTTCATAAATACTTATGTTTTCCTGGCATGCCTAGGTGAAACCATCTTCTGCCTCGATGATAAAGAGGTTCTGTTAGCAGCCCTCCTAAACTATGAAGAAACCCCCGAGTTACTGTAAGCAGAACGCTCTTGTCGGCCCGGTACAGGCACATTCATAGCTCAAGGCTAAAAGCTTTTTTCACAGGCTGAACCTTACATTTGTATCCATGTTAAAGCGTACGTTTCCCTTCAACTCTGCAGTCCTATTTCGAATAAGCGCATACCTGACGTTCTATGTACGTGTAGCGCTTGTTTTTGGTTGGCATTGCTGCTAGTGGTAAGCACGTTGGTGTGACAGTGTGTTAGTGCCCGGTCCTTGTGATAGCTATAGTGTAACTTAATAAACGTTCTGATTTTGAAGCGAAGCATTCTAGCAGACATGGTGTCTCCTGGAAGACATCAGAAAATGCTGGATATAGAGGGTGATTTAGTTGTTTTCAGTGCTTTTTTTGGGGTGGATTGTTTTGTTTTGTTTTAGTTTCTTCTTTTTGCGGGGGGAGGTGGGGGGTATTCTTTCTTTTTTTCTTTTTTCTGATTACACAATTTACATGGAAATAAACTCATTGCTAGTTTAGGGTTAATCTGTACCTGATGCTTACTGCTAGTTTGCCTCAGAAGCTCAGTCATAATCTTTTATTTGCTGATTTAATTATCTCCATAGCAACTAATTGTGATTTATTAATAATAATACTAGTAGTAATTGAAACAGAGCAATGGGGAAAGTATACTTTGTATGAGACACGTTGACAAAATTGTTTCCGAATAAAATGTCTGTCAAATCTTTATTACTTTAAAACAGGTGATCTTAATAGGTGATCACTATGCAATGATTGCATAGGGAGATGGGAGCTTTTCTAGACTTCCTACACAGCAGAATGCTTTTAGCTTTTTGTACTTAATTTTATGTGGTGCCTGATCCAAAACTCATCAAAACATCGATTTCAGTAGTTTTGGGATCAAGCCCTTCTTTAAGTAATATCTGAACCCACTGTCAAGCAATCATTCAAATTTTACAATCTTTCGTAAAAGAAGAATTTAATCATAAATAAACAAACTAATTAGATTTAAATCTGCTCTTGTGATGAAGAACAGGAAATTGAAGATTAAGGATTGTGTTTAACTGGGGAATTTATTCAATAGTCCTATAAACTCACTGAGGAACAGATTTCTTGTCTCCGTTGAATAAACAGGTTTCGATAATTCAAAGACTTTATTCCTAGAGTCCACAAATCCAAAGTCTCCTACATTTGCTTTAGAGATGAGGAAGGCAGAGCTAATCCTGATTGGATTTTTACATGTAAATCCCAGGGATTATAGGAGCCCTTTCAGGCTTGGTGCTTTACATCACTCTCCTGAGTAAAACCTACAAAAGTGGGGCAGGAGGCCTAGAAAACACCTCTACATTCACCTTGAAATGTTTTTCTATTTATGACTTGCTTGTGGCTTGGAGGTGGGGCACGGAAGTCCTCTGGGGCTTATGGAGAGAAAAACATGAGATTCTTAAGAAAACAGACATGCTGGAGAGGCTACAGTAAATCTGCCTCTGAACTTGCAGGTCTTGTCTGCTCAAGAAAGCTGCTCTTCTTGTGCAGTCCCCTTCTCCCTTGATGTCCTCAGCAGTTGCTCTTAGCAGCAATACTGCAAAGCACGTGGGACTGCTGGTAATGCACCAGCACACGCTCATGATTTCAAAAACGTGCTCTGCCTCAGATTGTAGAGTTGCCACCATGGCTCCTGGCAGGGCTCTCTTAGCATTGAGTTCCCTGACACTTGTACGATGGAAGAGATTTAAAAAAAAAAAAAAAAATAACCAAGAGGATTTGTGATGTTTCTTGCCCCAATAAATACCCGCACAGGTGACCCTGGGCAGTAAGATCCTACAGTAAGCATTTACTCCACATAGAAAGCCTTCTCCCCATAGCCTGCCCCAAGAAATCCTGCTGATCCTTCATGCTTCAACAAGGTCAAAGCTCAACTGATGCAAAACACATGGCTTGTTTTCCAGGCTGCTGCTTTAACATGCAGGAGAGGGAACCTGTCCAGAAATTAGGTTGCCAGCCTTGAACTTGGGAAATTGTTTTCAGTTTTCTGTTCTGCAGTTGATTACTTATAAGACCTGAAGGAAATAATTTAGTGTCAGATTCTTCAAGGCATAATGCCTATTTGCTTTCCATGGAAATTGGTTAAGGTTAGATGCTAAATATCTTGATGTTCTCCGGTGGACATTTGAGTTTGTACCTGAAAAATAGAGATGAGATGATTCATATACTTGATAAATGTACTAACAATTGTGAAGTTGTCATACCTAATAGATATACAAGTCATAAATTTACCGTAAATAGGACTACATGGTTCCTGATGCTAATTTGACCTTTCCATCTTGTTTGAAAGGACATTTTTGGCTGTAAAGATGAACTTCTTGTAATATTGAGATCAGTGGTGAATTTTATTATTACTTCTGTGGATCCACTTACTCTTCAAGGGATTTTACTCTTATTTATATTTTTTTTCCCATAATAATTGAAATAATGTCTACATCACTAGGTCTGTAAGTTAGCCATACAAAAGAAACAGTCAGCATCAGTCAAGGCAATGATGAGTTTGTCTAGATGGAAAAATACTGTACCATGCAGAGAGCACACAAGCACCCAATGGCTACATTTTTCTCTAGAGCTTGAGAGATTTAGATTCAATCATCCTCTCAGGACTAGAAGCAGTCTCGCCAGGATAAAGTGACTCTCTTAATACACTTCTTAGAAGGGCTTTAGTTGCTTTAGCTCTTTGAGTGAGTTCATACAGGGTCTCTGTGTGACCTGATATGTATTCTGAGACACTGGCCAGAATTTGGGGTTGAAAATAAGGACTGCAGGTGGCCAGAAGCTAATCACTTTCTGCTTAGGCCTTTACTGACTGAAAAATGTAGGGCTTCTGCCTCTGAAACCTCTCAGAAATTGTTGATTGTTTTATTCCTTTCATTTGACCTCTGCTGTTTGCCACCTTCCTCTGCTGTGGTTGTCCTCTTCTACCTGTTGGAAGTTAATTTTCTGCCTCTTGTCCTTTCAGGAACAAACTAGCATTGCTTCCTCTTTATTTCATTGTGAGCAAGTACCACAGGGAACACCATTAGTAGGAGAATTTATAACCCTGCAAAACCCACTTTTTATTCTTTACTTGTTGCTGGAGGACCAGTAGAGGAAAAGTGGTGCAAGAATTTTTTTTTGCCTATTTTTTTTTTCCTACTGTATATAAATAAAATTAACTTGGTTGATTCATACCTTTTCCACCCAAAATGCATTGACTTAAATTAAAGCACTTGTCAGAATAGAATTAAATGCTCTGGTGGTGATGAATCAAGGGAATCCTCAACCTCTTCTTCCATGAATTTTAAGAAAGGAATAATTTTTTTTTTTTGTGTACTTTCGGTCTAGAAAAAAGCTGAAATTGTTGTGTGGTACCACTTGCATTGTGGTGAATCAATCACAGGAAATAAATAGTGGTGTCAAGCTGCCTCTTTTTGGACCTTTGTTACTTTGTCTCACCTTACGGACATGAGCAGTTTTTGGGCAAGTGACAGATTGCTACAGGCTGGTCAGAGTAAGATCTGGGCAACCAAAAGCCGGTGCAATGCACTGGTGGCAAATAAAACAAGTCAACTCTCCACATTCATTTTCTGTAAGAATTTTCAGCATCAAGCAAATAGGACCTGTTAATAACAGATGAGCAATTTGTAATGAAGGAATCCTGATTTAACCATTTTGCTGGTATTCACCACTGCTCTTAGTGCTCAGAGTTGGTCAGACTCTGGCTGAAGAGGGCTGGTGTTGGAGAGGGACACTTACACCTTTGTCTGCAGAGGCTTTAAGGAGAGAGGAAATTAAAGGGAACAACAGGACAAGCGATCACCTCTACAAAAAGGAAAAATGCATGTGTGCAGAGTTTCCCAGACTGCCTTAACATTGTACATATTCAATATTCAGAATTATTCTCTGAATAATTTATGCAAACATATTCCAGTGCTGCAACCATTTCACTGAGTATTTGCTATTTTGGGGCTTGTGGTTGGTCACCTATTTCCGTGTGATGGTTACCAGTCTCTGCACACATGATTCTTATGTATGCCTCTTTCGGGTGAATATATTTGACTATTTACAAAGCTTTCCCTATCCGCAAATAAATTTTGCTTTCTGTAGTGTGCATACAAAAACCAAACCAGAAATAAAGGGTTGCAAATATTGTCAGGAGGAACATCAGTACCAATGAAATGCATCTGCACAGAATTTTTTTTTTTTTTTTCTTACAGTGCTCTGGTTGTAATAATGGCTTTTGTAGGAGAACAGGAACTTACCCCTTTAAGTTACTCCCTGAGGTAACTTTGGGGAATGCCTGGAGGGAGGCCTGAAGCCCTCCTGGCAGCTCTGAAGGCAGCGAGCAGCCCAGCAGCACTGGGTCTCTGGCCCTCGCCAGCCCAGGAAGCAAAAAGCCGGGCTGTGAGGCCCAAACTCTGGTTTGGTGCACCGCAGCACGGAGCCCACCTTCCCGCAGGGATGAAAACAGTCAGGGACAGTGTTTTGTTATGATTTACAAAAAGATGAAAAATGCAATGATTTTCCTTCTTTCTTCCTCTCCATGTATTATTCCATCCTTTCTCCCAGTTAGATTTATCCATTTGCGGGGGTGGGGGGGGAGGGGAAACAAACAACAAAAAGCCCCCAAAAAACTAACAAACCAAAAAAAACCCCAACCCAATCATACGGACATGGCTTCTTATTTCTCTGCTCTGTCACATGCAGCTTGGAGAATTCTCTGTTGCAATTCTTTGCCATCCAGCGCCGGGCAATAAAGCTCCCTGTTACGGCCGCGTAGCGCTGCCCGGCCCCCAAGAAGCGGCACACGGGGCTGCAGATGAAAGGGACATTAATAAGCCCAGTGAATTTTCAGTTCTCTCCGAAGGCGAATTTAGCTGTGCTCTCTCCCGCTGTGCGCAATGATAATGAGGCAATCGATGGTAAACAGGTGCAGCGAGGAGCTGCTCGGCGTACAGCGAGCCCTCGCGCTCCGCTGCCACGCTCAGCCCCTGAATCTTAATATCATTCCAGAAAGAGTGACAGAATAATAATTCCCATCTCCTGTTAAGGTAGAAACCTGTTAAATTCAGAACCTTCTGGAATTAATGCTGTTCTTTTCCACGGGTTCGTTGCATTTGCCAAGCTTCATTTCAGGAATTTCTCGAGCAAGGAAATGCATCTTTAGGAATTATTTGTGTAATGAATTATTTACTCATTATCTGACGTTTTAGACCATTTTATAAATCTTTAAGTACTTAGAGGTTTTGTGTGGTGGTTTTGGGGTGGTTTTTTTTTTTACGCTATTCCACATTTATAATTAAATTTTAAAATACCCCTGGGTTGTGTCTACCTTTAGTTTGATTCTAGTGCTGTGGTCTCGATCACCTTTTGTGGGATGGCAGGAGCAGAAAACGCACACATGTATTAACACATGCACACGCATGTGAACACAATTCTCTAGTTCTAGTTTATTTACCCCATAGACAAAAACTTAGCACTTGAGGGGTAATTGCTGAGTTTCAGTAGGACAGTATCCCTTCTCCGCAGAAGGGGAGTGGGGACCTACCACGGGTAAGTGTTGGCTGGGCATGATGCTGTTAGTGCCCGGGTGAGGGGATGGCACAGTGCAGGGGCACTGCTTTCTGCTCTGCTCTTCCTGCGTTCCCAATCTTGCAAAGGGTTTTTATTGGGTTTTTGTTTTTGTTTTTGTTTTTTTATTCTTCCTCCTTTTCTCCTCCTTTGCATTTTCATCATATAGGAGATGTTTTATATCTATTCAATAGAAGTTCTTTGTTCCCTTTTTTATGGCTTCTTCGTTATGCCCTAAAGCAAGCCCTGCCCAGTTCTTAGGGTTGCATTCCTTTACTGACCATCCTCGACCATTTGTATTCGTGCTTTTACCTCTGGAGTAGTCCTGTGCCTGTACTTTCAAGGCTTCTGCTGTCATTCTACGGGTGTATTCTCAGGGGCCCCTGTGACAACCTGCTCAAAGAACACTAAAAAGACAAAAAGCCTCATATATTCATGTCTCAATACAGGAAACTTCTACTCAGCTTTAAATATATGCTGAACTATCTTTTTTCAGTATTTGATATTTTTAAAAAATTTGTCACTGGAATGACATCTTTTCCTCTTCCTCTTTGAACGAATTTTATCTGATCTTTTCTGTGTTCTTTGTGCCTAGAAGCTTCCACAGGAACCCCTGTGCTGAGAAACATATGTACACATGACTCAAAAAACATCTGCTTCTCTGTCACCTGAAAGACTTTCCACAGAAACCTAATGCATAATTTATAGTAGAGATCTTTGTCATGTTTGGAAGTTGTAGCTGTTTTACCTTAGGTCTACAAAGGGGAAGATGCTTTTCCTGGACCGAAGAGCCCAAAATCTAGTCTTAGTACTGCAGATACCAACTCACATGTTTGACTTGGGCAATATCTGCTCTGTACCTGATAGGCTGGTCATGTGGTGCCTTGAACGCCATGTCACTCTGTAGCTCCAGCAATGCGCTTGCTTTTGTGCCTGCCTAAATTAAGCCCAAGCCTGCAGGTCTCACCTGCCTTTATGGGATGCAGTGAGGAGATCCCTCAGCAGTTCTGCCTGATACAAGTAACCAGTAACATGAATGGGAATATAAATTGCCTTTGTGCCTATTCTCAGGACTTCTGTAAGCAACAGTTTAAATGCAGCCCATTGCCGTAGCACTTCAAGCACAGTCAGATAAGGAGGCAAGTCCCTGGGGTGAAGGTGCATCCTCTGTGCAGCAGACAGCAGCACTCCCATTGCAGTGGCATCGTGTCAGTTATGCGTAACAAATACCATGGACATAGTGCACCCGTGAGACAAAAAACTTTGATCACAGATTGAAGGGTGCAAAGGTAATTTAGACAGGGTCTCCAAACTCAGCTCTCCTGCTGTTTTGCTCATGGCAAGAGTGGGAATAGATGCTAGTGCTGGTGAGAGGGTCCTTAAGACTTCAATCTATGTTCATTACCAAAGAATGTAAGTGTCTCCAAAAACAGATAATCAGATTTTTTGTTCTCTGGACAAGTGAAATTGTCTTCCTTTTCCAGTACCACATCAAGGATGTTACCTGTGACTCCTCAGTTTCAAAAGAGAAAAGTTCAATAAATATAAAAATAGTTTTCTATCCTTTATTTAGGATTTGTTGCAAAGCAGTTGTGCATGGTACCACACCCACATTGGGTGAATCCCTGATACTGCCCGGGTATACAGTTTTGACTTACGCTTTCATTATAGATCTGAAATACACGAAGTGAAACCCCCACCTGTTGTGTGTACCACGTGCTGAATAATAAATCGACGTAACATCATGTCTCAAAACCTAAATTTGTTCTTTTGGGGAGCAACTGCTTACAGTGGTGTGGGAATGGGAGCAAGACTGCCAGTGTGTGCATGTTACCTGGCCTCCTGAAAATCATCTTTCTGGTAACTTATTGTCCTTTGTCCATGTCTTAGCCTATGGCTACAGTTTCTTTGCCTTTTGACAGGAGCATTTTGGCTTTAATACTGCGCTAGTATGTATCACGTGAAATATTTTTTAAAATGTGACGAAGCATTTGTACCATTACACATCTGGCAGTTACTCTGCTGTCATCCTAAAAATGAAAAAGTAGACATTTCCCTTTTTGGTCCTCTTTCTCCCTGCTTCATCTTTGGAGCTTTCTAGTAAACTATAGCATACTAATTTGAGCTTCACCAGACCACAAAATGTTGTTCTAAATCACTTTATCCCCTCCCAGGTGGTCTTAAGCAAGTCTTGATATCATTATCAAAGTGCTTGGCTGTCACATGTGCCATCCAATGGGCTAATAACGACTGAAAATATCACACCTTATTATGTTACCCTACTTACAGTTTTCATGCCAGTACAAAAAATAATGTTCTTAAGCTCTTCAGTGAGCATCAAAAGGCTATGCTCCCTGTCTTCATCATTTCTGTTATTGCTCCATTGTTTCTCTTGTTTACTGTTGTGTCAGGAAGACTATTTCTGTTTCGGCTGTAGTACACGCTGCATTTTACTGATGTTTTCATGAAACAGTTAACTGGCAGGTTTGTCTGGGTGCTTTTCAAAGACATCTCGTATTGGTACTTACTTTATCAATTAATTTATTTCTACATAAGATAGAGCCATTCTCTGGTGGAGCCATAGCAGCGAGCACGAAGGGGGCATGAAACAGCTCTTTACCGAGCAGTGAACGCTGCTTTCAGTCCCTCATGCCCCAGACACAAACCATCATCAAGACGGGGACAGATGATTGCTGCTGGAAGAAGGAGGCTGTGAAGACCCTTCCTGCATTATTAACTGCTCTTTTAGTTCCCATTCATTATTTTTCATCTGTGCTCCGTGTATGTATATTTTCTGGTGCAGACAATACACGGGATTATTTTTTTTCCTCTGAGAAATGAGCTCTAAAACCTTAGGTTTGCAAATACACACGAAAGGGACTGAAATATGTTTCCAGTCATGCTGCTCTTCTTGGCCCTGGCAGCAGTTCGCTGATCCCAGCGGTGGCCTCAGTGGTGGCAGGAATGGCCATAGGAGCTGCACGAATGGAAGCAGAAAGTGCAGCGGGAAGCAGTGCCTGCCTCATGAACCATCACATCTTCCCTATCGGAGAACAGCCAGCTTTAAAAGTGAGAGCACACAAAAATTGAAAGATAACTTTACAGCTACAATGACTTATGTCTTTTGAAATGAAGTACGTTGCAGGACTGCACCGATAAATAACCTGGGAAGGCCAAGACAATGCTTGTGCTAGCAAAAAGCAGCCACTGTTAGTCAGTGAAGTCCGTTTGTAAAAAACTTTTGGGCAGCACCTGTCTGCCTCACTGGTGGTACATCATTGGCATGTGCGGCCAGAAGCCTAGGGGAAAAAGGCAAAGGACAGAGGGAGAGAAAGCCTCCACCATCTTTGGGTTCTAGACACATACATCATATTCATCACATGTAGCATCGCATCGTTCCTTTTATATTTCCTTCAGCAGTCAGCAGGCATAAAGCAGCAAACAGCTGCTTTGGATTAACCTGATGCTTTAGCATCTCCATTTTGCCATGATAAAGTGATGTTACTTTGGCATCATTTCATTCAGTGACTCTAATAGATCTGGGCAAATACTGCTTTGGGGTTTTTTTGTTCTGAGGCCAAACCGAAAAAGCAGGAAAAATATGTCTTAGGTCAGAATTTTCTAAAGTTTTCTTTGGCAAAATGAAACCAAATAACTCATCATGCCAAAACCTTGAATGAACCTAAATGTTTCATTCCACCAAAATTGAATGTTTTGTGTTCTGATTATTCTTGTCTTTTTTTTTTTTTTAAATGGAATGACACTTTGATTGAATAAGTTGCAAGATTTTATTTTCAAACCATTGGAATGGAAGGATTTACCATCTTCAAAAATCTATTCCTGTACTCTCCTTTCAGCCAAGTCTTTAGCTGAATTCAACCTGAATTTACTCATTGTTTCCATTTTGTTTGTCAAAATCACTGCTTGTGCAAAAACACCCCCTAGATCTTTCCTTCTTGGTATTGAACTGATTCTTGAATTTTCTTCCTGCCCCGTTGGTGAGATGTTCTCCCACTTTTGGAGATTTTCTTTTGACTTTGTTTTTTCTGATGAAGAATGTTTCAGTTTTGTTCCTTGATGATCTAAAAGTTCCTGCCATTTGCTTTGTGTCGCTGTTCAGATCCTTACTTAGCTGTACCTCTGCCCTCCCTTGCTTATTCTGCGATAGAGTTACAGGCTAATGGGGACTGAGGGAAATTCTGTGCCTTTGCAGAATGGATGTTGCTGTCAATACACTTTCCTCGTACACTTGCTTTGATTTAACTTTGGAAAATATGTTGCTTTTTTTCCTCCCTCTCTTCACCCCCCTTTTCTTTTAGGAACATTCAGTTAAAGCACAAGTGTAAAACTGTGCAAGGAGAGATGAAGGAGAGATTTGTATTTAGATTGGCATGTTGCATGCTCTTGAAATACGTCTTGCCTTGAGGATGCTTCGCTCTGCCAGGGAAGCCCACAGTCCTCCAGGCAAGAGTCCATCTCTGCCCAGAAACATTTCTGTTGCTGTTTGTTTGTTCCTTGGCCCAGAAGCTTGGTAATCTGGGTTTTTCCCAAAGTACATGTACATCTGAGCACAGGCCACTGTAGTGCATCCAGTGAATATGGAAGATGTCTGTTTTCTGTTTTATTATGGAAATAAGAATTCTCATCAAGAATTTCCAATGAACTTCTATCCAAAGCCAGAATCTGGGGTTACGTCCCAGGCTCTGCACAATTGATATCCTTGACTTTCACCTTTAATCTTCTGTGTGTGCATTATAAGTATCCAGTAAACAGTATGATTAAAATTAAATTATTTTGGGAGGATGAATGCTGTTTCCAAGGCTCATAATTTGCCCCTTCCAATCTTGAAAAAGTGACCCATTTAAATGAGGTTTTCTAAGTCTGCTTTGTCTGCAAAAGCGAGTTTTAAATATTGCCATAAAAACTCTTCATTTCCTGTGCCATGTACATGAAAACGTACTCTTTAGTTTGCTGGGGCAAGGGAAGTTGAGGTTTGACAATAATGCTGCATTTATATACAGAGTTAAATAGGCCTGAAAATAATTCTTGTAAGAATTTTATTTACATGACCAAAATTAATCAAGATCTGATTGTTTGAAAACTGCAGTATGGTATGTCAGTAATACTTTAACAAGCAAACTAATCAACTGTTCCTCCTGCTGCCTAGAACTGATGAAAGAAAAAGATTCTTATTAATTCTACTTTTAAATACTTGGGAGCCATGAAAATGCTCACTGGTGAGAGCCAGATGGGTCCCTCGATAGTGCGATTCTTTTATAGGCTCATTCCTCCTTACTACAGCTAATGCTTTCCTCCTAATGGTGACGTTGTCCCACCGATCCTATTTCTGTTTGCACTGCTGTCTTCAGAGGCAGCTGGAATACGAGTCATGGCTGGCATATATTTCTGGTGGCCACCACTGGATATTGATGGGATGTTGAGTCTAGATCCCACCTCCAAACCCTTGCTGCTGCCAGGGATGAAACCTCCCACTGGCCTGGGGATCTCTACTTGTGTCTGGTGGCTGAGCCCCTCCCTGGTGACTCAGCAGAAGAGGAAGGAGACAGAACGGGTTGTCCCACATGGCTGGTCTGGGGCAGCCTGCTGGACCTCTCTGAACTTAGTCACTTGGCCAAGTTCAGCAGAATTTGGTTGTATGAAATCTTCCTCTAGTTTAACAAACCTAAAAGTTGCTTCCTCTCTGACACTTTTTGGGTGTAGTGACATCCTTCATGGCTTTTCATGGATCTTTTTCTTTTTTTTTTTATGGTAATTTCCTTCCAACTGTGTTTATGTCCAGGATAAACATGTCAGCATCCCTTGGAAGGCCTCCTGGAGAGCTCAGCCTGATCCTTCATGATGGACTGGCAAAGACACCTCTTGCAGATCCTCTTACTGAACCACCTGTTGCAGGTCTCTCAGGGATCTTTAAAACGCAAACTCCCAATGAATCTTCGAACTTTTGATTCAGAGTGGTAGGGATGATGTTGCAAGAGGATGAGAGAGTGAGACAGGCAACAAGCTGCCTCCTGGATCATTAAAACCATCTTACTTACTTGTTTTCTTTGAAAACAATTATTTCCACTTGGATATCCTATAGGCTTTAGATTTCACAGATGAGGGTTCCCACAGCCAGAGAGAGCTCAGGACCAGCGATCTTAACTCAATCTTTGCCCAGGCTCAGAAAAACTCTTCACACCCATAGAAAGCTGGTGTCTCTGGAGTCGGTTGCAATGGCTGCCTTTGCAGCCATTTCCAGGAGCAGTGTCTACATCCTGGGCTGAGCACGAGCCAATGTCTGCATGTGCCAACCTGCTACAAGGTCCAGGGATGGCGAAGCTGCAGAGCTCTCTGCTCACTTTCTATACCTGAAATGCTTTTAGTAGCTGAGGCAGTAAAAGTTCTTCGATAATGCACCATTATTAAGTTGCAAAGAGGAGTCTTGTTTGAAGGTGAGAAGACAATATTTTGAGCTGTTGCCCTTCGAAGGGAGGGATTTTGGGCTTGTGTGTGCCTGTCTGCTGCCAGTGGATTTGAGTGCCCTAATAGGTGCACTGGAGCTGCAGGGTGAGCTCTCCCAGCCTTGGCAATTGGCCTTAGGCAGAAAGGCCACAGGAGAAGCAGAGACTATGGGAATCAGGTCAGCCTGATTAGCAGCAAAAGCCTGTTCAGGGATATAAACAGCCGTATGGGATGGGCTGGCTGAGCCCCCTGGCTACGTAGGGCTGCCTGCATGTCAGCAGTGTGGACCATTGGCTGGACGTCAACCGGAACAAATCCACAGTCGGAAAGTGGCAGATCCTGAGCTGGGGAGTTCAGGGATGGCAACGCAATGAGAGAGAGGGATGAGTGCAATTAAAAGGCTGCAAGAGGCAGGGAAAGTGCCAGCTGAGTGCAGGGGGCTTTCATGGGAATGGCAACGGATACTTCTCCACAACCAGGGGTGTTGGGATGAGTTGTACAGCTGTTTTGGTTAGAAGGATCAGAGCAATGCCCTGACCAAGGTTTGACAGGGATTATTGAGGATTACATGAAATTTGAAAATGCTCTGGGCAGTGGGAAATCTTGGAAGCTGTGACATTTTGACTAGGACTGCATGCAGATTAGAGCTGAAATTAGGTGGAACCATGACACAAACTTTTGCTGGTCAGTAAATTCTGGCTCCTGAGGTGCCAGAGAACCAGTGCAGAGAAAGGGGCCCCAGCTGAGTCTGTGGCAGAAGTTTCGTGTTGCCTGGGGGATGTGGAATGACCCTTCTTACTACACATTTAAGAAATCTCTTCCTTTGAGGGTTGCAAGCCCGCCAGTAATAAAAGCTGAATGTAGCAGACAGTTGTTAGACAAATTGCTTTGGGATTTTACGGTGATGCGAGACTCTCCTCAAAGAACGTAAATTGGGACTGATTTTCTCTGCTAAGGAATGGAGTCAGTCTCAACAGATGCACAAGACATGCCACCTATGGGAAATGCTTCCTTTGATTTTTTTATATGTAAGGTATCTGTAGTGGAGAAGGTAATAATAAATGCTGCAATGAGGTAAGGATATTATAGTCCAAGCAAAACCACAATAGCAACTGAGAGCTAGAGATGCCTGGTGACTTTTGCCTGAGTAGGCAACACCAGCTGTTGACTTGCTGTCTTGGAAGTAAAAAAACAGCTAAACCCTCCCAGACAGGAAATTTAGTAGCAGAACCTCTACAAAAATGTTACTAAAATTAGGGGACACTTCATATTATTAGCAGGAAATAATATATGAGAAGCGTGAGAAGACAAGTGTTGACCAGCCTCTGCCGTGGTGGGGCTGGAAAACCCATAGATCCCATCTCTGAGCACTGTGCTGGGTAAGTGGCACGGCACATCCTATCTAAACAAGAGCGTGCATGCTTGGTCAGCGGGCTGCATTTGGGTTGTCCATTCTGCTCATTTTAAACAAAACTCTGCACAACAACAAAGGTATTATCAGAGGTGGAACGTTGTAAGAGTGTGGGCATGGTAATATGTGTGTGTGTGAATATGCACAGATTTGCTTCTTGTCCAGCCAGGGGGAAAAAAAAGTCATTACTAGCTATAGACAGCTGCTTCTACTCCCTCTTTGGTGTGTCTGTCCATGTCTGCCTTACCTTGCCAGTGACTATTTGCTTCCATTGCCCACATGGGATAGGGTTATACAACACGACATTTATTATTGTAAGTCATGTGTCAGACCTTCTGTTTAGTTTTATCTTGCCACATTTCTTCAGCTCCATTTATGTGTGACCAGGCGGTGTGTCTGCAAACAGTGCGATTGCCATCCCTGGCATCTTCCGTGTGAGTGATTGCCTTCGTTCCATGGCTCCACCCCTTGGCCAGGGGAGAAGGGCTGTCCCCCGTGCAGCACATCAGCTGCAACCTTTTTGTCTCTTACTTCACCAGCCTGATGACACTTTTCTACCCTGAAGTAGACCGGCTGCACAGCAGGTCACCAATATTCAAGCCACAGACCCATGGCTGTGGCTATTGGCACCGGTGTGCCTGGCCAGCATTCCCACCTGCCTGCATTGCGTAGGGATACAGGAAGCTTTGAGGGCCAGGACCTTTTTCTCCTCTGACAACACAGCACCTACTGTCTTGGTCTACTGCCGAGGACTGTCACAAGGCATGTCATAAACCATCCGGCGATATTGCCACAGCACTGAAAAGAAAAGCATCCTAAGCCATTATCTGCACACTCTCTAGTAGCTCTCAGGAGCCATTTGGTGTAAGAGTTGTCTGTTCCATGACACAGAGTTCTAGTGAGGCAGATCCTGGTTGTATTTTCTCCCTTTTCTTTACCATTTCAGTAAAAACTCCCTGAACTGGCTCCAACACAGTAGTTTTCTGAAGCATTTTACAGGGAATTAGTAATACTCACAGGCTATATGCCTAAACAGACACCATACAATTATGTCTAAATTATTGGCATGAGACCATGCTTGTAAATAAATCACAGATAAGGAACTGAGTCTACTTAAAAAAGCACTCCTAGGGTGTTGCAATGATAATTATTGTGATCATAAGGTAAGCTGTTGACAGACAAATGAAGCAGTCTAGAAAGGCTGGTGAAGAGGTTAATCGAGATGGTTCACCTTGGTCAAATCATATAAAGTACAAAGTGGTATAATTAAATTCAGTCTTTATAAGCATCAAAGTTATGCTGTATGAAGTTTTGACATCTCTGAAAATATGTGATAGAAGTTTGCCAATGCTGCATAGGAAACTCTATAGTGAAACTTAGAGTACAAATTATTAAATTCCAGACTTCAATGGCAGACGTGTAGTAGATTGGGAGAAAAACATAATAGTTAGTCTGATCTGGTTTTAAATAAGTTTATTTGGGGTCTGAATCTCTCTGGCTTCACAGGCATCTTATGTAAATGAAATAGTGAATATGGCTTTCTAGGCTCACACACCTGGCTAGCTGTGGGCGAACTGTCATAAATATATGGCTTCAGTTGTGCAGTTTAGTTAATTATTTACTTTTTCAAAATAAGTTGAAGTAAACTAATTCAACTTTTCACTCTTCTGTGCTGGAGAAGACCGAGGCACGTTCAAATAAACTGAACTTTTGAAGACTATTATCATGGTCCGTTTGGATCTCTTAAATTTACAGGACATTGTACTCTGTAAATTAAACTATATTTTATGAGCTCATTAAGAAATAAACTAACATGACAAACAAGGACTCAATCCCCTTTGCACAGAATAGACTATCACATTAGTTCGCAAATTCACAAGAAACTCACGAGGTTTCTCACTTGCAAGTTCTCTAATTCATAATTTGCAACTCACAACTCTTAACTTGTAACTCCACTCATGCACCTATGTGCAAAATAGTTACTTAGCTGGTGGTGAGACTGCTCATCCTTCCTTCTCTATTGCAGTGTGAGTATCCCCTGTATCACCTCAGGAAGCGCAAAAGCCTCAGCAGTCCAGCTGCTGTTGGATCTGCTTCAAAAGCTTTTTGGTTAAGCTTGATGCTTCTATGCCTTCCAGCTTGGAAGTTTGGTCTGTGCCATTTCCATGAGTTAGCGGATTCTGAAGCTGCCAGGCAAGATGATGACTGCAGGAGACAGCAGTCTGTAGGTGATAATGGCGTTTCATCTCTTCCTGTCCCTCTTGTCCTGCCTACTGCCTGCTCTGCTTTGACCTAACGGTGCTGCTCCCAATGCTTACCAGGCCTTAGCATGGGCTGTGTTAGCCAAAACCTGAGCAAAGGTTATACAAACAGTCACAACTGTTCATATTAAAACTTGCCAGGATCCTTCAGGTTGGTGAGTCCCAAACTCTGAGAACGCTTCCAAAACCAGCTGAAACCCAGTTGAGGCTAAGAGGATAATTCCCAGACCTAAATTCTGTCTTGGAAAATGGTAGCAACCATTTTGCAGTACCTGATCAGATCAAAGTCCTTTTTGAAGTCATTGTTATTATAGCCACCTCCAGGATTGGAAAAACAGCTCTGAGTTTTCACTTCAAGTGTGAATAACGTGAGCAGTTTGGGGGGTTTGTATGCATTTATTGTACATCTGCAGAAACTGTTTGATGGCTGTGTGTTGTGGTTTGGGCTGGATTGGCTGCTGAAATGAATGACAAATACTCTCCTGCGGCAACAAAGGACACGGACTCCGCCGGGGGTTGAAGCGAAGACCTTTAATGTTTCGGTTTTGCAGCATATATAGTTTCCATCTTTTGATCACGCGCCGTGCTCTCTACACAGATAGGTTGTGGGTGAATGTCCATGCGCCGTTGTGAGCAATACAATTGGCTACATATAAGTGTTCATGCACTTAGGTCAACCAATCGTTACTATCTGCTTTGCTACACTGCTGTCTGCTTTGCTACCTGGCTGTCTGTTTTTCGCATATAAAGACATTGTTTTACTGTTCCCACGGCTTCCTTCTCACCAATACAAGAACATCTGCCAAACTCCCACAGAGCAGCGCGTCTCCAGCTTCCTCATTCTCCATCCTCTCCCCGACCTCTCCCTGAAGGGGGAGGAGGAAGAGAGAGAGGCTTATGAGTTTAGAAAAGAAACTGAAATACTTTAATGAAAATATTAATAATATAATAAAAATAATTAGATCTATATAATATACACAGAAACAGTATCGAGTTCCCAGGATGGTGATCCCATCACTAGCAGACACTGGGAAAGTCCCAGACTGGACTCAGCAATGGATGGGAGCTGGATTCCAGATCTGGATTCAGGAATGCATGGATTGGGATCAAAGGCAGGCAGACAGACAGTGTCCTGCTTGGACACTGGCAATTGAGGAAGGCAGGCTGACCCTTTGATCCCTCAGCTTTTATACTGAGCATGATGCAGCTGAGATGGAACACCCTGTTCAGGACAGTTTGGGTCACCTGTCCTGTCCGTTCCTCCCCACAGGTGTGACCCTTCTATGCTTTTCTGCTTCTCACCCTCCAACTTAGTACATAACAAAATTAGCTGAGCTTGGTTGTTATAGCAATAAATGTAGGCAAGAGCCTCTCGGTGTACCATTCCTTGGCATAAACTAGAAACAATCAGGTTTTATCAGTCTCTGGAAGTGGACAGTTTCTGAAAAATATGCTGTTAATTTCAGAGAGTTAGAAGAGGCTTAACTGAAAAGTAGTTACTGAATGGAAACTTGGTTCTGTTTTACCTCAAACCAGGATGCTGTAACTGTATACTGCTATAAAGATGTTTCTGTATTATTTTGTCACATCACAGCTAAATTGCTGCTAGGTTGTGTAGACTTATGATTTGATCAGCTGTCACCTAATGTTTACATTTTGTCAACTATTTCATAAGACTGGACTTTCTCCAGAATGTACTACCACAGTCCTCCGACTGCTTGGTTCTAAAAATATTGCATTCTTATGACCATGAGGAAATGGTTTCCCTAAATGAGGATTCTTCACCCGGTGTGCGAAAGTCGATCAACACACTGACTCGAGATACTTGGTTTTATATCAGTCCTGCAGAATCGGGTACCAGGCATTTAACAACAGCCAGCAGACCTAATATTTCCCTCTGCCCAATATTGATAATGATAAAATACCGCTAAATGGTTAATAACGATTGATTCACCACTCCTAACTATACATATGCGCCTAAGCTCATGTTTAAAACTTTTAGGGAGATTATCTGATTAGCATGCTCATTATTCATAAAGGGGTGTGTATTTTAGCATTATAATTGTCCAAGGCTAGTTTGGGATACACTCTTGGCTCGAATTTGGTCCTGAAGTTATAATTTTTGCTATCTTATGTCTAAATCAGCAACCGCAAAAGAACACATTAAGACACATTGTTCCGTTTCACATCCTAGTCAAGGTTGGGTACGTTCCTTGATGTCTCAACTCTGTTCCAACCAAAACTTTTCTATAAACCTTTAACTGTGTTCTTTAGACATCGGAAGGACCCCACAAACTGCTACCAAGAGATGTACTCCGTGGGATTGTTCGCATAAGGCTGCTGCTCTGATCATCTTCACCTGCCAGTGATGAGGGCTCAAGAAAAGCTTTACCCTTCAGCTCTTTTCCTACCCTCTTTCACACTGCTCTTTTCTGCCTTCTGGGCCAGCACAGTTGTTTGTGCAACAACCCAGATCAGGGAGTTGATCCGGCTGGAAAATAACTATTTAAGGAGTGCTGAACCTAATGTGTAGCTGTTGCCTCAGACTATTAAGACTAATTTCACAGCTGTGCTGTGTAATGGCCTTGGCCATGATTATCATTCTCACTGGAGTCCCTTTGCACTGCTGAAGTAACGCAGAGAAAACAAACTAGTCCTTCATTATTTACTTTACTGTTATTTTCTGGTTGCTTATGATGGCATGGATCTGTTCTACAATAAAGGATTAGCTCTTAGATATAGCAAGTAACTTAATTCTATGTGAATGTTGGTTATGACCTAGCACGTTATTTGTAGATAGCCGTGCACTGAAGCAGTTTATTTTGCCTGGCAATAAACAAAATGCTGCTGTGTCTGAATGCTGCCTGTTAACAGAAACTTCATGGAGCCCAAACTAAAAGCTCAGCTGTAAGGAAAGCCGAATACTGTATAGAAAAAAAAAAATACAGCTACAGTATGTGCTACTTATTCACATGCAAGCAAAGCTTCCAGCCCTGATGCCATAAGACTGTAACCCAACCTCACATTCTGAGTGCTGCATGGAAATTTAACAGCTTGAATTTCTATTCAGCGACTACCTCTGTCAAGAAGATCCTGTATGGATACATTCTTGTTTAAAGTGCTTTGAAAATTAAAATGCTCATTATGCTGACGTCACAAGACTTTCAACTTTCTTATGTGTAAGAAAGTTGTAATGCTCACTATGTAACTGATATTTATTAACACTTTCTAGTATTAGCTACAGTTGCCTGCAAAATATTTTAGTGTCCTACCATAAATGATGAATGGGTGACTATCACTTGCTCGTAAAACATTTAAAGATGTGTACTCTAGCTACATGCTACAGGAGCTGCAAAGCCATTAATAGTCAAGGAAGGAGTGACTCGCTTGTAAAGGCTGTGTAGGCTTTGGTATTTAAGTTCCCCTCCCCAGCCTGTGAAGTTTCATGGGTGTCTCAGTAGTAGTGGCTGGTGACCTTATAACTATTGCGATATGCAGGTGTCTGGGAGTGGAGATGGATGTTACCTTTCTGCACACAGTAGAGATGACGCTGAGACAGCTTGTCAGGAGTTAGGGAGGACCTAATGAAGGGCCAGGGAGTGATGGTGGATGGGTGAGGCCTTCTTTTGCAATCTGTGTAGCATTGGCAGTGCAACGCTTGATTGCTGGCTTGCGGTGAGCAGAGAAGGCTCTGTCCCTGGGCAAGAGCCAGAGCAATGTGCCCGTGCCCACCCAAAGCCCTATGCTGTCTTCTTCCTCATCACCTGGCCTGGAGCTCAAATCCGATTTCCACCATGAAATCACTCCTGGGAGCATGTACTGCTGTTTATCCAGCACAGCCAATGGACATATTGAGGCTAAGCCAATGCAGAGTCCTGGCAGGAGCAGCTTCACCCGCCTGGTGGGATGGGAGCCATGGAGCAGTGTCCAGCATCCAGAATCATTCTGCAAAGCTCAACTAATGAAGCAAACCTCAACAAGAGACAGCATAAGAATGAAAGGTGATTTTTTTGTACAAACCAGATTTTGCTCATGCATGGTCCATTGTCTTATAAATTTTACTTGCTTACTCTTTTGTATTCAGAAGCTTTAAGATATGTCTGCACGTGGTCTGTCGGGGATTATTTGCGGTGACAAACCATGAAGGAAGCTAGTTACTCAGTGCTCATTGTGTCTTCTGGGTTGTTCTTATTATTGACAACCACGTGGCTGGTTTTTGAATGTGTCTTTTGCACCTTTAAAAGTTTTGACAGTTACTGTGAATCGTTTGTCTCTCCAGCTGTCCCACCTCTGTGAGTCATTAGGTAAAATTGCTGATTAACTCATTGTTCTTTTATCTCTCTTTCTGGGTGTAGACTGTTGTACTTAGATTGCCCTTTGTTTTTTTCAATCTAGGTGTTTAGAGAAACTGCAGATAGTTGTGCTTGGGGAGTAGATGACCTACTAATTTAGGGTGCCATTAACACAGCTCTTCTTTCATCTCTGCCACTTCTTCCTGTTCTCCCATCCCCAGACATTCCTACTCATGCTCCATCCATGCCATAGCTGATATTTCTACTACACATAAGTTTGCATAGTGCTTCTGCTTCTCCTAGGCTGGGTTCTAATGGAGATGGGAAGGAGGAGGACTGAGGGATGTGCTTGATGCCATTTCCTAGTGGAAAAATCTCCTTACTGGCTATGGCAGTAACTCGGGCTTGTTTCAGCTGCGCAGGGAGCAATGCAAATATAAACTGCTAAAATTGAAGGTAGCTCATACGAACCTGCAGGACCGTGACAAGAGAAGCTCAGTACACCTGTCTCTTTCAGGATGATGTCCCTGGGATTTGTACCGTGGAGTCCACCTGAGCAACTTAGAGGGGCACACTTCTGTAAGATCCAGGGCCACTTTATAACCCTCATGAGCTAGTGTCTAGAGTCACTGAGGTAGCGACGGGTGTTTAGGAGGGAGCCATGAATGAGGTCAAGCTTTGCCTGCTATACCATCTTTCTAGAAGTGTGGGAGAATCAGCTGGACCACCTGTATCTCCCCCAGGCCAGGAGCAATGTCCCAGTGAGTGCATTGTGTGGGAACTCACTTTGTCAGGAGATAGGCTATGAACCAAGGAAAGCTACAGTACGCAGGCTCTACTCAAGGCACACATTTTGTCTGGCACAGAGGAGAGGCTCTCTCCCTACCAGCGAGGAGGCAAGACCCAAGGGGATGCAGCTGTGGCTATGGGAGGAGCAGGAATACCAGGTTGGCTCCATGGGATGGCCATATGCTCCGTGCAGGCAAGACCAGAGCATGACAGGCTGGAAGTGCTGGACCTTTATATGATGGCTGTACTGATGTTGTTGTATGGGGCATGGTAGGAAGTTAGGCTTCCTCTGGTGGCAGCTTGCTGGCTCTGGCCAGTGGCATTGCTCCTCCGTTGTGTTCTGCAGTGAAATGGCACAGCCCCTCAAACCCTCATTGTACACCCCCAGCACTATACACACGAGGAGCTCTGGGAGCAGCATCTCCCACAGGGCTGCTGGTTCGTTTTGAAGGACCGCTTCCCTGACTTTGGTTACACAGCGGTCTTCTCTGCTTCAAGCAGTAGGTTCTGACAGGCAGTTGTTCATCTTCTTCCCCTGCTGCCCAAGAAAAAGCCCAGTCAGAGCTCAAGCTGCAGATGGCCCACCGGGATTGACTTGCCCCAAAACAATCAAGTGCAGAGGTTCACTGGCTTGTCAAATGGCTGGCACGGTACTACTGCAGGAGGAGGGGAAGGGGCCCTGGCTTCACACCAGGATGGAAAAAGAAAATGGCGATAGGTGGATTCTTCCAGCAGAGATCTGTAGGGATGCAGGTTTTTCCTGAAAAAAAATCAGGCCTTTGTCATCTCACTGTTCCCAACTATAAAAATAAGAAAAAATGACCTGTCCTTACAAGGAGGTTGGAGACATTAATTTATGTTTGTGAAGCACTAAGTACTATAGCAATAAATTAAATGGGAGATGCTATGAGGATATTACTAATTGTGTATTCAGGGCAGAGTTTAAATAGGATATAGTAAATAAGGCATGAGGCCATGCACCTAACAATGAGGATAAAACAAGCTAATGAATAGTTGCTCATTAAATGTATGCCCTCCATGTGCACAGAAAGGCCAAAGGTCCTGTGTAAAAAGCTATATGCTATCCTGTAATTAAGGATTTTACAGTGCATATAAGAGTTACAAGTTTAGGTTGTCTGGGAAACTTTAAATCAGGCATTTCCTACCCTCTGAGTACCCAACTTTCCAACCCTAACACTCTTTGAATGTAGGCTTTTTATGTAATTCAATAGAAATAATTTAAATATTGTGTTTCCCCTGCTTGTCTTGCAACAGCTGGCAGTGAGCTCCTTCTCCCGTGCTGCCTTCACCATCTGGAGCAGACTAAATGGCTTCCCGAGTTGCCTTAAATCCCATTGCCAAATCCCACCTTCTGGTCCTGTAATTCCTGTCCTGTTCTCATAGAAGAACTCAGTCCCGTTTCTTGACCAGCCTTGGCTCCATTAAACTTATGTCCCTATCAGGTCTTGCCTTTCCTTCTCTTTTCTTCTGTGCTTTTATACCATATAGACATGAATCTATAAGATGCTAATACATCTTCCTACATTTATTAATATTAAACAGGACTGTTAGTAATTTAGTATTCTGCAGTTTTTCATGTCAGATTAATTAGTTCAGAAAAGTGTTTAGTTCAGTCTAAATTAGGTTTTAGTGAAATAGCAGCAAACCAAAACTTACTATATATGGAAACTCAGACTGACTGTTCTCTTTTTAAAGAAATCTGAGTTCCAGTATCCTGCTGAAAATAGTAAGGGTAAATAAACAGCAGAGAATTGGATCACAATCAATTATCATTCAGAAACAAAAAGCAAATAAATACGTTTCAATTTTGTATTGCAAATGTATTATAAATGCAGTCAACAGGAAATAAATATCAAACAGTAAAATGGTAACAGAGCAGATGCGGTACTGATGCTGGAAGAGCACTGATTTCAGTAGCTTTGCAGTTGTTTAACTCGTGCCAGCTAAATTTGGCCCAACTTGTTCTGTGAAACAAAAAACGTAACAATTTGGAATACTGATCTCTGATCAGTACTCTAAATAATCATTTTTCAATATATGGTAGAAATAACAAGTAGTGCAGGTGAAGCTTTGACATGGGCATCAGCAGGAAGCAGAGATGGCACTTGTTTCCATTTGCCTTGTGCTGCTGCTTCTAATATGCTTCTACTCCAGCTGTTCTAGTGGTTTATTGCTTTACAACTTTTCTCTCCCATTATTTCATGAGACAATCTTTGGCTTTGTTTTTCACAAAATTTAAATAATCAAGCATGTTGGTAGTTCTCGTCACTGAATTTTTCATATTGCCGCCAACATGACTTCTCTTTGCTTTGAAGAAGACTGGTATAGTGGTGCTGTCATCTCCGCCTTTCCAAGCCTCCACAGCTTTGCAGAGATCACACACCAATGCTCATAGACTACGTTTTTTGCCTGGGACCAGAGAACCATTGATTCTCCAGCCACTACAAACTCTCCTATTTGTGTTCTAGATGAGATTCTCAACCTGAAAAGGGACACTCATTCATGTGAATTCAAAATTCAGTTGTACTGTATGCACTGTGTTCTGCAAAATCTTTTTAAAAGAAAATAACATTAAGACAGCAAACAGATGAAATTTAAAGAAACCAAGCCTTCCCTGCTGACAAACTAATTTGCATTGCTCTAAGAATTACAGAATGAAGTAAAATTATTTTATTGCCTTCTTTCATCATTATGCCACAGTACTAATTATGCTCCTGGTGTTCTAAAGTCTATAATGCTATTTCCTGCCACTGAGTTCCTATTTCTTTATTAACTTAATTCTTTAAACACATGCTTTATGCCTCTAGTAAGGACCTGGTAACAGTCTGTCATCTTACAATGACACCAGTGGGTAAGCCTTCATTCAGTGGGAAGGTAGAAATGGCAGAACAATGACTCTGTAGAAATAAAACCAGAGAAAATTGATTAATATTTTCCAGGATGATCAGCATATGCTGCCACAGAGTGAATATGAAATCATCACATTTTAATATGGAAAAGTGATGAAGTCTAGAGCATAAATATTACAAGTTACGCAAGCATATCTCTGCATTCATATTAGAGGCTGGTGTTTTCCAGTGTATGGAAGGTGCTATACATCCTGAAGAATACTTTTCTTTGCTCGAATCAGTGCTTTGCATAGACTTCAGTAAGAGTGACCTTTCATTTCGATATGTCCAGCTCACTTTAGAAAGAGCTAAGGACCTGCAACCAAGAAGCAAGCACATCTCTGATAGAGATGGACGCACTGCCACAGCTTTGACAAGCTCAAATTTTAGCATGGAAAAAAGGGTCATCGCTTTCTGGTCTCGAAAGCGTTTGCAAGTGGGCAATATTGCACATAAACACAGGTAGACTTAACAGTAGCCAGTTTCAAGGTGCTTCTCAATCACTGCTAGAAAGAGATGCTTGAAATATGGCTCTGTACTTGCTAAGAGTATAAGAAAGTTATTGACATAAAGAATACACTATTGAAGGATTAACCACCAAGGAGAAACAGTCCCTTCTGGAATCAAGCTTGCACTAGTAAAGGGAGTGCCTAATGGCAATTTAGTCTGATGTCCAAATGCAATGAGAAATGTTTTGATTTAGTCCTTAAATTAACATTGTACCTTCTGCCCATGTCTTCTAGGGGGCTTTTTGGCAACTGGGGATTTCTGCACAGAAGCTGACCCTGAGACACCCCTGGGCCAGGAGCTGTGAAAGGTGATGGCAAAGGGTTTGGCACTGAGCTGGCTGTAAAGCTTCTGGTGATGGGCTGGAGAGAAGGCCTCAGCCTGGGAAAAGTGGTGAGTTATTCCTGCCCCTTTCCTCTATTTGAGTGAAGGAAGGCAACCTTGGGACCGGGGCCGGAGGCTAATGAATGCTCAGTCTGTAGGAAATTACAGCATTAAGACTAAGGCTCTAGTATTAAGGAATACGTTTAAGCCTAAATGAGGTTTCCAAGCATTAAGATGCCTGTCATCAGTACATGTGCTTGGCAAAATTTAGTGGTGTGGTTTCCAACTGTACCTCCAGCAGTTGTCACAGGCTTATTTGCAGACACTGTCAGATATGACTTTAGATTCTTTATTTTCATGGCCATATTTTTTCTCTCCATTAAATGATTACAGGTGCAGTTCCTCATAAAGCCAGTGGAAATCATACCCAAATGTTTGGCAATAGAAACTTAGCCTGTTGTTCCCTTGACACCAATGTAGTATTTTTCAAAGTCTTTTAATTGGACTCTAATCAGAAAGTTGCTGCTTATGTTTTTAATAAGTTGATGGTAGACAGTTTTATTTTTAAGAAAAAAACCCTGTTTTTTTCCTCAGTAAAGTACAAAACTTCTGATATTGACTGAAGCAATGCATAAGTGAGGCAGATCATGGTGAGATTGTGTTTGAAGAGCATTGTCACTGTCCCTGTCCTAACCGCACCCCTTTAAGTGTTCAACCTCCCCTGCGGGAAGACCACTAAATTAGACAAATTATTGCAGTGATTTTGTCATACAAGCAAGGGCTTTAGGCTAATTTAGATCATCAGAATAATTTCTCATTTTTACTACATTTAAAGATATTTTGTGTCTTACTTTCTGTCCTGTTGCTAATTATTTTAAAAGGGGCTTTGTAATAGAAAAGGAGATCTGTCACTGAACCAGTCATTTTTCTGGCACGCTGCACTGCGAGTAATGCAATTGCTTAAATAAAAATGGTGCAGCTTTAACATGATAATCTAATCACTCATTTCTTTGCCTTTCATTCTAATAATGTAAGACATAATGAACTCTTGGTAGATATAGTAATACCCCGTAAGTATTTCTATAGGATTTATGTTGTCATTTAATATTACTTCAAAGAAAGCAGGACAAAACATAATTCTTGCCATTTTGCTCACTCATTTTGTGATTTTTATGTTCTCCCACTATCACTGAAAAGAAATGATCAAATTAACCATTTTAACAAGCATTTGCTAGTAGTGCATACGTACCATTCATTTAAATGACTTGTGAAATCAAACGGAGACTCTCAAATAATGGGGCCCAGTCTCCTTTCCCTGCATAATGACTTCAAGGAAGATCCACCTCCCTCTCAGGGAAAGAATGGATAGCTGGGAATGCTCAGGGGAATAAAAGGGTTTAAAGCATGGCACATGAAAGGCTGAGCAGAGGAGTCTTTGAAAATAGATGCAGGCTTCAACAAAAGATGAGAAAGAAAAGGGTACAGGGGGAGCGTGGACTTCCCATAGATACGGGCAGTGCATACAGAAGAGGTTGCTGAGGCAATGCACAATACCCCGATGGAAGGGCGAATGCGCTGTAGGTGTGGGGGGCTTTAGGCAGGAAAAAAAAAGCATTTTGATGAGGGGCACGGGATGCGCAGAGGCTGGCTGTGCCTAATGGGGGAGTGAAGAGATCTGAAAAGGCAGCCAGTCTGGAAAATGACACCAATTATCTCAAAACAAAGTGTTTGTATTTCCACTACGATGAGCTATTCTTCACAATCATAAAATGATGAAGGTGAGAAAAAGAGAGCTGAGGCCCGTATTAATATTCTTAAAATGACAGAAATGATAATAACCCTTTTCCCGTATTTCAGATTTAGATCTAACTGAAAATAAAAGGCACCTGATTTCTCATCAATCCAGAGTGAAGCAGATATCATAATACTGCCTCAAAACTACACATATTCTGTCTGGTTTGTCTGCATTTGGACTGCAGCAAAGTTATGTTGGAAGGTTCTCTTAGAGCAGGACTGGATTAGGCTGTAGCACTTCCAGTGAGTGTTTACATCCATTTCTCCAGAAAACAAGAAAACACAGAAGTGATCAAAGAAAATGGTAGGTAAGCTGTTGGCTGCTATCTTTTTAAACTAGCATCCTCTGAGTTCAAAAGAACAAAAAATAAATAATTTTTAGTCATCTTCTCAGTTTTTGTTACCAAGAAGCTGTTGATAGGTTAAACATCTAATTAAAAAGGAAGACAGCAGGACTTCAGTGAAGTAACAGATTTGAGCTGTTGTAGCTGAAAGAATGATTTGGCATAACATTGTTAACATTTTAATTGTGTCAGAGCTAGCAACTTTATGGAGATGTGCTAAAAGATCATCAGTGCCTGACTAATTTCCAATAATGTACATTTAGCCACCTCCAACTGTCCAAGAAGCAGCTGACTCACAAGACTTACTCACGGACATCTGGTATTACTCTTACCTGAGATTATCTATTGGACTATGTCAGTCAGGGGGCTGATCCAGTGTTTTCAGCTATATTTTCCTAGGAAAGTTTGCCCTGCACCGAGAAGATTTTGTTTGAGCAGTTAGATATCCTTGGTCTGGAAGAGTATAAAAATGCTACTGCACTTCCATAATGCATTGTTTAGGCTCAAATATTGGACTGTTTTCTGAATATAGGATACAAATATTAAACTAAATTTAGTGAATGGGACTGTGTTGACTGTGGTAGATAGATAGGATAACCAGTGGCTGGTGCAAGACTTCGGGATGTGGAAGGACATCATCAAGGCCCTTTTCTGTGAGTTGGTGCCATATTTTTACCATCCTCACATGAGATTTCAGAGGTTTTAGAGCCCACAGCAATGTCATCCTCCAAATCTTCTTTATTCCAGCAGTGCTGTGGGTGACATCTGTAAAGCTTAGTCTTTGGTGTCTATGACTTCATAAAATATGGGGGTCCCTTTCACAAGATTAATATTCTCCTCTGGTTTCGAGCCTACTGCAGCTACAACTACATGAGGCTTTGATGAATCTCTAAAGGAGATTTAAGGATTTGTCAGCAGATTTCAGTGCAGGGACTCATGATGTGGCATTTTCTACAACTCTAGCCTCAAGCTTGGTGGGGATATGGCTACCTTCTTTCCAAAAGCGAAACATTTGTGGTTAGTTTTTGTGGGAAATACCATATAGCCTATGTTGTTTGATGATAAAGCCATACCCTGCCAGCAAGAGTGCATCTGCAAGGTTTAACTGTTTCTTTTCTGCCCATAGACTGGAAGTAGAATAAGCTTTTGGTCATCTTGCTACCAGATGATGAGCTCTGCAGAGTGGTGCCAGCACTCCCAATGACCTCCACTTTTGTTTTTTTTCTAACCCTGCACGAACTCCAAGGTGATGCAGGTGAGCCCTTCCATCTGGGTTGATCCGTGGGGACTGGTTCCCATGGTGGGTGCATGCATAACCTCCTCCTCCTCTCTGTGGGCACAGAGGGACCGGGAAAGCAGTGCTATCCTGGACACTCTCTGCACTGTACATGGGGATACACAGAGCAGAACAAAGTGGGGGTGATTAAAGAGCAGTAGTTTGCCTACTAACAGATCAGCAAGAAGAAGTGGGGAGGAAAAGTGGCAGGGGTGAGGAAGCTCAATAAAGACAGTGAAGGCAGCAGCTACAGTTGATAAGGAAACAGGGAGTTGGGCTGATTAGGTCCTGGAGGAAGGGAAAAGAGTCCATAAGCAAGGTAACCTTCCTTCCCACCCTTTCCCTAGTGGGAGGCAAGAGCTTTTCCCCTGCTCACACCCGCAACGGCAATCCACTCTTGCCATGCCCCTGCCCAAGCGGGACATGCACAAAGCAGACACTAGGGAAGGCTTGAAGGAAAAGCCCAGGACAGGTATGAGAGGAAGAGGTGCAAGTAACAGAAACAGGCTGGCAAAAGCACTCAAATGGCACAATGTGTGACTGCCATAAGCCTACAGTCAGCTCTGCTCGGTGAGGAGGAGGAGCTGGGCAGGGGCTCATTGTCTGGCCTCAGACAACTTTGTTATCATGATAAGTCCCCATGTGCAGCTCACCTGGGCCCTGGCAACGAGCCAGGCACTTGTGCAGGATGGGTCTGGGTCATGAGTTTTCTGATGCATGCAGTTCCTTTGCAGAAGACTTTTCCTGCATGTTATGGCTCCAGTGCATTTCAAAACATAGTAGTTCGCTGGAGCAGCCTGGCAAAATCCATCCCATCTCCATAGCTTTGAGACCAGTGCTGTAATCCCAACATAAATCTCACAGCTCTCCTGTCTCCACCTTCTACTTCAGAAATGTTGTAGAAATAGGGTACACACCTGCTAGGGTCAGAACTGGGGCTGATGGCAGAGGCGGTAGCTGGCATCTTCTCTGTAGGGATGGGAGCTGAAGAGGTGTCCCTGGATGTGCCTTCCCAGGAGTCTGTCCATGGGACATGGGTCCAGAATGCCAAGAGTGATGTCCAAGGGCTTGCATTCCTCCAGACTCTCCTACATGGGGACACTGAGATTCATGGTGTGGAAATCCAAGGCAGATGCTGGCTCAGTGGTGTGCTCCCTCCCAAAGACTTTCCCAAGTTCCCTGTACTGGGCACAGGCCTGACTGCTGATTATAGTCACTGGTCTGCAAGAACACTGTCTTCATCTTTGACTTTTTAAGGCAGCTTTGTTCACCGCTTATAGGTGATGGCTGGTGGGAGTTTCTCAACCTTCTGAGATAGCCACTGGCTTATTTTGCCCTTTGAGAAACTCCTCTTTCTCTCATGGCACGGGTTCGTGGGAAATGTTGTATCTTCAGGGCAGCAGCCTGCAGTTATCTGAATTTTTTGGCTGGTGGAAGAGGGAGCTTCCAGTGCAGTAGACAAGAGCAGAAGTGTGGAGAAGAGACTGTACAAAAAGGAGGATAATGAAAGATGGTTTCAGCAAGGGGGCTCAACAATAGAAGGCAGGAAAGATGAGAAGGGAAAGGTGTCAGATCTTAAGTCTGGATGAATGAGGATAAAGTGGCAGACACTGCTAAAGCAGTTGAGAACCAGCAGTTGATAGCAAACAGGAAGATATGTGCAGTACTTGACCCAGCAATCTCCTTCAGACTTTGAGGCCACTCTTCTGGGTCTGAAAGCCTTCTGGGAATGTGTGTACCTCAGCTAGATGCTGGAGGTCTTTGTAGCAGAAAGTCCATATGAGAATTTAGGACCCACTACTCCATGGAGTGTTGGAATGCTGAGAAGCAGAGCTCTTGGTTTGGTTTCATTCAACAGGAATCCATTTTGTGCATACCAGCATCACTTTGAGAAGCTAATATGTGGTGAGTGGAGACAGTCGGGATTTGCTTCAAAGCTACCCTATTGCTATGAAACAAATTACTAAGCTAGACAGAATAGTTGTGTCTGAAAAGTATATGAATATGTCTCTTCATGACCATGATAAAGTATTTTTATCAGATGCTGTATTATTATTATTTCCTTCAGGATTCTACTTAAAGGTGTATGTTTATGTATAAAAAGAATTATATGATCACTGCTTATTGTTTCTGCCTTCTCTGCAAAATGGAGAAAACTAAAAAGAACATTTTCTGAACAGGACACCTTTGCGATAGCACAAAAAACTCCACTCATACTTTGCTTTTCTGCCATGCTGTAAATATTTCATACCCAAATAAGTTTGTGTAGTAGCTGACACATATAGTGACTTTGCAAGTATAAATCTTTGAGCAATGTCACTTGTGGTTTTTATAAGAAGACCAAATAAATTGAAAGATCTTCAGCCCTGAAGAGGGAGGAAATAGTAACCATCTGTGAAATTTGATTTCTGTATTTGCACCACAATAGTGAATTATTTGCAGGTCTATTGCCTGATGGTTAACTTCTGTTGATTTCCTAAACCCTAAAGAATAGAGTCTGAGCCTTCAGCTTTGCAGATGTCCGAAGCTCTGCAGAATTTACATTGATAAGCTCTACCATCTTGAAAATAAGCCATTTTTTAGCTTTCATAAAAGTCATTTTCTTTCATGTTCTAGTTGTGCTAAGTTTAGCTTGTGGTTGAGAATCTCAGACCATGGCCACTTGGGCAGTTATGGCTATAACCGCGCCTCCCAGCCCTTGCTCTGCACCTGCGTCCTGTGCCCCAGCTGTGGTCTGGAAGTCAAGCGACTGTTTTGGATGAGGGTCAGGGGTTATCAGCAGTGGTGGAGAGCCACTCTTGTGCCTTTCTAGCTCCCAGACTGGCCTAGATCCCAGCAACCCTCAGCACACACACAAGTTTGTTTCCGTTGGGACCCTATCCATGGAGCTGTGCCTTTGTTAAGGAAACTCCATCTTCATGAAGGCTTCAGACATCTTCTACAGTAGAAGATGTCCTTTTACTTACCAGGCATCTTCACTATTAATCATGTGGTAGAAATAAGCAGGGCAGACTTGGTTTAGTTCAATCTGTGATTCAGGAAACTCCAGAATGTAGCAATGTCATCCTCTGTTGATAATAATCCAGAAGTCAGTATTTAAATTCAGCATTTGGGTTGCCTATTGATGATTGCACCTATCTGCTACCTCGTTCATAGAAATGAGACATGTGACGGAGTAAAAGACATTAATGCATCTCTCAGTGCAGAACAGTTCTCTCTATTTAAATCTTAGCCTAGCCTCGTTTTCAGTGCTTTTCAAGACGTTCATAAGAAAATAGCTCCAGTTTGGAGGGTTTACTGTTAACAAATATTCTTTGCTCAAATATTTCAAGACATTTTTATCAGTGAATCTACAGCTTGTAAAATCTGTGGGCTAATAGCAGGGCTAAGCACAGGGGAAAAAGTGAACTTGCAAGCCTGTACGCTTCAGCTTTAACTCCGTTGCCGGATACTGTTCCACAGCTGAACCCTTTTGAAAGGCTTCTCAGGCTTCTCAATTATTGTGTAGTGTTTGTGATGTGGAATCTTATCCAGCAGGGAAAGAGATAAGACCACCACAATTATTTCATTTATTACTTTGTAATGGGTAAGTAGACTACAAGAAGGTAGCTTGACAGGATCCTAGAAATCCATTCCTCTGCTGATTGTGACAGCTGGAAAAAGAAGGAGAACTATGTCCTGTAAAAATGGCTGTAACACAGGTGACAAAAGAAAAAAAACCTATGTAGTGTGAACTCCCTATGTAGGTTTGGATCTCTGTGTATGAAATACAGAATATAGTGACAGAAAACAGTGGCATTTGTAAGATATTCAAGGCATAGTCACCGAAGTCTAGACCAGTGTTGAATAAAAGCTATTAAATAACTGATTTGGGAGGGAAATTATAGCCACATAACATGGTTTTCTGGGGTTACTTTGAGCTGTAAGGTCTACAGTCTGCTAGGTCTTCTCAAAGAATTCAATGTAAACTAATATCTGGTCACACTTTTTTTTTTTCCTAGTGAAGATAGATTATAAAGTTATATCTGGCATAAGTGGTTTTCCTACAGCTTATTTCTTCCTTTTGTGGTATGACGGTTCTCTGCACCGTTTTCTGAGAACTCAGAGCTGAGCAAGACTAACCAGTAAACACAACTGTAGCAGGGATCTGGACAGCAGAGCAATGCCCTCATAATAAAAAATTAATAGGAGCAGAAGTTTTGTTAGGAATCTTCCTGTTCTGACAAGATGAGATGTGTCTTGGGGAACCTTTGAACCTTGGCTATGTCTATCCCACAGCTGTCGGCAACGTGGCCGCGCTGTGCAGAAGTGCAATACCTGCTTGACAGAGCTGTGCTGGTTGAAACCTTAGTGTAATACCACTGCATCAGCAAAATTTCAAGAAGGATGTATATAGATATTCATGTGTCTGTGTCACTCCACCATTTTATCAGACTAACATCATGGCACTTCAGCTTTTCTCAACAGTCCTTTGAGGAGAAATGTGGGTGCCAAGAACAATTCTTGTTCCTGAGAAAGTGGAGGGCTATTGAACTGCAGTGAGTGGTGCCCGGCAGAAAGAAGGTTCTTAAAGGTACAGTTTGACACCTCTCCTACTCCAGGAGTCGATGCCTTTCTCTATCCATGCTTCAGTGATTCTCTCTCCCACTAGGCTTAAATTCTGCATCTCAGCAGCCAAGAGGTATGGGTAATAAATCCCAAATTCAGACAAGGGGGGCTTAAGATGGGAAATCTCAGCCTGCAGGGTGAACAGAGAAGCTGAAGATGGAGACGATGGCTGAAGTCTGCCAAGATTCAGGGAAATGCAGCCGCGTGCCAGATCCTCGCTGGATTTAAGCGTATCAGCCTGGTAAGTGTCCAGTAAGGGGGCCCAACTGGGTCTGCAGTGCTGGTTTTGTGGTACAGTATCCTGATCACTGAAGTGGTTTCACCACAGAACTCATCTCAAAGCCAGACTAGTTTTCCAAGCTAATGCAGGGCAAGGCCTTGAAGACAAATAACAATGTATTTATATAGTGCATTTCTTTTAACCAGCAAACATGAAAAAAAGCACAGTGATTCCAGATTACAATGTCAGAGATACATGAAGAACATCTGTCACTATGACAGAATCATAAATCATCCCGCTGAAATCCTGACAAGCCTTTTTTTCATTGGCAAAGTAGTTCTTTAAAGTGGGATATAATTAAGTTGCTTAGAGCCACATATTATCAATTTTAAGCCTGTTATTTTTCCCATGTGAAAAATGCCAGATGAAACGTACCAGTTTTGTTTTGTTTTAAAATGAAGCTCGTTTAAAAAAATGACCCCTATATACCACAGCAATTCAGGGTACTGCTAGGATTGTCCCATGTGAAGAAATTATAAGGAAAATAAACCTGTGAGTAAATGAAACAGTGCTGTAGGTGCACCAGCAAACCATCTTGATGTGGAAGACAGATAAGTAGTAAGAGACCAGTATAGCTGCATCAGGAATTCTTCAGTGACCTGAATATCAAACAGGAATCCTACAAAGAGTGAAAGCAAGGACATGTAAGTGAGATGAGTAATAAAGCAGTAGCATAAACATCTAGGGATAAAACTAGGAAGACTAAGTCACAAAATGAGTTACAACCTTTCTGGAGCACAAAATGGAAGAAAAAGAGGTTCTATAAATACCAAGAAGTTTAAGGAAGAGAGGGGCAGAGGCACACATAACAGACACCCAGACTAGAGTGAAATGTTCTGTTGTTTATTTTGTTACGTTCTTCATGTTCACATAAACATTAATGATAGGTACTTAACAACATATTTTTTTTTTAACGGGGGAAGGACATATGCCAGAATAGGGAAAAAAAACCAAGTAAAAGGATGTTTTAATGAATTAGACGTACACAAGCCTCTAGAGCTTGTTGAAATTCACTCAATACATACTGGGCCCTCAATTTATCTCTTAGAGTTCCTGGAAGAGTCGGTAAGTCACCAGGACCTGCAGCAACTATGTAGCCTACAATGGAAATACAGTTAGGATCACACTTCCAATTTTTGTTAATGATCAGAATCTGATATTACAATATACATTTTGCAAATTATTTTAAACAAACCACCCACTCGGTTTAAAGACTTGTTCTTCCTTAAATCTTGCCATTGTGGCATGTGACTTAAAAAAGAAGGGAAGGGAAGGAAGAATTTAATAAAGTTTCTTAAATGTGGCATTGACAGCAAGCTCAGATTTGGGCACGATTAAATTGTTGGCTGCAGCCCTGGTTTGCAGGGTTATAACCATTTCTGCTTTTAAAAATGGGAGATGAAGAACCTAGGGAATTACAGAATACTCTGCCTAACTTCAATACCAAGAAATATAGTGGGACAAATTATTGAGAAGTAAATGCATACACACCATAAGAATAATAAGATGATAAGAAACAGATGATGTGAGTTTGTCAAACTAATCTAATTTCCTTCTTGAACAAGGCAACTGGTCCAATAGATAAGGAAAAGCATTAGAAATGACCATATATTGACCCAAACTGTATCTTGACCTAAGTAATGGCTTTTGACACTGTCCTGTATGCTCAGAAATGAACTGGGGAAAGGTGTCCCCATTTGAAATCACTCCTAATTCAATCTGCTGTCAAATGTAAAGCTAACACATGACTGTTGGTAGTTGCACTAGAAGAATGATCAGGAGTCGTCTTGCTCAACTCCTAATGGGTAAGCTTCTGTTCAACGGTTCAATAAGGAGTTAGATGACAGAAATATACTTATGAGATTGGTAGATTACACCATGGAAAGATTTGTGAAATGTGCTCAAGGAGAGAATTAGAACTCAAAAGTAACTCAATAGGTTCTGAAATCCAACATTAAAAATTTGAACAAAAACAATTACACAGGACTACATCTGGGAGAATGGAATCAAAAGCACAGCCCCAGAATTCCACTTCAGATAAAGATCTAGTGATTAATTAGGACCATGAATGAGTCAATAGTGTGATGCTGTTTAAGAAAGACATAGATACGCTGGAAACAATCCAGAGAATATCAAGAAGAACAAGAAGTTTTGAAAATCGAATCCATAAAGCATTGTTGCAAGTTTTGCTATTGTTTTAATCTAGAAAATATAAGGATATATGGAGCTCAACAGCCTTCAAGTACCTAAAAGGTTATTATAAAGAGGGTAGTGATGCATTTTTTTCATGCTTACTAAAGATAACAGCAGAACATGAAGGAAACTTTTTTAGCTATAGGTATTTTTATATTAGCTTTAGGTATTACAGTAACATGTTGTAACTAGAAGAAAAGATTATCACTGGAATATATTACCCACGAAGGTTGTAAAATCCCTGTCTTCAATGATTTTAGGTGCAAATCAGAGGGACTGCCATCTACAATTATCAGACTGTTTTGGTCTTTCTTTGAAGTTAGGAGATGGACTAGGTGAATGTTTTGTAGTACGTGGCTGAGATCCCTGGAACCATGACAGAGCGTGCAAGTTATTACAAGGTAATCTATAACAGGTTTTCACTAAGAAAACATTTGAAAATTCCATATGTGGTCTTGGGCATATTCATTGGCCATTATGGAAGATTTTACAGGTTGTTCTCAGGACTTTTTTAAAAAAACCAACTTGTTTTCCTTTGATTTTGTGTTGTGGGTTTTTTTGGTTTGTTTTTATTTTACCTCAGGAAGGTTAGGTACAGCTTTGATTAAAAACACAGGAATAACAAGACTGCATAACCCCTTGAGATCCCATCCAAGTCTACATTTGTCTGATTCACATGCAATCTACAGTATTTTTTCTGGGTTGTTGAAGAGCTTTGCAAGCACAAGTTAATTATTAAACTTGTTCTTTTCCCAGAGCAGCAATGACCTAATCATTTATGATAGTGCTCAAATGAGGAATTAAACAAACATATCCAAAATAAACACAGATCAAATCATCTTTGCCAACGGAAAAGGACAAAATCTTGTTTTCATGCCAGTGGGTCTGCAAAACAACAGCATAGATACAGACCTCAGTAAAACTAACAAGTCAGGACTTCTCAATCAGTGAGAATTTCTGAGTTTTAGTACTTCTTTTTATTCAAAATTTTAGGAATTTTTCTAACTTGGAGAATTAGAAAAATGGGAATGGGAAATGGGAATGAGAAAAAAAAGTAAGCGTTTTGGAAAGGTTGTAAAGTTTTAAGGGCTTGAATTACAACTGAACATTTCAACATTCAGAAACCAAAATGTGTTGCTGTCATGGTGTACCGCATATATATCTTAGGTAAGGGAGCACAGTGAACATTATAGGAACCACAGTCCTCCAGGGACCCTAGCAAACACAAGAAAATGCCAACTAGAATTACAGTGCAAATAAAGTAGCATTCTGCAATATGATATTTTTTGTGTTAGGTCAAAATATATCTTTTTAAAATCATACACCCAAAGTAAAACCGAGCAAAACAAAGTTTTTCAGAAAAATGTGCTCTTTGTTAGAAATTAAAACCAATGTGAAACTTCTGACAAATTCTAATCACTACTTAATATACGAAAAGAAACTGTCTCAAAAATGTTTTCTAGAGAAATCTGTGCTCATCACATTGCACCGTGGTGTTGACCCCAATAAGACTGTAAACACCGGTAGTGTTTGCAGTTGCCATTGATATTTTAGTCTAGTAAAAGATGGTCATAAGCCTCAAAGATAAGATCAGGGTCTGGACCAAATATGACTTCCCAGAAGTTCAGAAATATTTAGGTTTGGTGTTTATTGTCATGCCATACTGAATGTCTGCTGGTCTTTTTGTTCTTTTAAAAATATACATGACTTTTAGACACCAGAATAATGTTTTCATACTGCACACAAACACACACCAGAGCTTGTGAGTTTTGCTGTCCAAGCGGGTGAATACAGACCAAAGGAATCTGGCTAGCTTCAGGTCTATCTACCATTAGACAGTCTACATTTGTTGAACAACAGTAAAATACTGCAGAAGTTTAAAGATCCTGGGACAAACTCGTCAGGTGTCAAGGACAGCCTTAATCCCAAAGCGCAGAGGGATAATTAGAGCCAAGTGAACAAATCTCAGCTCAGCTGAGCCTGCTTAGGGCAGCCCTGGTGAGGCGGTTTCGTTGCCGGGACCTGTAAACCTGAAGGTGGACTGTTTGGTTTGTAGGCCAGGACGTTGCATACAGCCCCATGGCACATGCCAACAGCCTAAAGGGTCTTAAGCAGCTTAAATAGCTTTAAGCAGCTTTGAAGACTTAGACGCTTTAAGCTTATAAAGCAGTTTAAGCTGCTTAAACTGCTCTAGGACTTTAACAAGGGCCCCACGATGCTGCTCCTCACCAGGCGAGTGAAAAGAAGCTGGCTGCTCGCTGTGGCTTCCTTGCCATCAGCTGGAAGGAAGGAAGGAACTACAGGGTTGCCACAGATCCAGCCACGAGTCTGCGCAAAGGCAAGCAACTGATATGGACATATTTTGGCAATGATGTTGTATAAAATAAAGTATACTCTCTCCCCTTGATTAGCTCATGTTTCTTCCTCTTTTGTAGCTACTTCCCTTCCCCAGCCACCACCTTCTCTTTTTCTATTTTTGCCCATTTCGCACAGGCTCTTTCAGTATCTATTTCCTCTCTAATTAGTTCTTCCTAAAGAGATGCTGTTAATGCAGTGATATACTCTTATGAAGAAAACATGTCTCGATTCAGCCTATTCAGTCCACAGAACCGTGCTGAGGGCAACCGTTCGTTTGTATTCCTATGGTTTAACATAAATCTAGACCTTTTCTTCCCAAGAGACGGGCACGAGGTGGCAGAAGCAATGCGGAAAAACCTAACTCTGTGATTCCAGTAAGTACCAGTGGCAGCTGTTGGAGTATCACCTACAGAAGCAAGTAATCAGAAGGGCTAACACTGATCAGAAGAGGGAATGCAATGTGCCGATTCTGCATTGTGTTTCCTGGCATTTTGGAGGTTTCAGAAATGATGTCAGAAGAGGAAGTCTGGGGACAATTGTCCAGGAAAATGGTTAAATGTGTTTTCCTATATTGATAATCTCCTAGGGCTGAAAGGACTTTGTATTCAGTTTTGCCTCCACCTCTCTGAATTAGGGATATGCAGCACAAACCACAGGTTGTTCTGCTTTTACCAAAGGATGTAACACCTCCTCCCCCTTACATATAAGTCAGCCACGTGCAACTGCATGGGTGCAGTTAATTTAGTGACAATTGCCTCCATGCAATGACAACTCACTTTGAATGCCATGTTAGTAACTAGCACTGTGGTGACATTGTGCTAGAGCGCCTGTGCTGGATGTGATGTCCTTGTTGCTGAGGATGCACTCAGGCCTGCACCATCTTGCTTTTCTCATGTTGGAATTCCCTTTCCAGCTCCTTTAGTAGGAAAATTCTGCTCTTCTCTTTCATATCTTTCACTCCCTTCCTGGGTTCATATCCTAACTTCTCAGGTGTTCTCTCTCCAGAGTCCTCAAATTAACTGGCCCTGTATTTTTCACAGGCTTATGAAAGTCCCATCACATATAACTTTGTATATATCACACACTCTAATCACAATTTGGCTGTGAAATGTAACTGTAAACCTTATCATACTCAAACAATGTGCTCTGAAGACTTGAGGGTGTAAGCAGGAAAGAGGGATCATGATCGGCCTTACTCACTGCTCTATTTTTTGCTGATTATCTATGTTATGCATTCCTAAATGATATTGCATGTTGTCATAGTGTGTATTGCATGAGAAGCATGTCCAATGTGGCATATTTATACAAGCATCACTTAACACTTTTTTTGAGGCTTGATTTATACCAAATGCTATTTTTTCCCAGTAGCCTGAAAGTATGTTTGTCTCCATTTTTATGGAAGAAAATGATTTATGGCATGATCTATGCTTTCCAAGTAATCAATGCGTTTTAATCCCTTTTCCCATTTATCCATCTATCAATTATTACTTCCTTCAAAATGCATTCTAAAACTCCACATACAATGCCAGTAGGATTCACTAGCTTGCAAGTGATTAAATTATTTCTGCTTCTTAACTACAGATTTTATATGCTCTCATCAGGTGACAGCGCTGGCAGTTAATGGATTCCTTCTTAGCGGAGTACTGGAACCACTGGAGCATGGTTTCCTTGGGTTCATGCTCTGTGTCTACAACATCCTCCTGGTAGTCCCAGCTCCTTCTCAAGCTCCAGCCAGTTTGCGAAGGGAAAGGGCAGGTTGCCTGGGTTGCCCCTGGGCTTTCTGGCCGGTGGAACAGTGTTAGTCGCTCAGTCTCCAGGCAGCTCCGAGGCTGGAGAAGGTGAGCTGCACCCACCATTCCCTCAGTTTCAACACTGATTTGGGTCTCGCTGTCCTCTAGGCAGCTGCTCATTTGCATGAATGATTAATGATGGGAATTAATGAGTTTAATTAAGGTTAATGATAAGCATGGTCATCTTTTTTGAATTCTGAAAAGCCTTATGTAGTCACCTATTCATAACAAACGCATTTTCTTTATATCTGAGAAGAAAAAGGTCCCCTTTGTTTTAGGAGAGACTTTGGGTAGTTTTAGATCTGAAGGAATTTTTTAACATTTATAAATGAGAAAACATATAACACCAGGCATCAGGTCATGTATACAGGCCGCAATTCAGCAGACATTTACGCATACGCCTAATTTTCCATTGGAACTCGATTTCCTTTGGCTTCCAGGAAACTTTAGTGCATATTAAAACTCACTCTGCTGATTTGAGGCGATAGTGGCACTGCATGTTTGCATGCCTTGATAAACTTTTCTGGCGCATGTGCCAAACAAATTTTGTTGACTGTGTTGAGCGAAGTGAGGCCACACATTGCACTGATCCACCAATGGAAAAAGAAATTTTTCAGAGCTGCTGTTGGACTAAAGATCCAAGTGCTGGCAAGCTGCCGGGGTCCTCTGGCTGGGCGTTGGCCCATCACAGAGGGTTACTGCTCCTATTACCAGCTGCTCACACAGAAAAAATGTATGGGGCAGCAGACTCACCCTTCCTTCCTTCCTTCCCCAAACTCAAGACAAATGTCTCCTTGATGAGTCTGTGGGATTACAGCTGACCTTCCTACAGGACGGCATGGGTCTTCATAACCTAAATTGCCACTTTTTCTCATCCCTCTGTCTTCTTCAGCACCTTCTCCCAAGCCTTGACGTTCCCACCAGTGTTTAAGTTTTTTAAATAATCTTGTTTATCTGAAATGAACTGGTAGTTTATTTCAACTTCAAATAATAACTTTCCTTTACATTCATTCCTAGCTCTTTTTTTTTTTTTCCTTTTTTTTCAGCTTTTGTGACTAGCTTCTTTGGCTAATGGCTGATATAGTGAATTGTCTGAATTTATAACATGTCTGTGAATATCATTTCCCTAGATTGCAACCCCAGTCCAATTCTTTGGCTCTGCTGGAAGCTATCCTAAGAGGTGCGTAGAGTTTTAGGCTTTAGGAAGAAAGCCAGTGTTTGCATTCTACCAATATTAATTCATGCGTTCCCTCTTGCATTCTCAATTCTGTAATCGGTCTGTGCTTCTGTCTCCTCCCATATCCTGCCTTGACACACATCCGTGTGCGGATGACGGGGGGAATGACAGATGAGCCGGCCAGCCTGCAGGCTGAGTCACCCCACCGAGGCTGAGTGTCATCTGGCAATTAGGACGGAGCAGAAGGAAGCGTGCCAGCAAAACAGGTGATCTGAGCAAAATGCATCGCACCCCACATGCCAAAATGGATATTGCACAACGCTGCGCTATGACGGAGAAATACGGAGAAGAGCACAACCATGCATTCCCAAAATGGTCTTCAAAGTAGGAATTAAAAAAAAAATCAAAACTCAGCCTACTTCTTTTCGTGGACCACTTTAATACCAAAGGTAAATATAACAATCCAGAAAATGGAAAGAGCAGTGGTATAGTATAAGCCTCTAAGCATTTTTGGTAATTTTTATTTGTGTGCCTTCTCCAGTGCAGGGAGGCTTCAGAGCAGGATCACAAACACAATTTGTGAGTATGCAACAAACATGCTAATTGTTGGATTGTACACGCAATAAATGGCTGGGACTAACACGCTATTAGCCAAAGCACTAATATCCTGACTGCCTCTGATGCAGGTACCCACTGTGTTTCTGCTGGTCAGGCAGATGGTAATCACATGGGGAAGTGCCAGTCTCCATTGCTCTTTGCAATAGGCTGATCCTCACTTTTGCAGAGTTGCTATCTTCTATTTTGATTTTTTTTTTTCTTCTCAGGGTTTTAGAGCTTTTTTTCAGTCAATATTTTTCCTTCAGTCCTTGAGTGACTGCTACCAACTCAACAATTTTACTTCTGTCCTTGTTTCTGCTTTTTTAATATATCTTGCTTGGCTGAGGTTTATGTGCTGTCACTCATAGCTTAGCAATGTTTTTTTCAGTAAAGCAGAGTTGGGGTCATATGGCCAACCTAGGCTTTCTGTTAAAATAGTAAGAGTGTGTGAAAGATCTACCAAAATGGTGGGAGGGAGACTGGTCTGTGTTTGTTGTCTGACACCTTGGCGTCTAAGCACCTTGCTGGCTTAAGAATGTGGACCTTGCCAGATGGCAAGAAGACTCCGAGAAATAGATACTGGCATGAACACCAGCTGGGGTATGTGCTATAGAACTGGTGGTATCGATGATGGGCTTGTAATGCCAAGCAGAAAAGTCTGGGAAGTATGGACTTCAAAGGGAAAATTACTTTAGAAATCAGTGAAACTGAAAACGAAACAGTGGTGCATGATATTTTGACTTTGACCATGCACAGATTTATAAGAAAAAAAAAAAAAAATCACCGTGAGGATAATTAATCACTGGCACGGGTTGCTCAGAAAGATTTGGCAGCCTCCATTCTTGGAGGTCTTCCAGACATGACTGGATAAAACCCTGAGCAGCCTGGTCTGAGCTCAGTGTTGACCCTGCATTGAGTGAGGTGGATGGACTAGGGGCCTCCTGAGTCCCCTTCCGGCTTGAATCATTCGGTGATTCTGTGATTTAAGTTACTGTTGGAGCCAAGGGTAGGTGAGGTGGAGAAATGGTTTTACAAAGGGAGAATGCTCAGCATGACATTTCCCAGTAGGACTGAGTCTCTGTAAAACTTAGCTGCTGCCATCCGTGTAAGGCGATCCCATTTCTCTCCAGGTCCTGTCCTGGTGTTCCTAGGCTCTCTCTTGAGCTAGCGCTGGCCTTTGTCCAACATCTCTGTGAGCTGTTTCAGCTCACCGACCTGGCAGAAGCTAATTAGTTTGGTTTGTTTTTGTTTTTTTTTTTTTGTTTTAAACTGGTTGGGATTTCTGCTGATTTAGTTAGTTGAACTATTTCACTAAGAGGCAGATGAGCACCACAGCATGAGGAGGAGGTGGGAACATGTGGTTAAGATTGGAAGGAGTTAAGGTTGGGCAGGGCCCCCTCAGTGGGAGTGAGCCATTAAATTTGCCTTGCTGCCTCATGAAACAATGTGATGTATCTGCAGCGGCTTCAATACGGGCATAACAACAGATTGGGTAAGCCCAGTCATATAGAAAATAAAAACTCAGAAATAAAAATTCGTTAATGCTAAGGGCAATGGGAAGCGTGGAATTACAAAACGGAACATGAAAGCAGACAAATCAGTGAAAAATAATGTTCAAGGAAAGATGAACAGCGATATATTAAAGACCTGACACTTGAAACCGAAGCTCTTGCCATCGTAGGAAACCACAGATCTTGTTTACCAAGTTACAAAAATCCTGTGTGGCTAGTTTAAACAGGAAATGGGCTGATCAGAAGCAAAGATAGGGAAATGCGTACAACAGAGATAAAATAGATGGGCAAAGCATTTTAAAGAAGCCAGCAGGAAAAACCCAGCCTTACTTTGACATGAGATTCTGTGACACGAGACGATGTGACTTCAAACGACAGCAGATTGCACTAGCCCAGTAGTGATATCAGGAAAGCAAGTTGTTGTAGTCCAGTAGGTAGCAGCAACAACGCAATGAAAGACGATTTGATCGCAGCAGAAATGCTAAGAGGCCATGATGTCACTGCAGAAGTAAAGTTGAAAAAGTTGTTGAATGAAATATGGGAAGAAAAACCCAACTTTAGATGAGGGGGAGCATGGAGTTGTTAAAATACTTAAAAATTAGACTATGTCTCTCTGCCCTACGCTATAGGGGTGGTCATTTGCAGTGGAATGCCACACACTATGACACAGATGATGGATGCAGAATTGGAGGCGAACAACCTCTGGACTCAGGCCCAGAAAACTGCACATTCACACAAAAGAGCATCCTGAAAGAACATATGCAATGACAGGCTTTGCTCATCACCACTTTCATTGTTTTTGTTTTTGTTTTTGTTTTTTTTTTAAGGTTTTGTGACAGTGGCCTCGGGAATGCCTTGTGGAACTGCAGGACTCAGCTCGTCCTCCATCATCACGGCTGTGCAGAGAGGGAGGGACGGCTGCATCTGGGAATGCATCTAAGTAAGAGACTGGTTCACTTTGAACACTGGTATAGAACAACGGTATGCCTGCTTTCTGTTGCTGTTGTGCATTATCATACATAGCTACTGTGTCGGGAGCACAAGTAGCGGCATACCGTGGGCTGGATTACACATATCTCGGAAGGGTAAATTGTGCTAGTAGCATTGTGTTACTGAGCTATTGACCTGAAAAAAAGCTGCAAAGATACATAACCTAGCAAAACAAGTAAGCCAAACAGGATTAAAAATCAGCTATCAAAGCCAATATCCCTGAAAGCTTAATACCAAGCATCAAAGTCATGTTAGAAAACACAAATTCTGCGAAAGTAGAACAGCTTGCCTGTCCTGTCCTCATCCCACTCCTGAGCAATTAGGAAGGAACTGACAGTAAGGATAGGAGAATCTTCTTCCATTCATACTCATTTCAGCATATGGAAATTCAAGATATTCAGTCCCAGAAAGAAAACAAGATTAAAAAAATTATTTACATGCAATTACAATGCTAAAATAGACCCTGGAAAGTAGAGACATCAAAGGTGTTAGAAAACTAGATGCCTTGAAAGAAAATGTGCCTATGAAAACATCTGAACATCAGGCTCTGCCCTCAGCGTAGAGCTGAACAGCCCACCAGCTCGTCTTTCCCCAGAGTCAGCAGGGAGCACAAGGGTATATTTGGTGTGTGTTCTTTGAACGGCAGCCCTGAGGAACTCCCCCCAGAATGATCCAGTGGAGACCAGTGTGTGTGAAGGAGAGGACACTCATTAGAGATTTTAAGATTTTAAGCACCTCACAGGAATGACAGTGATCAATCTCAACCATGTCCACTAGAAACACCAAGGAATGACAGAGAGGAATGGAAGACACTAGCTGTCCCAGCCTTGCTATAGGAAGAAGACAGGAAGAATAACATAAGGGCTACTAGAGAAACAAATATATTCCCCATAATTTCTTTGTTTTCTCTGTGAAGCAAAACTTGCGTTAGCTAGCTTGTTTTATTAGCTGCCACTGGAGCTAACAGCTGTGAACCTTACTGAAGGGGAGGAAAATAAAGCTCTTGCTCCAGAGATGCAGTGAGTAGCTAATGTCCAGGATAAAGCACTCTGCCAAACGCTTCAAGGAGCTGGGGGCCTGTTGCCAAGGCACTGCCGTGTGATTGCTGCAGTCATGATAGAATGGGGAAAGAGTCCATGCCAAGAAGAGTTGGCAGGTGTGGGACCCAGGTAGTCATGCCACAGTGGAAATTACATGATCCCTGATTCCTTTAATGAAAGGTTTTGCCTTTCATGTATCTTCAAAGGTATCTGGAGTCTACTGGCGTCATGAACAACAATGGTTTATTTTTTTATTACCTAGACTGAATGAGAGATCTTTAATCAAACTGTATTGCAGTAGAGACAGTTCTGCTGTTTAACCATAAATATTTGGGTGTGCAATCTGGTGTTGATCTGCAAGGTTACTAATATCTGTATAATAAGTAGTCCTTTTTTATTTGAATGATCTACCAAGTTGTTTCAGCTTCAGCTTGTTAAGTTTGAGCTTAGATCTGAGTGTGCTTTCTGAGGTGATGCTGTTGACATAAGAGGGCACAGAGACTCCAGTTACATTGAATATGTTCAGGATATATTATCTCTGCTACAATTCCTAGCTTTTTTCTTAGCCAAGTTTTAAGACAAAACCACTATTTCTATGCTTTTTTTCCAAAGTAAAACTCTGCAGTCTGTTCTCAGCTTTCTTCTACTTTTCTCATAAAATCAGACCCACACACAGCCTCACCTCAATGGTATCTGGTGAAATTTTCCCACCTTCTTGTACTATATATATTCCTATGTCCTAAGCAGCAGTAGGTGTCTGTATTTTGGGTACAGACCGCTGTTATTTTAGATATCATACTCCATAAAGGAGCATCAGTGTTTCTTACATATATTCATAATGAGAATTTAGGTCTAACCTAATTTCCAAAGTGAGTTTGTTCTTGTTCTCCAAGTTAAACAACTAAATTTATATATATATATAAATTTGTGAGTCTGACCACCAAAACCTACACGTATTTATGTGTATATAGCAGTTGAAGTAAAGAGTCTTATTCAGGAGAGGCTCTTAAATGTGTGCCTTCTTTTTAAGCACCTATGAAGATAAGTTTGGTGTGCGTTTACACACTTATCTGAATGGGGGTGCATAGAAGAACAGGCTTGTTTTCTGGAATCAAAACCTTGGCTGAAATGTCACTGCCTGGATCACTTGCTGCTTGCAAGGCTGACAGCAGCGGGGGGATACAAACCATAGCTCACACTTGCCTCACCAGTAACATAAGCACGCATTGCACACGCGTGTAATCGTACCACAGTTCCTTGGGTGAGATCATGCTGTAAAGTACCCTGCCTTTACGCAGTGGAAACACCAAGATGAAGGCCATGGGTCCCAGAACACAGCCATGACGAAGCAATATCTACGTTATGGCATTCAATTTTGTTATATAATTAAGAGCATTCAGTTATAGACTGGAAGACATACTGACACCGTATCAGAGTATTCTCTGCTGTAAATGAGGTTGGGTTAATTCCCTAACAGGCTGGGCAGCGGTAAGAGGTGGAGATAAGCTCCCAGCACTGACTGGGGACAAAATTAGACAAGTGGCGTGCCTGCTTGCATCCTGGTCCTACAGCCATGAGAGCCCCTGTGGCAGAGAACAACAGGGCGATGTACACTTTTTGTTATTATCTACTAATGAATGATTTCTCCTTTGGATCCCCACTGCAGCTCTGCTCTCGTGCAGGCTATTGCTTGGGTGGAGCAGCCGCAAGCCTTGGGAACAGCTAAGACTCTCCAGCAATTTCAGTCATTTTCTTGGATTAATATTGGATTAATTTCATCTCTGTGAAAACAGTGACTTTTGATACGAGATCTTGTCTCTCTAGGCAGATCTGGCAGGTTCAGCCATAGCTCACATAAGCTCGAACATCAAGGCTTGTTTCAAAGAAAGAGGAAATGTGAACCAAGACACAAATATGGGCCCCTATTTTCCTTTGAAAAATATGATTAGCTTTTCATTTTCCTCTTAGGCAGCTTTAGGCTACTCTCCTGAGTGTGCAAATGGTCCTTTATATTTTGTAGGTATTTGGGCAAATTACCTTGGCATTATTGTTCCATAAGTCACTTTCAAAATCTTCTAGATACCATGCAGAGATGGAAAGACAGTCTGTGACCAGAGCACAGAGCCTAGACACAATCAAGATTAAATGTGAGGGCAGCAGGCACAAGGTACAGATACATCAGGATGACCGCATAGTTACATTCTTGTTTTCCCACTCTACTAACTTACAGAGAGCACAAAATAAGCCTGTGTAGCAAAGACATACGAAAAAAAAAAAGACATACTGGAAGAAATATTTATGTTTTATTAGCATATTCTCTGCTCTAAATGAGTTTGGACTAATTACTTATCAGGCCACACAAGGATAAGAGGGAGAGATAAGCTCCTAATATCACATTAGGAAAAATTAATTAAACAGAATAAACATAATTTATTTGATTCTGCTATTTCCTTTTTCAATTGCTTGATTTAGCAATCTCGGTAATGGTCTTTAACAAATTCTTTATTTATTTTCCTAAACAGAAAAAAGAGAAAAAAATGAAAAGAAGCTGGAAAGGGATGAATTCCATCACGATACCTCATTTTCCTCAGCAGAATGAGAACTGCAGAATTAGCACAGATTTCTGCTACTTAAGCTAATGAAGTGCCACTACCAGTCATGGGTTGTCATCCTCTGAGTAAAGCACTCCCAGAAGAGGATCGCTGATGGGCAATAGTGAGAAACATGAACCGAGGACTTGCTTCTCAGCTGGGGTGACAAGTAATCGGGTAGATGTATACTCCAGATGTAAGCTAACCTGCTGCATCTCCTCCAGCCTCTCACCATCCTTGCCCTTTGCCTTCCCTGCTTCATCCCAGACCTGATCTCCTTCTACAGCGAGTCACAGTGCCTCCCAGCTCTGATTAGCTCTTTGCTCAGTCCCAGTATGACATTCTTTTCTCCCAGTCTACTAGGCTGGACTACCCTAGCTCCCCATTCCCTCCTCCTGACCCCATTCCTCATCCAGCGCAGCTCTGGGATCCAGTATATCTGCCTGAGATTTTCTCCACGGTGCATTTCAACAATTCTCTCCTCTGTGGTCTTGATTTGAACAACGGGGCTGCTGAGATCAGAGGAAGAACAGACTCCTGCTTTCCATTTGGGTGTCTAAACCTCTTATGGCTCACAGCAGCAGATGCCTATCCATAGCAAATCAGACCTTTGGGAAACTCTGCTGGTAAAACCAAAGCCACGTATATTAAATGTGCACCATGGCTTTTCATACACTTATTTCATGAGGATAGAAGCAACATGTCCCTGACACAAATGCTGTCTTCTATCAGATTTTAAGTCCTTGCACCAAACTTGCAAGATGTAGGCTTCGTCACAGAAGACACCAGAATTTTTAAGCGCAGCACATTTTTCCCTACAGCCTGTCAGACACATCAGACATGTCTGAATTGTTTTACGCTAGTTCCCCTTGAGAATGTGTGTCAAGTAAAAAGTCCTGAATTATACAATTTCATATTGTTTAGATAGAACAACTGGGTTGAAAGATTTAATCTCATAAAAAGCATTCTAATATCTTTAATGACCATTATACAGACTTCCATTCCTTACAGAAGATAAGGAATGTCCTTGCAAATAAGAAAAATTAGATCCTGCTGTGCCAAGGCCTACACTCTAAATAGTTCAAGGTGACCAGTGTACAGCTCAGCCTGTTACGTAAAATAATTTGCAAAGGTCAGTAAAAATTAAAGACAAAATGACAGCTTTTTCAAGCAAAAAAGACACAGTGATAAGCCCCAAGGACTATGCTAAAATCATGTCCAGTAAAGAAGAAAAGTGCGGGACTAGAATTAGTGAGATAAAATTGATATACTGGAGTGTAAGGCTCACTGATGAGCAAAATCATGAGAGGATGGGCTATTCTTCCTTTCTGGTGAGTCAGCTGCCAGGAAGCAGAATTTGACCCAAATTGCAGGAAGATAGGTAGACAGCAGGAACACAGCCCAGCAGCATTGCAGGCATTGCCCCATCCCCTGCAGCCAGTCCCCTGTGGCTCCTTTGCACCGGGCATTTATTATCAACATGAAGGGTGTACAGACAGGGCTGGACCAGAAGGAGGAATCCAGGTGGCCTCACACCTCCACTTGGCGGTGGCTAAATCCTGAACAACACCTGGAATGAGACCGTCACAGCCCCCTGGTTTGTGCTTTTCCTTTCCTCCCTTGCTCCTTGCCTTTTCGCCTGAGTTTCCCTTTGTTTTCTGCCTAAGTAGAGTCTGCTTGAGATGCTAAAGCTACATCCTCTGGGGAGCTGCCACCACGCTGTTAACTGACAGCTTCCAAAAGGCTGTGCTGGAGACAACAGGGCACTGCTGCAGTTTCCATGTTTCCCTGTGACCAGCTCACAATACGCTGTGCTGGAGTTTTTCTAGCAATGAACTTGCTATTCAGAGCCAACACCAGAGTGAGAGGCTGAGTTCCCTTCCCCTGCAGCTCTTGTGCCTTCTTTGTCCCTTATTCGTACTGCCTGCCTCTCCAGGGAAGAACCAGGCTCTGACAATAGCTCCTGTAGCAGTTCCAGCCCGTCTCAGTGAACTGAATAACTCTCTTTTCTGAAATGCAACAATAAATTGTCTTTCTTACTATCTCTTTAAGCCTGTTAAACAATGGTGTTTTCCTCATACAGATTCTTAGCAGCAAATGGAAATTGGAGATTTTTAAAATGAAAGCCCTGTTTTTCTGCATTCCAAATATTTTTATTCTTTTCTTCTCTTTTTCTATCTTTAATAAAGGGTTTAAAAGATTTGGTGTGGCTCATGTTGCCACGGGAATAAACAAGCTAAGATTTATGCATTTGAAACCTCAAACCCTATCCCAAAACATGTTTAGCAATATAGTTTTGTTACAGGGACACAGTATCTTTAATACATTTGACCCTCTGGGTCTATTTATTTTACTGAAATTTGACTCAGCAAAGTTAAATCCCCTTATATCATTCTGGAAGACAACTCATTTTATGTCTGGATACAAACCAATTCACCTCCTAAGCCGCATAATCAACTCCCGCCCTAACATGCCAGTTAGCACTAGCGCAACTGAATGGAAATAGAAATTGTGGTGGCTTTGTAGAAATGCACTTAATTTCTATGGGATGCTCAGTGAGTATCAGAACAATAGACAGTGTATTAACTACTGCGTCTACTGACATTCTTTTTCCTTGGCCTAGGTAATATTTTCATGTAAGAGGATGGCAGCATACTCTGATTTTATTAAGCAGCATTCTTGAATGGATACCATGAAGTAACCCTTGGGGTTTTTTTTTTGTTTGTTTTTGTTTGGGTTTTTTTGTTTTGTTTTGTTTTTGCTTATTTTTACTTGGTTCTCTAATAACAAGCTCTGGAAAAAAATCTGAAAGACAGGGTATTTTCCATGTTTAAAAAGTTCCTCCATATGATTGCAAATAAGAAAATTTATGGAAGCATCTTATTCTGCAATTACTCCCTATTCTCTGATCAACATGGCTTACTCTTCCCTCTTGCTGTATACTCTTGTGTGCAGATTTTGGTGTGTCTTTGTTTTATTTTTTATATTTATGTATATATATTAACAAGCAAAACAGAGAAATCAGGTGTTTAAGGATGTGCTGGAATGAAGAATGCTATAAGAAAATGATATTTATTTCCGTGTTCAGGCTAAGGAAGGCTAGCTGGGGGATACCTCTATTCACCTAAACATTGTAAGTCCATTGGAAAAGAATTAAAGGTTCATCAAATAAGGCTTTTCTTTTCATTTTTTTTCCCTTCTTGCCCATTTTGTGTTAAACATTAGAATGTGGGCAAGACAGCCCATTACCTTGAGCCATAACTTGCCAGTTCTTTCCCTGTTTCAGCACAATCTGCTGATATGCATCCAGCCCTCCAGGCTCCTGATCTGGCCAAACAGACTGAGATGTTTCTACCTGGGCTATTATTTTCTTCTCCTCTTCTCCTCATTGATCTAAATCATGCTCCCCATGCAACCCCAGAAGAAGGGCTTGTAAGCCAACACACAGCAATGTCCTTGGATAAGCACGTTACAGAGAGAGCCCAAAAGCTCTCAGTATTCTTAGATTCCACCACACCAGCTCTCATGATACCCAAAGTATGGTGGCACATCTGCCTCATTTCCCTCATACTGCCTGATAACAGCATTTCCAGGCTCTGCCAAGCTGGTGATGGCCATAGGACCGCAGCCTGAAGAGGGAAAGACTGAAATACTGCTTTCATCAAGACAGACGTACAAGAGGTAATCGTTGTTTTCTTGCAAGTCTGAACCACTCAATTTTTAGTGGTTTGCAATATCACTAAAAGAGTTTCTTTTTTCCTCTACCTTGTTGAAGTGGAAGAGGCCCTTCCCTTTTATTTGAAACACTGGTTTTCTTCAGCTCTCTATATTTGCTCTAAAAGTCCTTAGGCGTTTTTCTTATTATAACCCTGTGCCTTAGCTACAGCACATCATAGGTAATCGTAGGAAGAGTGTGGTATATCGGATACGACTACCGCACGACTTTGATCTGACACAATCTCGTCGTAACACTGTTGGGACATGGTTGCTATATTGCAGTCAGCACGGAGCTGGCACAGCGCTGCCGGGAAAGCATAAAGGCTGCAATAGAAATGCAGCAAAATCGGGAAGAAGGCAGTGAAGTGTGGCAAAATGTGAGCAAAGGAGTGGAAAGACTGATGGAATATTAACAGTAAATACATTCAGGAAAAAATATTGGAGGGTGAAGACTTCTTCTGTTTGCAGATACTGGAAACGCAGATACTCACAATGAGAAGAGATTTTCTTTTTCAATAGAAAAGAATATATGTAGGAAAAATTAGGTAGGGAAATGAATGAAAAACCTTAACAAATGCCCCCCAAACTGTGAAAGGTGTTGGACTGTGGCATCATCTTCCAGTGGCAAGAGTAGGAATTGTTAACTTGAGCCGTTTAGCATTCGTATCTGGGCAAGTCTGTAGGAAATTACAGCACAGAAAAATTCTGCACTAGTCTACTGAATAACCATAAATAATTGAAAGCAACTTCTATCTTGTCTTCTACAATTCAGTGGACAACCGACTATGCTGTCATCTAGTTTTACCATAGCTATGTCCTAATACCAGAAAACAGTTGCTTTGTTTTTAAGCTTTGTACATTATTTTAAACAACTCATTCTTTTAACCACCTTTTTAAAACAACAATTGGTTGTTTAATTTTCTCCAGGGAAAAAGAATTGTCATCTTCATTGCTTCATACTGATACCATCCAGGTACGGTTTCACATTAATCCTTCTCAGTTTGTCACTTATCTGTGATTAATCAAGCAGAAGCTAAGAAATAAAATTATGTATTTTGTAAGGGTGAACTAAAATTTCAGTCACTGCGAAACTGTGAGTAGAGACACTAGGACAGACTGTCAGGAAATCCAACTTGGTCTAGTTCTAGCTACTTCAGTGCAGTTATACTGAGCCATATTTGCTGATAATCTGAATTTTGAGTATCCTTGTTATGTTTTTTTTTTGGTACAGTATAATCTCTGTAAGAGTAACAACTTGGAATAACTTTGTTTTGGTTGATATCTGAAATGAAAACTATGTCATTAGCTGTGAGTTTTCTCCCAAGACAAAAATGCACCCAGTTATTACTTGAGACAAAGAAAAAAATTGCAATATTCTCCTTATTTTAATCTTTTACTGGATGACAATAATGACAAATTAGAAATTACTTCTGAGTTCCAACATTTTAACATTTAGGATATCTGCCTGCTGCACATTTTGTATGACTTCCAATTACAACAATATGTGAAACATCTCAGTCTTTGAGGTCCCTCACAACATGCCCATGGGACAGAAAAATGCTATTTTTGTGCAATTGCAAACAGAGCTATAAACTCACTAATTTGCCCAAGGAAGTATGTGACATATATAAAAAAAGCCAATCCAGTTTTCTTTAATCCCAGAGTATGTCTCTAATGGATGAACCATCACCCTCGATCTAGCTGAGAAGTCTAACGATACCATCAAAAAATACATTAAAATTCATGATCACAATCACTGTAGATCACTAAGATATTCCTTTAGGGTGTGGCTTGTTTGAAAATAAGTAAAAGAAATAAATTAGGCATTTAGTTAGTTACATATTGCCCACAGTTCTACAGAGTTGTGAAGAAAACAAATCTGGAGTGCTGCATTGCACAACTTCCTAATGCTGCAGTTAGATCTTCCCTTGTATTTACAGACTGGTTTATTTTAAAATCTATTCAAGCATCGGAAAATCATAAATATACAGCTCCACAGATCCAGAGGTCAGATTTCTGTGACTGTAATACATAGCTTCTGCTTACTAAGCTCTCCAATTTAGGGTCAAACTCTAAGCACTTAAGTGAGTGAAGGAGCAGGTTTTTGTCACAGTATTATATGGCTACACAGTGCTGACACTGCTCCAAATATAAACAAAAATATGTACTAAGATACTAAGCTAAGAGGGGCAGAATATGACAGCACTCAGCAAGAACATTTCTTAGAGGTGTAACAGTGCTTTCATGCTTTCATAGGAAATATAACCAAATCCTGATATACAGCTGTTTTTCTCTCCTTACCAGTACTTCTTAAGGTTGAAGTACTCATTTCTTTTTACTAATTACTGCAGTTGAAGCCTCATTATGACTCCTGTATTAGTATTACAAATTTTAAATAAATCAGACCAACTGATACACAAGCCATTTCCAGTCTTAACTTCTTCAATTTTGCCTGTATGCCAGCATGCAGTATTTTGGATTATGCAAGCCTCAAGTCCTACTGTTCACTACATTGGTGTAAAGGAGCAGCAAGTAAAAAATTTAGCATGTAAACTTCCCTCTTAAATCTGCCAGAGGGACATAGAGAATGGTCTGCCACAAAGTCATGTAACACCCTAAATCAATAGTCATCCATTGATCCATGTGAACTACAGGCCTCTGATCTTACGGCTAATCCTTCTTTAGCCTGTTGGTGCCGAACGAGTTGGTTGGGATACTGCAGAGCCTCTCCAGCAGTGGCCACCCTGTTGGGGTATTTAATGAAAGAGGTTGGATGGAACCAACAACCACAGGTGCACATCTCAGCTTGTAATAATTACAGTAATATTTCTGCCACTTTATGTATTCTTTTTTAGTTCGTAAAATACCATTTCTGATCATAAACGCTGATCATAAATGGTGGTCCTCATTGGAGCACCTTCCTACAAAGACAAGCTGAGAGAGCTGGCATTGTTCAACCTGGAGAAGAGAAGGCTCAGGGGAGACCTTATAGCAGCCTTCCAGTACCTAAAGGGGGCCTACAGCAGAGATGGGAAGGGACTCGTTATCAGGGACTGTAGCAATAGGACAAGCAGTAATGGTTTTAAACTGGAAGAGGGTAGATTTAGATTAGATATCAGGAAGAAATTCTTTACTGTGAGGGTGGTGAGATGCTGGAACATGTTGCCCAGAGAAGTTGTGGATGCCCCATCCCTGGAGGTGTTCAAGACCAGGCTGGATGGGCCTTTGAGCAACCTGGTCTAGTGGGAGGTGTCCCTGCCCATGGCAGAGGGGTTGAAACTAGATGACCTTTAAGGTCCCTTCCAACCCAAACCATTCTAGGTTTCTATGATAACTCTAAAGAATCACCCCTTTATTTTAAAGGGAGAGTATGCCTGTGAAGCTGAAACATGGGCATTGGGGTTATCATCAGTGCTCTATAACTCTGTAGCTATGGGACTGTAGAGTTGCCACTGGCATAGTCATTGACTTTTAAAGATTTTCTTTCTAGCAGTCAAGAGAAGAATGATAACTTCCTGGCCCACCAAAAAAACTGGAACAGAAAAAATGTCTTATTTGTCATTTAGCAATCCTATGTTCTTGTAGGCCATGACCGAACGCTTGAGCAGCTAAGGTGGCACCGCTTTATTGCTGTCACTGTTGCCAAAAGAGCTGTATGTCAAGTTCTAACTCCAGGAAGGAATGTCTCTATAGCTAGAAATCACATGTGGAAAAGCAAAGGCAAAATGAACTTCGCCTGTCTCCCACCCTTCTCCCTCAGATGCTAACCAAAGACTTTGAGAAAGGAATACTCTTAGATCTTCAGTATTTGCCTAGATTTATAAATGCCTTGTGCTAATTAAGAGTAAAATGTGTGGGGTTTAGATATTGTTCATCTAAAGTTCCTGTATATATAATCTATTCCCTTTAATTTCATTATCATATAATCCCCTAAGAATTAATACCATAAATTGTGACGCCAGAATGAAAAAAACGGAGAGAGGCTTGGGATGTCCCATCCCAAGATTAAGTCTTGGGGCTTAATCAAGTCAGAATGCCAGGTCTCCCACCGCAGAGCAGGCTTTCAGAGCCTCCAGAGGCTAGGTGAGAGCCTTGACCTTTATGTGCAACAATCTTGATATCTGGCCAGACACAGATGGCTGGAGGGCTTGGAAGGTGTTATTCCAGGTAACGCAGTCCTGTGTCTACTGTGGCTTTTAGCCAGCATTGTGACTTGTTTATCCTCTATTTCATTGTCCCACCCTCTATTCAGGGCTGTCCAGAGAAGTTGCATAATAAAACAGAGGAGTTGGTTTGGCTCCAGCTGGTCCTGGTGCCTGTTGTCCACTGTGGGTTTGGTTTAGTTGTGTAGAGGAGACTTGGGACACAATGAGAGGAATACTCTAAATAGCTCAGAGGCTTTTTAAGAGGTGAACATTTTATTTACTAGCTAATTGCTACTGCAAATAAAATTTTCAGTAACCAAGAAAAGGTTAGTTATATCTTTCTGGTAGGAAATTTGTAGCATGATCCTTTGGCTTAAAATGACGGATTCTGAATTTTCTTATAAGCTCTGCTTCATTGAAAGCCAACTCTGTAAACGTAGCAACATGTAAAAGCAAACCAACCCTTCTTCTTCTCCCTGTATGTATATTCAGGATCCTATCTCTAAAGAGTCAAAGAGAAAGTTTTCGTTGCTTTTTTTTTTTCTTGTTAGTTCAGCATAGCCAACAGTAAAGGCCTTGTTTACATTAAGCAAATGTGCAATGATGCAGCAAAATCAATTTAGTCACACTGATGCAAATCCCTCATACGGATGTAACGCCTGTGTGCAAAGTAGGGCATTTCTGAATGTACACAATATTTAAAATGAAGTAAAAGAGACAGATTCTATTCTTCCCAGCTGATTCCTTAACGTGATTCATATAGGCACCCTTGAAAGCCTAAGCTGAAAGAAAGGGACTTTCTAGTCAAAAACAGGGGTTCATTAGGAGTACCGTTGATCGTGAAGGAATATCATGACCTTCAGATTGCAAGTTGCAGTAGCTTAACAGATAGATTAATACTTTTAAAAAACACCCATTACATTTAAACTGAGCATACTTGACCTTAAAAACATTGGGAAAATAGATATGTGATTGCATAACTCCATTTCACCATTACTTTTCAGAACAGAAGTGAAAATGAATGTATTTTTGGTCCTGGGCTGTTCTTAGTAATTTAATGTGATCTGTTGTCAACAAGAGGGAAAAAACAAACTTCTGACACTCAATAAGAATAAGAAGAGAACAAAATGTACCTTACTGTGGGTAAGTCCTATGGGCAAAAAATGGCACAGCCTGTGAAGGTGTTTACTGAAAAACAGGTGAAGTGACAGTAGGAATACCAGTAATGAGACAAACGCCATTTTCCTTTGCAGTCTGCAGAGGTTTGGGGATTAGTCTTTTTTTAGTTTTTGGTTTTGTAATAATGCTTCAGACAATTGTGAAGTTGGAGTAAAAATTCTGGTCATTTGGTAAATGTTTTTTAGAATTTTTTGGGAACTAAAGACCCCAAATAATTTATGTTGCAGTATAACATTTATTTAACAAGGTAATAAATGAAGACCAAAATCCAAACAAAATAGTTTTATTGAAAACATAGTTTTTAATCAAATCCAGACAATGATTCAAAAGCTTTTCCTTACAAATTATTTTAAAACTGAGGAAAATTTTTACTACTCTGAATGGAAGCACATTTTGAAACCTGGGAATCTTTTCTTAAATGAAATTTTGATTCTCCTTACAGCTAAAGACTCACACTAGGAAAGTGAAAAAAGATGTCATATTTGGCTTCCTTTCCATATGCATTTATCTATTACCATTGCTACTGATGTCAAAAGTGACTGATAAAGCAACATTTTTTTTCCTCCGCCACTCTCACTAAAAAAGAAAAAGAAGTTTAGGAAGTCCCTTTTCAGGAGTGAAGCCAAGGTGGGGGATCTCATCCTGGTGGGTTACAGTCTCCCAGTGGAGCCGGGTGACTCGAGAAATGCCATTCTGTATGTCCAAATTCTCTTTGGACCTTCCCAGAAACATACATTAGCAGTAGTTTGCAGTGCTTCGTTTTTTTTCTAACAACAGTGCTAATGCTAACAAGAGCCCGAGTAGGAACCCCTCATCAGAGAATGAGACAGGGGCAAGGGAAGTGCTTAGGCAGGTAGGGAGCTAAGCACTCAATTATTACTGAATTTCAAATCCACAGGCACTACAGCTATACCCCCTACCTTATAATTCCTGAGATTACTGAGTTTTATCAACAGAAGCTGTGGCCCCCACCGGATAATTCCCGAGTTCCTTGAAATGAGTCTAATACCCAACAGGGTTACTTGTGCTGCTGCAGAAAGCTATTTCTGGCCTTTTATGTGTCAGAAAAGAAACTGGATGTGACGGATTTGGAGCTGCCCTGGGATAATTTAGGAATATGGTCTGTTGGCCTGATTATTTGGATGAATGTCTGAGTTTAACTCATCAGGGGTTTGCTTGCCACTGTACTCTTAAATAATCGCTGGGCTGGTCTATACTTGCAACCCTGGGATGCCCCACTTCCATTGAGGCCACACAGCCAGGGAGCATGGGGACTCGGAAGGGGAAGAGATTCAGTTTTGAACCCCAGGCAGTCCTAGCATCCTGCTCATTCCTAGAAGAGATGTAGGTCTCCAAAAGTCCACTGGGGATTAGATATGGGACCTGTAACTGTTTGATAAAATGACTGGATAGAGCATTGTTATAAGCACCCAATCTTATAAATACTTAAAGGGCAGATGCCAAGAGGATGGGGCCATTTTTTTTTCAGTGGTGCCCAGTGACAGGACAAGAGGTAACGGGCACAAACTTGAACATAGGAAGTTCCACCTAAACATGAGGAGGAACTTTTTTACTTTGAGGGTGGCAGAGCACTGGAACAAGCTGCCCAGAGAGGTGGTGGAGTCTCCATCTCTGGAGACATTCAAAACCCCCCTGGACATGCTCCTGTCCAACCTGTTCTAGGTGGACCTGCTTTGGCACGGAGGCTGGACTAGATTATCTCCAGAGGTCCCTTCCAACCCCATATAATTCTGTGATTCTGTGGCTGTCGGGGAACATTAACTGGGATGTGTTCGCATTTAGCCATGCTAATTCCATGTGTTTGTGAAATTTTCTATGGAAGTGGAGGATATCCCCAAAAAATAAATTTTGGAAGAAAAAGGGTTTGTGAATCCCATGGTAATTTTCAGCAGTCTTTATCTAGTACTGGGTGTTCAGAATTGGCACATTGCCTCTCCTCGTAGGCAAGCCCTTTTTCCATGAAAGGGAACCTAAGGGGACGACCCCAGGGTTAATTTACAAAAGCACAGTGACTTCTCTGAACATGAAACTAATGGGAAGCTGTAGAGTGGCGGTGTTATTCCACGGTTTACAGTGAAGGCATGTTGGGTGGAGCACTGGAAACATTACAGGGCAGCTGGCCCACTCCAGCGTGTTGGACCCAGCCTCATCTGTGGTGAGCTTCCAGCTCCAGCTGAGACCAAGATGGTCAAGTGAATCTCTTCTCGACTGTGAAAGAAGAGTGCCAGTGGTTATTTGCCAGCTGCTGAAGAAATATTTGGCTTGGGTAAATAGTATACATAACAGGACACAAAGAAGGTTTCTAAGAAACCATCCCTCAATTTGGAAGAAGAGGGATTTTTTTGTGTGTGTGTATATGTTGGGTAAGTGAAGTACAGAAAACAGGAAGTTGAAAATCCTAAGAAAATTACTTGAACCAGGTTTTGCTCACTCTCTCTTGTCTGAGAGGAAAAGTAAGTAGTTTACTACAGCTTTATGGGTTCTTGATTGTGGAGTTCAAAAAGGCAACCTACAGGCCTAAGATGTATTCCAGAATAATTCCTAATTCAGCCATCATAGCTAGGGAGGCACTATGTTCATTCACTGCTTATTCCAGCTGTTTTGGTATGTAAAGTTTTCCTTCTTCACTGTTGCTACAAAGGTGAATGTACTACATCTCCATAACTGTGAATTTCCAATGCACTCATCTTGCCCCCATTGAACATCTTTTATGTTTATGGATTTCACTCAACAGCAAAACCAACCAAATATTAAGGCATCCATTTGTCAAGAGAAGCCAGACTAGAAAATACTGTATATTCTGGGGCATATCCTCCCGGTGACTGTTTTGTATTGCTGGTAGGGGAGTCTGGCCACCTCTTGGATGACCACAGTGGCAAAAGCATTTTTTAATGATACAGACGGAGTGCTGAGTCTCCTCTACCACTTCCTTCACAGTTGCCACATAAAGGATAAAGCTGAGCTGTCCAGATCACACTGCAAGCCCCATGGCTTTATTTTGGTCTGCAAAAAAACTCTGGAAAGAGATGGTTTAGTGTCACATGGCTGTCTGAGGAGAAGGAAACATACATGCCAATGCTTAGGGGTAATCCGGGAAGGGCTGCATTTTGTAAGGCCAAGTGACTGACTACTAGAAAATCTAGAAATACAGGGAGGAGACAAACAACTAAACCAGAGACAAAAGGAAGAAATCAGAGCCAGCAAGTAAATTCTGTGTGCAAGGAACTCCTAGTCACCAGCCCTCCATCGAGAAGTTCTGCTGGGCAGTGGGCAGCCACTTCCTCTCACAGCTGAAGCTTCTGAATGGGAACTTTTTGTAGAGCACGTTGCGGGAATCTAGATTACAAATGGCAAAGATCTAGATGGTGGTCACAAAGTGTATATCTAAACAGAAGGCAAAATGCTGGAGCAATAATACCGCTTCTGGAATTTGCTTTGATTGGGATGTCCAGAAGAAGCAGAAAATTTAGTACAATGCACGTATTGTGAACAGAAGTAACAAGTAGCAAAGCAAGCTCTTAAGGTTTTCAGTGAGCATGGAAGAGGGAAGGAGAGATGAAGTAATTTCAACTTGTGATTGTTCCCTGCAGGTAGTCAACATGATTCCCATGCTTTCAAAGCTGACTCCATCAGCGTCTCACCATTTTCATTTCTTCTCCATTGGCTTGTCTCATCCCAGTGCAACACTGGAGAAGTCAACAAGTCATAGCCTGCTTCTGACAGAAAGTAGACCAAATTGGCAGCTGTTTTCAGACTGAAAGCAGTACAGCACGTATTGCCCCATGGTGGGTTTGCCTACATCGCCTTCTACAAGCAGCCCCAAGCCAGCTCTGCCTGGAGGCCTTCTTGACCACATGCAGCATAGCTGTGGTCCAAAAGCAGTGCACCCAGGTGAGTCTAATGGGGTGCAGCATACTTCATTAATTGTTTCCACATTTTGCATGAGCAATGCAGTTACACTTGAAAGTTTTTTCCTTCACTCCCTTGTCTTCCTCTACTGCATGGATGGTTATCTTGGAATGGTTATTTCTGCTCCTCCCTAACAATTTTTGCTCCTGTCCTGAGTACTCCTAATTAACACTAACAGGAAGGAGAGCAGGACTCTACATTCAAATTCAAATCATGCAACTTCAAACATTTATTTTAAATCAGATGCTGCTCAGATGCCGTGCGACTACACATTTTACAGCGCAGTTTGTGTGAGCTTTGCAAACATCCCAAGCAAACAAACTTTGCAGAAAACATAACCGTATCGTTTTACTCGTTTCTGGAATTCTGGCTCGTGGGGATGATCATTTCCAACAATGTCTCTGCTCAGATCCTTTGCAGAGTGATCTTTGTACTTTTTCATAATATCCTTGTTTTCCTGTGTTGATACCTATGGGAGAAACAGCTTATATGAGTTACAGAAACCATCTAGTTTGATGATCTTATGACTTGCTATCACGCCTCACAAATATATTATGCCTTGACTTTCTGATCATGTTTGCTATTAAAACTAATCAAACACACTTCAGTTATCCCCTGCTTCCTGACAGACCCATTCGAAATGGCATTTTTGATACTTGTTCACCTCATGGAGCCCGTACCATCCTTCTTAGCTTTAATTCCTGAACCTGTTTCATTATTAACATTTCCATGGTCTCGGCCTGTTAGCTCTTATCACAGGGAATTGTTAGAACATCATCATGGGGTGTTGGACAGCCAGGCCGGTGCGTGTGGGATCAGAGAAAGAGGATGAAGGGGCTCTACCCTCCCACTTGGAGAGTCCCGGCAGAGGAGAGAGGCAGCTGGACTGACTGGGAGGCAGAAGGTGTGCTTCAGGAAACTGCTTCTGGTGACATTTTTTCCCTGTGAGTTGGCAGGTCAAGAGTTGAGGAGTTACAGCTTGTCCCCACTGTTGATATTCTTAAGCAGGGAATGACATTTTTCTCTTAACAGTCCCTCATTGTAAAGCCAAATCTGCTCCCTTCTCAAAACAACTTGCAGCGTTGTTCTCCTGTTATCATGGTAAGTTATGAATGTGAAACAGGTTGAATCACAACAATTCTCCTGTACACAGTTGTTCTATGTGCTGGAGAAATTTGTCTTTTGCCATGTACGGCATTTTTATGCTCCTATTTATTATGGGTGCAATGTTGGGGTCTTGATGGGATGGCAAGGAAGCAGGAAGCGCGCTGGCCACTCTGGGATTTTAAGTGCAGACTTCTGGAATATTCCGAGGAGTGTGGATCAGTTTATGATTCATCTGTGACCAATGTGTGAGCAGCACTTCGTGTCTGCACGTGTACTTAAGCTAAAGCATTTGATTCAATAAAATGCTGCATACAAACCGGAATTGTACTTTCCCATTGTAGAATCATAGAATGGTTGGAAGGGACTTTTAAGATCATTGCGTCCAACCATCAACCCAACACTGCCAAAACCACCTCTAAACAGTGTTGCTGAACACCACATCTACCTGTCTTTTAAATACCACCAGGAATGGTGATTCCACCACTTCCCTAGGCAGCCTGTTCCAATGTTTGATAGCCCTTTCTGTGAAGACATTTTTCCTAATATCCATTCTAAACCTCTCCAGGTGTAACTTGAGGCCATTTCCTCTTGTCCTATCGCTTGTTAACTGGGAGAAGAGACCGACCCCCACCTCATTACAACCTCCCTTCAGGGAGTTGTAGAGAGCGATAAGGTCTCCCCTCAGCCTCCTTTTCTCCAGGCTGAACAACCCCAGCTCCCTCAGCTGCTCTTCGTAAGACTTGTGCTCCAGCCCCCTCACCAGCTTCGTTGCCCTCCTCTGGACCTACTCCAGAATCAGAATGTCCCTCTTGTGGTGAGGGGCCCAAAGCCGAACTCGGTATTTGAGGTGGGGCCTCCTTTTCTGCCTTGATTTTACCCATCCCCAATTAGCCCCACTGAGGGAATGTGCCTGCACATGGCAGCGGAGCTACGCCTCGCCAAACCGAGAACGTGGGCCAACATTTCCAGAAACTCCCCCAGTGTGTGACGTGGGGGAGGAGGACAACCTCTTTAATGACCTGTCGATGGGACGAAGGCCTCACACCCAGCCAGCGGCCAGGCCGCCACGCCTTCTGCCCAGAAGTGATAGCGGCCATCTGGGCCGGGGCTGAGAGGACCACGGGCTCCAGTGGAGCCGGCAGGAAGCCCTTCAGGCAGTGGGAGTGGGCTGGAAGGGTGCGGGGCCCCGGTAGCCGGTAGGGCCGTGACACTTGGTGACAGAACGGCCCCGGTGTCGCTGAGGGGGAGCGCCCCGCCCACCGCCCGGGGGAGAAGGCGGGGCGGGGCTTATCGGAGGGGGCGTGGCTTCCGCCGGCGGTCGGGCCGGTTCCTGTGGGGGCGGGAGAAGCGCTCGCCGCACGTAGGCGGTGGCGGCCGCG
>VXAK01001732.1:6874-30954 GCA_013399435.1 Arenaria interpres | reverse complement strand
GCCCCCGCCTGGGGGGCCGGGGGGGGGGGGGCGGCTTGCTTTTGCCTCTTGCCGGGGGGGGGTGTGTGTGTGGTGGTGGTGGAAAAAACCCACCTTAATACGAAGGCAGCAAAACGTAGCGAGAAAACAAGACTTTTGTTCAGAGTAACGTTTCCAGGCGGTCAGTTTGGGGCTCGTCTGGGGGGAGCCCCGCGGGTGTCACCCGTGTCCCGTCCCCCCCGCCCCGACCCGGCGCTGGGGCCGGGGGGGTCGGAGCGCCCGGGCGGTAACGGGCAAACGGGAGCGCTGGTCGGCAGCCCGGACGGATCCGGTAACGCGTGGATGTACAACTTAAACTTTGTTTAATTGCTGCGCTGAAGGGAGAATGCCGTGAGGAAGTTTTGGGAAGCTGCTGTGCTGGCGCGGGAGCGTGTGTCAGTGCGGTGAGAAGACGTGCAATAAACTCCTACAATCTGAAAAGCACTTTCCTAATGTTTTCGGTTTATTTTTTTTTTTATTTTTTCTCCCCTAGCCCTTTTCGGTCTAGTGGGTCACTTTGTTTTGTTAAAGGCCAACTTCGTCTTAGAGGAAGGTGCGAATAAGCATCCTCTATTGGAAATGGGTGAAGGTCCTGGAGAAACTTGAAAAGAGGGTGCGATGGAAATCGAGTTTCTCTATAGGTATTAGTGGAGGTTGTGCTTACCGGGATGTGTAGGTGTAGCAGGGGCTCAAGTGAAAAATGCTACATAAAGAAAGAAGTAATAACTCCAGATTGGCCATTCTTGAGCAAGTATTGGTCGTTGTCCTTTAGATGCGTTTGCCACCCTGCCAGCAGTTCTGACCAGAAAGATTACAACTTGGATATGCAAAACGTTTGCAGCAATTCGTAGAGGAACACCCCCTTGAAGGAAAGGAATATTTGGGACAATTGGAGAGACAGCCTTGCTTGAGAATATCTGAGAAAGTCCTGAGCATGTTATTAACAGGATACGCGGAGTGTCTTTGTCTACCTGGATGTCTATTGCAGTGTATTCACCCAGTCTTTAATTTCAGCATGTAATTTATGTAATAGTCAGACTGCCTAGTCAGAAATTCCAGAATGGGAAAATCTGTGAGACCCAAAGCCAGTATATTTAAGCTTGGTTGATCAAGAGGTGTTGCTGCTCTTACATCTAGACTAGAACTGTGAAGTTCTGCCTGAGAGGAACAGAAAAAACACAAACTTTAGTGTATGAGGAGGTATTTCAAGATGAGATAGTTGGAAGTGAGAAAGGGGGCAGAGATGCAGCTAGCTCAGGGGTTGCAACATAGGTTGAGAGACAATATAATCATCGTCTTATGAGTATTGAGGTCATGAACAGCACAGCTCAACTCTCAGATATTCTATTTAAATGTAGCAGAAATTAGGGTCTGTAGTTGTGTAAGAAATGAGATGCATCATAAGAATGAAAAGACTACTGCTATTCAAATATCTGCTTGAGAGGACAAATGATGGATAAGGAATCGTAGGAACAGTAAACTTATGGCCCTGTTCCCTCCTTTTCACTGTGTGAGTTGATTCCGTATGAATTAATTATATGTTACGTATTCCTTGTTCTGAAATTTACAGACATACTGTTTTTAGGTGACATTATTTTTCCCCTATTGACTTTTCTTTCAAGTTAATTTCATGCTTCCACACTACCATTCATTGTCCAACAGGAAGGAGAAACTTACATAGATGTCATACTCTCCTTGATGCATTCTTCATGTCTTGTCTTACGATTTTGGCCCAGTTAAAATGACAAGGGCTGTATGCTAGCTGGCTAAGGCCTAACTTGATGGTGTGCATTGGCTGCTTTCTGTCTTCCACCTCATATAAAAAACGTACAAACAAGTTAAGATTGAAGAAAAAAAAAAAAAGGGTCTAAAGCTGATTGTATTGAGGGAAAAACGTTATGTTTGGAGGAGTCCTTAAATTCTCAGAAGATGGAAGGAAGGACAAAACAGTGCAAATCCATCACCTTTTCTGGTAATAGGTTGTGCAAAATGTTTATGAGGAATGACCTGAAGAAATAAACTGAAGAGTATGAGCATAGAGAGTCGGATAGTAAATGCCTCTCATGATGTAAATTATGAGATTACTGTGACTAAACTGAAGAAATGAACAGCAAGGAAGCTATTTGTGCTGGAAGGAATGTCCTAGGTGAGGAACACAATAGAATTACAAACTATGAAAAGCTCCCGAAAGATAAGCAGGCAGACTGCTTATGCACACGTGCTGAGCAGTAAGATGTTGCACAAAAAGAAGCCTGAAGAAGGACTGGCAGAAGGGAGTCTGTCTGGAGCAAAAGAGAGGATGTGATTTGAAAAGCGCTTCACTGAGCCAGGCTTGAGATGAAGTGTTGTGCTAACCCACATTAATTGAGAAACAGCTAGCTAAAGAGGAACTGAGTTTCAAGTATAATCTGGATATGTTTTTTTTGTCTTCAGTAAACTGTTTGCAAGCAGCAACAGTTCATCACTTCAGTCGAGTAACATGCACCTTCAGCTTCAGCATATAGACAAGTTTACTTGGGAGAATGTTGGTTCTCTTTCTGTGAAGATATTAACAACTAATGTGAACTAGTGTTGTGAAAAAAAAACATAATTCAAACATAAGGATCTAGAGGGAATTAAGAATTGCAGTTCTGTTCACTTGAATATGGTGTTCAGCATTAGTAATGGCAAAGACAAGTGTCAAGACATGTGAAGGAGTTACCTGTGGCGGATGTTAATCAGTATTCTTCCTGCAAAGGTAAGCTGGTGGCAAGGCAATTTGGCATGGATATGCTCTATACTGCCACATGCACTCAGTTTTGAACTAAAATAATTTCTATATAGAAGAAAACTTGTGTTTCTGATCTCTGTGCAACACCTTGAACTTCAGGAACCGTACAATCAGCTGTGTGTCAGACTTCAGTGGTCTTAGCACTGGAGAATTCACTGCTTGTTTTCTGAATGTCCAATAGCAACTTATTTGATGTAGGTGGTGTTTTTTGTTGTTGCGTTACCAAAAAACCAATTTGCCAGGCACAGAACATAATGAATGGTGGGGAATGCTGTAACAGTGGGCCTGTAAATGTGATACCAGCTTGTGAGCAAGTGTCTACAGACGCTGCCACTATCTTGGCTAACTTCATGTGTGTTTTCTTTTTGTTTCTCAAATGGCCATTCTTTACTATTTGATAGTGTGAGTTATAACTGGTGTGTACGAGAAGTCTGTTATTAGAGTCTGCCATTTGCCCAAATTTTGGGCTGGGTGGTGCTTAAATAGCTAGTTGTGTCTATACTTAATTAAAGGACAGCATTCATAATGTGGGGAGCATCTGGATGTCATAGTACTCCTGTGGAATTTTTGAACGTGAAAGAGGTACATGATAACTGCAAAGTTAATGATTGAGATTCTGTTCCTTTTCAAAACTACTTATTTAAGTTGCAAACATCCTTGTTTGTTCTTTATTGTTAATCCGTACCCAAAATAGATTGGGAACTGGTGTGGTGAAAAACTTGTGAATAGAAATACATAGCAAAGTTTTATGGAGGAATCATGAATTTTAATAAATGATTAATAAATGATTTAAAATAATCAATACAAAAAATAATAGAGGCATTTTTTTTTTCCTGTTTTATCTGTAGATAAACCTACTAGCAAACAAATCGGAATGAAGCTGTTAAAAAGCATGTAATGTTTGGGCACTCCCAGGATATAAATTCTTGGGGAGTGTCCAGACTAACAGCTCAAATATGTTCAATACTTGCTGTTAATTAAGGAATAAATACTTCAGAGCTGCTAAACAAGGATTTCAGTGATGCTCATGTTTCATATTTCAGCTTATTAATGCCCAGAAATGCTCATTTACCAATACAATTTGGAGGTCTATAAGGCGTGGACTGAATACCTAACCCTTGATATCACCTCATGTATGTGAATGGCATCTACTGTTTTGTTATATCTCACAGTCAGTCCTTATCCAGATAGCTTTAAATGCTTTCAGACTCTCATCTGATCTTGATATCTGGACTTTCCGATGTCATTGCTTCATTTGACCTTGAAAATACAGCTTTTGAAATTAAATTACATTTTATTATTTCTCTGTATGTAACGTATTCTTTCTCTCTTTCAGTTTGATAGTGATTAGGATCCTTGTTAGTTAGTTTGAATGCTAAAATAGCTTCATTTGAGCTTTCTTATGGTGAAAATCAATTTTTTGTTCCAGGTCTTGGTAGTCTAAGAAGATGTAACGCTACATATGATTATTTCCATTTCAGCTTTTATATTGCTACTTGTTTAAAACAAATTCACTCCACCTTTGCGATTACAAAGGGTCCATATTTTATTTGTGTGGGTGCACACTCGCGACTGAAAACTTGTGGTTGTATCTATGCATCCTTTCACAAGCCTTATTTCTGCTGTGGTGCCATCAAGAACTGAATTGTTTAATCTAACAAACTTCAGGAGATTTGGGAGTGCTGATATTTGAAAATAATATAGGTTATAGGAATATATATAGGAAAGATATGCCTAGTTTTCATACTATTTTTGATTTGTGCTTACTTTTGAATTGCAAACTCCCAGATTCTCAGAGATTGCATTCGTGAAAACCATTTAGTATTGTTAGAGATGAAATATAATATTATTGTTTTGATAGCCTGTAACAGGCAAACCTCTTGGTTAAAAAGTCATACAACTAGTAAAAACTTAATCAGTAAACAATCCAGAGAAGGTTCTTACTTTTCTAATAATAATGCCCTTCTTTTAGAAAAAGGTATACTTTCAAGATATATATGATGGGATCTGATACTGATTGTTCAAGTGTAATTTGAAGTAGAGGATATATTTGCCAAAATTTCCTGCTTTCTTTCCTACCAGGAATTCCACAAAAATCTGTAGTCATAGTCAGCCTTTATTAAGGTAGACAACTACATGGTGCTGAAAGAAGCTTTAATCATGCTTGCTCCAATACATGATTACTTTAAGCATATAAAGTATGCTTATTATCTTATGTATGTCTACACAATAGTATTTTGAGGGTAGGTTAGATGCATTTGCATTCTTCTTTCACCCATAGAAAGTGGGAGATTGAAAAGCTGAAGCCATCAGGAACATCAGATGAGTGTTAAAACAACTGCAGTGATGTAGCCAGGTTCATTTGAATTATTGCAGCCTTTTAGAAGTTAGACTGTAGAAGTTATTAAGAAAATAGTTATAAAAATAGCTGAAGTAGTGATGTTCACTCAACATGACTCAGTTTGTTAAATTTAAGAAAGGAATTTTGTTGAAACTCTTGATTCTGAATGCAGTATTGTTAAAGAAGCTGGTCTTTTGTACAGGAGAAGCTTTGTGCCAGCGTTGTGCAAGTTTGTGTTAAGATGCTGTAGGTGGAATTTCCATATTATTTAGTGGAATTTCCCAGTAACAGTAAACTTGTGAAACTGGTATTTTGCCCATTATATCTAATCTAAAAACAAGACAGGGGAAAACCAAAGAGAATTTAAAGTGGATTTTAATGTGACTGTATTTCAGAATGAATAACTAACTGCTTATGAAAAATCTGTTATTTCTTAAATTGGAAATTTAGACTTTTACAAAATTTTTACAGTAAGATGAAATGCAGTAGTTATGACTGGTTGTGCTGATCAGGCAGGGTTCTTCAGGTGAATATGATCCGGCTGAACTGTTGTCCTGGTCTGAATTAGAACAAAACCAATTTTCCTTTTTGGTAGTTTTACTTCTCAGTTAAGTCTCTTCTAACTAACTACAGTCTCTGAAATTAACGGCCTATTTTTCAGTGCCTGCTTCTAGCAGATAAGGTCTGATGTTTATAGTTAATGCCAAGGAATGGAATGCAGAGGGGCTCCTGCTTATACTTATTGCTGTAACAACCAAGGTCAGCTAGCTTCATGTACCAAGTTGAAGGGTCGGAAGCAGAAAAGCATAGAGGGGTCACACCTGTGGTGAGAAGCAGACAAGGACAGATGTTTCAAAACTGACCAACAGGGTATTTCATCCCATCTGCATCGTGCTCAGTAGAAAAGCTGAGGGATCAAAGGGTCAGCCTTTCTTCTTTGATTGCCAGTGTCCAAGGAGGACTCTCTTCTTCTGCCTTTGATCCCAATCTGTGCATTCTTGAATCCAGTTCCCATCTGCTGCTAAATCCAGGGCCAGTGCTGGCTGGTGACGTGATAGTAATTCTGAGAGGTCGATAGTGGTTTTGTATATATTTGTATAGATTTCATTATTTTTTAATTAGTAGTATTGTATTTTCTTTTTATTTTTAATAAAAAATTGTTTCGTAGAAAATTGTTTTCATAGAAAAATTCCGGTGAAAAATTCACGTCAACACCTAGGTATCTTTGGAGTCATTTACTGTTTATACTTACAGCTCAAACATGCGTCAAAGAAGTCAGTGTCATAGTTGAACTGACTAAATATGTATTTTTTTTCCAGTGGCCAGAGAGAATGTATAAAAACATAAATGTTTACCATCAAAGAAGGTATAAAACAGTTCTGTGAAGTTAACGAAGAAAATTACACCATTCTTAACAAGAAACAGTCTTGTAAAGTCAAGTATGAAACCAAAGGTTGAGCAAAAGAATGTTCCTCATTACTTGATACTGTCTTTCCAGTGCTTCAAGTAAATACTTTCTTGAAGCTTTTATGTGGGAGAAAATTGTGTACTACCTGGCATACATTACTAACTTATGATAGAGGACTGATGTTAAACAAGCTTTCTAGTTAGTTTTGAAGTTTACCAGTGGGCTGTGGAAAAAAGGAAGACAGTAAGTAAGGCTCAGATGTTTGAACTGCACTTGTGGGTTTTGAGGGCCCTTATTTCTAACGTGGATTTGGGTCACGGGCACATCCTTGTTTCAAAAAAGAAATCTGCAACTCTGGTGCTGAACCCTCTATGTAAATGGGAGTACATGGACAGGAGAACCAAGCCATTTGCTTTCTGATTGTAGAAAGATTTCCTGCTTCTGATTAATAAGTAAGTTGCCACAGGCAACTTTTTTTAAAGTGGTGAGTTCCCCTTTCTACTGCCATCTCTCAAGTGAATATAGTGCAATTTGAATAAACCAAGACTGGAGCTGAAATACCCTTTGAACTAAAATGATTACCTAATTTGAAAAGTGACTGTGTGTTTTCCCAATGAGCTGACATATCTGTCTGTACTGTACATAGTAAAAAAGAAACAGGACTATTTTTACATAAATGTTGACTTGGAAAAAAAACCCCCTGTATTTTCTAGGATGCCAACCCGAGTTCAGAAAGCATGTAATAAATTTAAAAGTTCGCTTAATCCGCTTCATTCATTTCTGGGCATCTGCTGTAGAGTCACAACGTGGTTAAGGATGTGTGGAGTTGAAGTTTGTTGAACTAATGCTATAAGCCAGCTTAACAGCAGTTCATGTTACATTTAGGCTGCTGCTGAACTTGCTGGGTGAGGGTATTGAGTAACGCGGGTGATGTTGGTTCGGGGTTGGAATGATGGCAGCTGTGCCAGGGCATGAGTCGGTGGGAAGAAAGAGAAGTAGAGAGCTGCAGGGCTCTGGTGGGGCTGGAGAATAAGGCATTTTAAAGTGGGAGCAAGGTTCTTAATTTTACATGCGAGGTACAGTGCCTTGATAAAGCAGCCCAGCAACAAAAGGCCTGTTGCTAGAAATAAGCAGTATACAAGGCTGGCCATACTTTAGCAAGTAGTTTACCCATTTTTAAAGCGGAGTCCAGGTTGAAAAAATAAAACAACCAAAAAGTAAGGTAGGAGTGTAAATTGCCTGCCCTCCTAGTCAGTTGGTTTAAAAAGAAGTGGAAGCAGCTTTGAATCATCTTTGCCTTTTGAAAAAGTTCAGTGGCTTGTAACTATTGTTTCAATAGTTTTCAAGTAAAAGTTGAAATTCATAGCATTCCCTAGCCCTGAAGTGATTAGGGTGGTGGGCAACAGATCATTCAGAAGCTGAGTCAGTCTCATTAGCAGACACACATTGTTGAATTAATAGAGGGCCGTGTAATGATATTTAGTGTCCGATAGGACTTCAGTAATGGCTAAATTTCCTGGCAATGTTGAAATATTGGAAGTAGAATACTTCAGGGTTAGATTTAGCTCTTTTGAGTATTTGCGGCTTCCCAGTTCCAGTAGTACCTTTGCTTGCTTGAACAGTTGATTTTCAGCCCTCAGTAGTTCTTTTCCTCACTTGCTTTTGTCTTGTTTGGGGGTCTTTCATCACGCACTAGCAACTATTGTTCTCAGTTATTTTGGCCTATGAGTTGGTGTGCTTAGCAACTACAGATTACTTGGCCTTCAGTTTTGTTTTCTCTTCCCATTGCTGGTATGGAGTGGGGACTGTGAGGCTATGACCTGCTGACTAGCAAATCTTTCTTTGAAACTCCTAAAATAATTTAGAATGCTTTGATTGTTTAGTTCAATCAAACGTTAAAGAAACTTGATCTCCTTTGAGAAGCTCTACTTAGTTTTTCCCCAGGTCCTCTGTGCAAGAAACTCAAATGTGGATTCAGAGCTCATGCTTTAAGCTTTGCCTGAGTAAGTATTATCTCAAAAAACAGATACACGGTTGTAGTTTGCCTCCCATAGTCTACCTGAATGTGAGTCCAGAGATGCTAGCAGCCCTTTCTTCAAATGTTACACTCCAAGCTATAAAATAGAATGGTTATTCCCTACTTCATAGCAAAGGCAGAGTCCAATGTTGTGAAAGAGTGTTTAAAGGAGCCTGGGGTGGAATGTATGGGAGGGCCTGTGGTCTTCCCACGTCTTCTAGCAGTGAAGGTGAAACAAAAACCCCCTAGCAATAGGGTCTTATTTTGTATCATAAGAGTTGCCTGCCAGAATTGCTCTTACCACTCCATAAAGAAGCATTTGTTGTATAAACTGTTGGGACTGGCACCATCAGTAAAATTCTGTGTATCGTGATGGACTGAGTAGGTTCAACTGCAGATCGTGAGACAGTCCTCTGTTGCCTTTTTCTTCTTAGAAGTAGCCTTATAACTGGGACCAGATACGACTTAGAAGCAAAGCCACAGTTTATGGTAGCTTATATTTCTTCTAGATTATTATCACTGCTGTTCACATTCAATGAGGTGAAAGATCTCAAAATAATCCTTCTAGAAGGTCTTTTGGCAAAATGAAGATGACTTTATGTATATATCCCAAATGCATTGAACTGACAGTCCTCTTCCCTCCATTCTACCCTTTATGCAAGAGCTGAATGCAGTCTGGATTCTTTAACAAGCTAAATGCTAATACTGCAGCCTTTTAAAGTCCATTTAGTAACAGTTTTATTGTATTCTAATCTGATTGTATTTATTGTGTGAATTTTTTTTCTTTCTCCCTGCTTCCAGTTCCACTGGCATGAGATCAGATTTAATAAGGTTTTCTTTGGCTGCCTTTTGACTGATTTAAATTATTGAGAATACAGTATAGGTGCTATGAGCTGCAGTATATCTGTTTTCAAACCTTTGCCAGAATAACTGTTCTTGTGCCTTAAAGTTGTGGCAGTTTGTTTTTTCTTTTGTCATTATACCAGCCAAGTAGGTTAAGAACCACAATGCTAGAACCCTTGTGAATATTCCTTAAAAATAAAGTAGGAATAGAAGTATAATCGTAGTTCATTCCCAAACTGGTATTGAAAGCAGAGTGTAATGTTCTGGAATGTTATTGTTTAAACTAATGTATGATCAATCCTTTCAGGCAGTATGACACAAGAAGGTGGAAATAGATCAACTGAATCTAAAGGACAGGTAGATAGCATGTACAAAGACCACTTTTGGTAGAAGATTAATTTCCCTAAGTCCAGTAGTGCATCTCTCCTTGATGGCTCCTCCACCTTCTGAGTCAAGAAGTTATCATTAATATGCTGGAGGAACCTCCTGGACTGTACATGCTTGGCTGTGTAGCTTTCCCAGCAGATATCAGGGTGATGGAAGTCCCCCATGAGAACCAAGGCCTGTGATTGTGAGGCTACTTTCAGCTGTCTGTAAAAGGCCTCATCAGCTTCCCCATCCTAATCAGGTGGCCTCTAATAAACACCCACAACAGTGTCCCTCATACTGGCCTGTCCCTTAATCCTCATCCACAAGCTCTCATCTCTCTGTCTGCCCCCAGGGATAATTTNTCTTTAACAAGCTAAATGCTAATACTGCAGCCTTTTAAAGTCCATTTAGTAACAGTTTTATTGTATTCTAATCTGATTGTATTTATTGTGTGAATTTTTTTTCTTTCTCCCTGCTTCCAGTTCCACTGGCATGAGATCAGATTTAATAAGGTTTTCTTTGGCTGCCTTTTGACTGATTTAAATTATTGAGAATACAGTATAGGTGCTATGAGCTGCAGTATATCTGTTTTCAAACCTTTGCCAGAATAACTGTTCTTGTGCCTTAAAGTTGTGGCAGTTTGTTTTTTCTTTTGTCATTATACCAGCCAAGTAGGTTAAGAACCACAATGCTAGAACCCTTGTGAATATTCCTTAAAAATAAAGTAGGAATAGAAGTATAATCGTAGTTCATTCCCAAACTGGTATTGAAAGCAGAGTGTAATGTTCTGGAATGTTATTGTTTAAACTAATGTATGATCAATCCTTTCAGGCAGTATGACACAAGAAGGTGGAAATAGATCAACTGAATCTAAAGGACAGGTAGATAGCATGTACAAAGACCACTTTTGGTAGAAGATTAATTTCCCTAAGTCCAGTAGTGCATCTCTCCTTGATGGCTCCTCCACCTTCTGAGTCAAGAAGTTATCATTAATATGCTGGAGGAACCTCCTGGACTGTACATGCTTGGCTGTGTAGCTTTCCCAGCAGATATCAGGGTGATGGAAGTCCCCCATGAGAACCAAGGCCTGTGATTGTGAGGCTACTTTCAGCTGTCTGTAAAAGGCCTCATCAGCTTCCCCATCCTAATCAGGTGGCCTCTAATAAACACCCACAACAGTGTCCCTCATACTGGCCTGTCCCTTAATCCTCATCCACAAGCTCTCATCTCTCTGTCTGCCCCCAGGGATAATTTTAGGGACACCTCCTCACGCTCTACCCATAGCAAGTCTGCATTGACTAAGAAGGGAGCTTCATGTAAATCAACACTTAGACGAATCGCACTCATTAAAATTTGGCAACACTGCAAAGAAACTTTATCCATCTTTCAATTGCAGAGTTTAACTTTATGGAGTCACTTTGGCAGAGTAAATCAGTGTTATTTCTGTGCTGCCATTAAGAGTTACTTTTTCATAAATGGAAAAGTTCTGCATGTGACAAGCTTTAGTATTAAACAGCTTTTGTATAAAACAAGTAGTCAAAATAGACTGGATTTGGGAATCTTGGGGTTGTTTTGCTCAAATGTCTCAAATCTTTCCTTTTTTATTCCAATAATGTCTTGCAGAGCACTCGGACCTATCTGATGGAAATTGCAGGAAATAAGTATCTTTGGTTTTTTGTCTTATTGAGTACATTTATCAGTGTGTGAATTTTCATCAAATATTGTTTGTGTCTTTCATTGTTTCTGTCCCCGTCAACAGCAAGCTTTAAAAAAATAATAATCTAGAAATCCTTAAAATATTACCAGGTTAATAATGAAAGTGTTTGTTGTATAAGAGACTTAACCACAGCACAGATTAAAAGTGTATCTTTGTAAATATTCAGAAATCATTGGTAAATACGTATTAAATTCCTCTTTCTCACTGTTGGGGATCTAAGTCCTGGACATTGTACTTGTGTGGTAGATGTGCTGTTACCATATTGTAATTGAAGAATATTTTGAAGAGATAATAATTAGCAAAAAAAAATTTTCTTTTAATACCAGCCTGCCCTTTCTTTTTCTTTTCTCTACCCCGTCACCAAACAAAATGACCTAAACAAAAGCAGAACTTACTATTCTAAATTAACATATTATTTCTATGTACTGTTGAACATCCATTCCCTGCATATGCAATTTATGGATAAAGTTGATGGAGACTTCCATTATATTTGTCACCTCACTGTAATCTATATTTTGAAGTAGTTTGAAGGAAACATAATAGAGTTGTTGATGACTTTTGGATTCTGTCTGTCCTTGAGGAGAATTTCAGAACAGGTATCTATATAGCAGAATACAGATGGATGCAGCAAGCTCTGCAGTTAACAAGTTAATGGCTTAATATTGACACTGAAGTGGTTGTAACCAAGTCTTCCTTTGGAGCTGTAGACTGTAGTTTAGGTACTACGTAAGAGATCTTCTGTGTGCCTCTCAGTTGTACTTTGCTCCAGGAATTTGAAATCACAGTAGCAAAGATACGCGGAATAGAGTAGACAGGCAAGTTGGGGTTCAGCTGTCCAAACTGGAACATCTTCTGCCACTTCTGAGTTTTTGGGATGCCTGTGATATTCAAAAAAGGGCTATCAGATGTACTGCACAATCCACAGTAGACTCTGGCAGGCAGGATATCCTTCTCAAATTAGATATGTCTGTTTAGGCACCTGAATTGCTCCCCTGAGGCTAGTGGCTTGAAAAATGAGGGCAAAGAGACTAGTTTCCTAAGTCCTGATAAGAGACTCGTGGAAGAACAGGTTGTAAGAGTGCATCTGAGCACCTGAAGAAGAGAAGGTGTAACAAGAGCTAGGCAAAGGCTAGCATTAGCATTCCTGTTTTGGATGATGTTTCTCCTGAAATAACTCCAACTAAAGCCTGTTACCTACTGTTGTTCCCACCACTACATCCAGTGTGATTCCCTTAATGTGGTTCAGATTCTTCAAAGTTATTTTTCAAGTTTGGGTTTGTTTTTTTTTTTTTTCACTTTCACATCTGCTGAGTGTTGATAGGAACATGATGGTATCTGAGGCTGAATGGAAGAAGTGGGTGAAACAGTGAAGAGTGTCACATATTGGAGTATAGTTTTCATCTTTTCAACAGAGGATGGTGTCTTCCAGAAAGGCCTGATTCTTTGGCTTATGACTGCCAACTGCCCAAACGGTGGTCGGCTTATCTACTTTTTTTTATAGCTGTCATTTCTGGTAATGGATGGATTGTACCGCAACTACTGAACTGTCAGCTGGTAGGAGATGAGAACTCTAAAAGATGAAGACTGAACTACAAAATTTCTTGCTACAAAGAAATGACTACTAGTGGTGTCATGCCCACAACTCTAAGGTGGGGTCCATCTCTGTACCAGTGTTTCTGGCAACGCAAATTTTTTACCCCAGTGATCTTTTTAAAATAGTAATAACAACATGCTAACACGTTGCTCTTCAGGGGGAAAGGTATTAATTTCTTTGTTCCAGAAGCACACGGATACAATGGGCTTGAGCACTGTTGACAGACACCTAGAGTGTCTGCAAAATGGTATTCTAGTACAATGTATAAATCTGGACAGTATTAAACCCACTCTCAAAATGTTAACGACTTGAAAAATTAAATACTAGGTTGCTCAGAAAATGATGCAACTTAAAAATCCTTGTATCTTATACGCTTGAATTCATTACATATAAGTTGGAAATACTTGACAATTTCAGGACTCGAAAGAATGTATTTTAATTTTGATGAAAGAAATGCTCATCACAGTCAGGAGTGACAATTGCCATAATTGTTGGCAGCTACTGCATCGTCGTTTTAAGCAAGTGCATTGCAAGGCAGTGAGGTTTTTTTATTCATCATCTTGTACTTAAATATTGTCTGTCCCACAATAGCAGTATTTCCCTTTGTTACCATTATGACACTTCTTATAATTGTGTTGTCAAAGGAAATACATTGGACAGCCTTGTATGGGAACATAAACTCTCCCTTCAGAATTTCTTAAGGTATTCAGAAGTGGCTGGAGGCCTTGTGAAACTTACAATTTATGAAGTCTAATGTGTGATATTTGAAATGTTTGAAGATTGGGCACGTATAGCAAAAACAATGAACCATTTCACAGAGCAGCTGAAATATTTTAATTCAGCTCTGCAGTGCTTTCCAAGAAAGTCAATGCGCTGCAGCATAAAAGCTGGCCTGTAACACTCTTCCAGAGGGGGGATTACAGCTAGGAGTCTTTGTCTGGTTTTCATCTATTTCCATTTTAAAGGGTGGTAAATAAAGCATTCAGATTTTAATAAATTTATCTGTTAGTTTAGTGGTTGCTTTGAATGTTTGTATTTTGGCAGTAGATGCCGGTTTCCCCTTGAGATGTGCTTGCTTGTTGGTTTAACCTATCTCCCCTCCACTAGCAGCAGCAGGCTGTCAGAACTAGATAGGAGCAGCTTTTTCTGGAACAAACTGGTTTGAACAAGTTGCCAATTTTGCAACACCAGCATTGGCTTAATGAGAAACAAGAGGAAAGCAGTAATTATTTTTAAAATTGATTCAGACATCATTGCACATGATACCATCTCTTGAATTAAGTTTTCTAAGTGTTTGTTTTTTAACAGGAAAACATGACCTGTGTAAATATAACCAGTTTACCCTCAACCCCATGCATTTTAATGAAAAACCTTGCAAATATTAATGGTCTCGGTATACACAATGAGAAGAAAAAAGATTCTGTAGGTCACAATTGAAGTGCCCTAATTTCCCATGTAGTTATACTAAAAATCTTACAGCTGGCACTATCTTCAGTCTCTAACATACCTTCTATTAATGTTCTTGTTATTAATGTATAAATGTCTATTTTTAAAAATATTTTAACTGTATTTGTGACTTGCTGTTAGTGTTTTCTGTTCCAAAATCTGTATAGTTAAAATTTCAAATAAGACTCCTGTAAAACTGAAGAAAATTGTGTTACACAATCCTAATTAATTTATTCTGTAATGCCTATGTCATTTTAGGAAAAAATAGTTACCAGTTGCTTGCAAGCACTATTTAATAGTGATATTATTTTAATATCACTATAATATTTTAACATTTTAATATTTTAATAATATTTTAATAGAAAGAGCTGCCTTTCATAAAACTAGGGGTTTTTTTGACTGATCTGTATTGAAGAAAGGGAACCCTTATTACCCTCCTTTTTCAGTAAAACACTTTGCATCTACAAAGAAAAAATACACTTTTGGATGTACAAATGATTATCCAGTAGCTTTATTAAATTGGCTCTGAAACCTGTTCGCTACAGCAAAGACACAAATGAGCCGAAACTGGGGCAGAGCAGAGCAGTCTCCTCCTATTGTCTGAGGATGCTTCAGGAGTCTGGAATGTGCTCCCAGGAAAATGAGAACCGAGTTGGAAATAATGCAGTATATGCTGTAAATGCATTCTGCTGAGCGGCTTGAGATGGTATTGCTGCGGATGCAGCGTGTAACTTGTGAAGAAGAGTAAGAATGTACAGTGGGTTTCCCCCGCGTGTCCAAAATGCAGGCTAGTGTTCCTTGAAAAGGCATACGCATTGTGAGCCTGTAGCCAGTGAGAACTCTTGCGGTGAAAACCAACTCTTCTCCCGCAACCCCATTTAATCTACATCCTATTCCCTAATCCAGCTCATTTCACGGCACATAAATTTTTGTATTGGAGTGGGATAGAAACGAATGGCCCGGTGAGCCAGCATTACTACTTTGGTTAGCAATGTGGTGCCTGAGCCTGGTTCAAGCAAAGTCTGAATGTAAGGTCCCACAGCTGTGTGATTTCTTTTTTTTTTTTTTTTTTTTAATGAATGGATGCTGCTGCTGAAAAGAGTAGAGATCTTCCCCTCTTCTCCTGCTCAAGAGCCACATGCTCTTGATCCAGCTCACTATAGAGCTGCATGATCAACTCTCCTGGTGCAATGGAGTAGATCAAAATGTTGCGTCTTACCACTTGCCATCCTCACAATAATCATGGTGGTGTGTATGGAGCTCCTCCCAAGTTAAGTAATATCTTTTCACCTGCCCACTGGAGCACTCTGGAAATGCTTGCTCTGTTAAAAAAAAAACAGAAACCAAAACCCAGCAAACATCCAGGATTACTTTGACAAAAATAAACCCTGACACTTGAAAACGTCATTCTTCTGAGCAAGAGCAAACAGGTAATTATGCTTTTAGAATCTTACTTCCTGCTGGTTTGATGTTAGACACTAACATTTACAAATTGTCATGTTAGAAATATTTGCCTACTCTCAAAGCTTAGTGGACTGCCTACCTAGACTTAGGTTCCCCCTCAGCTTGCATCAGTGTGCAGGGACAGGAGGAGAAACACTTCCAGGCTTCTTTTCCCTCTTAATAGACAATGGATTTCTTTGTTTTATACATTTGAATGAAGATACTTATGCAATGATCAAGAGAGCAAACTATGCAATTCTTGTTAGGATTGTCAAATTTGAAAACTTAAGCCCATGTGAAACAGGAGCGTTCTCAGTGAAAGGCATTCTAATGCATGTTATCTTATCCCTTGCAGTGTTCCCCTTTTGAAGATTCTACTAAGACAATGAAGGAACCTATTTCTAACAATAAATGGGACTTTTTTTGTCCTCTCTACTTCTCAGGTGTTTTTTTCTTTTTTGGTTCTGCTAAACCTTGCAGTGCTTCAGGCCCAAACACACTGAAATTTTGAATTGTTTTACAGATGAATCCTGTGGGTTTTTCTTACTTCTCTCCCCACTTGCATTTGCCCCATTGTAATGGGCACTACAGGGCTGGAAGCAGTAGGTTGCATTTGGTGTAAATAATACGGATGACGGTTAGAACCAGAAAATGGATTTCTTGTTACTGCTAGAGAAAACGAGGTTCTGTAGGAGTGAATATTCTAAATCGGAAGGAAGGATGGCAGATCAACTGGCAGCTGACTGAAACTTGACAAAAGGTTGAGAGGGAAACATAGGGTTTGAAACAAACAGGCAATGGGGGAAGGATCAGTCCAGTCAAAAATGGACCAGCTGGCTGAGGGTCCATAGTTAACTACTCCTGTAGCTGCTCTGCTGTGCTGGAGTCCCTGCTGGATCCGCTCTGGTTTGTTACCTTTAAACTGCAGGATAGAGATGCTGGTAGGTAATGCTACTTCAGGCAATTTTAGGGAAATGTGAGGTCATTCTTGCCCAATTTCCCATTCCCCACACTAAGGAGGAATAGGAAGGGTAGCTTGACTGCGATTTCCCCCCCCCCTTACAATTAATACTAGATCTGGTTTTCTCAGCTATTCCCTATGTCTCTAGAGTATAGTGCAACATCAGGCATTCTGAAAGGAGATGACATTAAATATACCAAGTGTCAACTCTTTATTTCTGGCAATTTGCTATGGTAGCAAGTCATCTTTCAGAGAATCTTCAGGAAGAAAATTACTTTGTTCACTAAAAAATAACTTGGTCTTGGAAGACGCCTAACTGTATTGTTCAATTCACACACAAATATCTCAAAGCCCTTTAGAGTTGTTTGGGGCAAGAATTAGTGAAGTGTCAGAACGTCTATGTGGAATTAGAGGTCTTCCTTACCCCCAGATTAATCAGGATAAACAATAGAGCCTCACCATCCAGGAATGTGCTAAACCTGAACGGCATTATCCAAATTGCAAACCTGAATCTGATGCTCTTTCTGATGATACTGCATTATAATTGCTTTGACAATGTTTATTTAAAGATACTGTTTTTTTCCTTTTCTCTTTTGTGAAAATGCTAGGTTCGAGCTGACTGGGTAATGTACTTGAATATATAGTTGGTATAGCAAATGTCAATTGCAGAAATAAGGTTTGGATTAGTGAAATTTCATTGTATTATCCCATAATGTGTGGACAAATAATGTTCTGTGCTACTGCTTTCTAGATTTTTCTTCTCTTTTGCCTTCGTTCCTTTTATCAAAACTGTGGGTATTTGAGGGGAGGAGGGGAATGAAGAGCAAAATCATTTGGTTTGTTGTTTTTTTTTTTTTTTTTTCCCCTGTAAAGCATTAATGTAGTTCTTTTTTTGGATGAAACAGTGTGCTTCTCCTATAGTTTCATGAGAGAATGAATTATCTTCCTTGCTGATTTATGTAAGGAAATCAACTACATTGCTTTTGATATCTTCCTCCTCAGAATTTGAATCTTCTTGAACAGACCATAGTATGTTAACTAGGGTTCCCAGCCTTGAAAGCGCTGAAGTAAATTGCAGCACAATTCAGGAAACAGGTGCCTTGAAACAAGAGGAAGGAAGTGTTGGCAATAAGATTAAACATGGTTGGAAAGCTATTTCACGATTGCTTCCAAACCTTAACAGTCTAAAAAAAAAAAAAAAAAAAAAAAAAAAAAAAAAAAAAAAAAAAAAAAAAAAAAAAAAAAAAGTGTTTGATTCATTGTAGCGCGAGGAAAGTGTCTTGCAGAGGGACTCTATGGAGGAAATGTTAATTAATTCAGAGGTTAATTTAGGAATTGCATTCTGTGCATGCTTAAGGAAAGGTTTAAAATGTAATTAAGTGTTGATGAGGAAAAAAGGTGTACCAATGAACATCTAAAGCAAATACATACATGGAATATAGTAAGAAAATGCTCGGGCTATATTTACTTGCCTTTGTATTGCATTCCTTCTTCCTGTATATTATTGTAAATATTGTATATTCATATATAATTATGAGATATATTATTCCTGGATATTATTATTTGAAATACAAGCAGAAATGTCTTTGGAAAATATCATTGTCCTTCTGGTTGTTCAAAAAAGTTAGTTAATGGCTTGCTATGGCACCTGTTGGCTTGCTAGCAAAAAGCATCTATGTGTGCTCCTACGTTTGCTTCAGCCACCTGTCTGAATACCGTCTGTCAGTAATGACTTTACCCAATGTGACTCTTTATGCACCAAAAGAAGTTGAACTCCTCTATTAGGTGTATTAGTAGGCTGGGGAAAGAGCAGTAATGCTTAGTGTGTGGTGGTGTGTTTTGTTACTACTGCAGGATCTAGGAGGGGATACTTGTCCATGATCTGAGTTAAGCCTTTGTATGCTACAACTGGAGGAGGAGAAAAGGGTTTCAAACCACATCTGTGACTCCTTTATGAAATCATCGCTGTATATACGAAATGTATTATAAATAATATGATTTGAGATAAGAATAATCTATTAAAATTGCCAAGTCATTAATATGCTGATATTTATTGTACTCTGTTTCCATTTTTATTGTTGATACAAAAAGACTCTACTGTGGCATGCATCTATCTGAGTTTCCTCCCGTCTTTTAAATAAAATTTCTCTTAAGCTACTGTAGCAGATAGTGTCATCTACTAGACTAGTTTGAGGGCAATGATACTGTCTCGCTACTCTTCTGCGTTCTTTTTACTTGGGGAAAAAGAAGCAGCATAAGATCTCTATGGTTAGCACTATTCTAAACTGGATTAGACCTCTGAAGGGGTACAGATATTGTAGTTGGCATGAGATTATGTATCGTCCGCATCTCTCTAAGGTTGCAATATGACAAAGCACTGTCTTCTTTATGTAAAACCTGCAAATTTACATACAAATCAGCATCTCCTTCAGATTCACTTCAACTAAGCTAGAATTCTAGCTTAAAGCATTTAGCTTTAAAAAACCCCAAACAAAACAAACACCCAAAACCAACCAACAAAAATACGGGCAAAATGGGTTCAAGGAAAGGGAGATGAATTGATTACCAATTAAATAGATTTGGATGGTAAGAAACAAACACTAAAATAAAATAAAAAAAAAAAACAAACCAAAGCAACCAAACAAAAAACTTTCTCCTTCGTACTCCTCTTCAACTTCACTCCTGACTTTACATCCTTCCCTCCTCAAGTGGGGATGGGAATGGGGGCTGTGGTCAGTTCATACCAGTTCCTCTCTGCCTCTCCACCTTCCACCCACTTGTTCTTTGCTCCAGTGTACGATCCCTCCTGTGGGATACAGTCCTTCAAGACCTGTTCCAGATGGGGTCTTTCTTCAAGACCTGCTGCAATGTGTGTCCTCTCCATGGGGTACAATCCTTCAGGAACAGGCTGCTCCAGTGTGGGGTCCCCCCATAAATTCCTGCCAGAAAACCTGTTCCTGTATGGGCATCTCTCCGTGGGATGCAGCTCCTGCCTGAAATTCTGGCGTGGGCTTTCCACAGACTGCAGCTTCCTTCAGGGCATGCCTACCTGCTGCAGCATGGGGTCCTACACGGGATGCAGTGTGGATATCTGCTCTGATATGGCCTTCCATGGGCTGCAGGGGGACAATCTGTTTCACCATGGTCTTCTCCAAGGGCTGCAGGGGAACAATCTGCTCTGGCACCTGGAGAACCTTCTCCCCCTCCTTCTTCACTGACCTGGGTGTCTGCAAGGCTGTTTCTTTCACATTTTTCTTACTTTTTCCCAGCTTCTTTAGCACAGCATTTTTTTCCCCCTTTCTTAAACACGTACACGGGGGTGCCACTAGTGTTGCTGATGTGTTCATATTTGGCCAGTGGTGGGTCCATCTTGGAGATGCCTGGAATTGGCTCTTTCTGATATGGCAGCCGCCCCCAATGTCTTCTCATGGTGGAGACCCCTGCAGCTCCCCCTGGCCCTCCACTGCCAAAACCTGGACATGTAATTCAAATGCACCGTGTTACTGGACCAAATCTGATTCGAAAAGAACACTCCGCTCATGAAACAAATCAAATGTTACATGTCAGCTTCAGAAACAGATACTGAACAAATCAAGTAACTTTCCTGTGTCTGATATTTCTTGTTTATGGCTTTCTCCAGCCTGACCTTTATGGGTTTGTGCTCTTAGGGTTGTGCTGATGTGTTTTGGGCTGTAAGCAACATAAATAACACAAACTCACTTCAATCCCATCACATCTGTGATGGATGACAACTGTACAGTTTGTATTGGATGAACGGCTGAAAACTTTGCTTGGCCTAAGCATAGTTCTATCAATTTATACAAAAAGCTGCATCCTGTAACTAGTATTGCAAAGCAAGAATTTACTTGAAAATTACTGTTTCCAAATAGAACTTTAGTACTTAATTACGACAGATAACCCAGTCAGTAGAAATACCAATGTTGAAACAAAGAGATGTTTGTCCATGAGCTTTGCTAAATTAAAGTGCGTGTGTGTCTTTACTTGAATCACTGTTCTTTTTTTTAACTTTGAATACATTGTTTTCCTATTTACCCATGTTTTTAATTTAATTCCAAAATAGTTGTAATCTTTTCTGCTTCTGTTTTCCCATAGGAAGCTCTGAATTCTGGGTTCATTGTGGACCATATTTTTCCTTCCCAGTAACTTAGCATCTCTCTTAGTTGTGTGAGAGTTCTGGTGAACTACCAGCTCCGCACACGTTCTGCAGGACTGTGTGGTGATTATACGGTGCGCTCTACTGTACTGTTTGTTTACTGATAAGGAACACGAGTAGAAAATCCAGTGCTGATGTGCAGCATGTTTGTGCGAGCGCGCCTCTTTGAAGTGGCTAGACTGAAGTTCTGAAATGAACCTGCATGAATTCGTTAGGTGCTGTTATTTGCCACAGCCCTCTTGTTTCAAGTGCAGCACACGTGAAAAATCATGTACAGAGCACTCTCGCTTGCACCCTCCATTTCTCACTTGGCGAGTGGAGAGGAAAAGACTGACACGTGGTTTATATTATTCAGTCAGTCACTGAAAGAGCCTTGGGTACGTTCAAAATAGTAGATAAGGACCTAAAAGGAATGCTGCTTGGTTAATTTGTATTTTACATTTTGTGCCAAAAAGGCTTGCGTTTCCAGCTGTGTGGATAACAGCGTAACCTGGCTGTAATAGATCATGGTACTAGGTGTTCGCACTTAAATCCATGGTCCTGGGGTTGACTAAACCTGATTTAAAACTGATTTGTGGAGCAGTCATCAGTTCAGGATTATAATAAAAGGAAACTTACCCAACAGTTGCAGAAGAAAACCATGGCTTAAGGCTAGACAGCATAAGGAATTCTCTAAAAAGTTTCAAGAGGATTTGGAGAGGTTTGGGCACTTTTCCTTTCCTCTTTCTCCCATCTCAGTCTAGCATTTCTAAGCAATCTCTTGAACGGGTACTTGGCAGTGTTCTGTCGGTGAAAATGCGAACGAAGTGTTTAGTTTGTGTTAGTACGTTTCCTAACTTGTCCCCTTCTCCTGCCTTGCCTGCCACGTTTTCAATTCAAGCTGATTTACAAACTCGGTTTAACGCAACTGATCTGTTTCGCAGGCAGCGGTTCCGTGTTTAATCTTCAGTGGTGGTGTTGGCCCCTTCCCATCCTCCCCCGCCTTCTCATGTTGCTTCCGTGTAAGCGGCGTCGTGCGTTGGGTCAGGGAAGCAGTTCGGGGGCTGAAGGTGACGCTTGGGAGAGCGGGAGAAACACATCCATGGGTGAAGCAGTTTGCCAGTCTCATTCTCTGTCTCTGCCCTCCTCCAAATCACACGCAGACTGACTCAGTCACTTGCGCTCGCCCAAAGCAATGCAGTTTGTTGGGGTCAAGAATGAGCAGTGAGGGAACAGAGGGTGGCACTGTTGAAAAATATAAAAAAATAGGGGTTTTTTAGCAGGTAGGTAGCTTGAGTATCAGGAGATTTGTTCACTCTTGACTGTGGTAAGTTTATTTGCTTAATAAAAGGAGAAATTCAGTCCTCAAGAATTCTATTAACTACCTGACATACCAGAATTTGATTTATCAATTATCCTTCATGATGACGGTATAAAAAAAACATTACAGAAGTTTTAACCACAATATAGAATTTGTATATCAAAAGAAGCTGCACAAGTATGTACTGAAATGCTGGCTGGCAAAATGGCAATTATAATAAAACCAGGCTTAACATCATAGCCTTCCAGCTGAGTGTTAAGTGCCTTGCACACAAGTGGAGAACTGCTGGCTGAATTTCCAGAATGAAGAGCTAATTTAGTAAAACTGGTGGACTTTTATTAGACAACTGCTTTATAGTGGGGTTAAATCTGTAGTGTGTATTGGAAGAACATTATGAAAAAGTTACTTAAATCTTGTATGAAGCACTTAGAGTAAGGAATTCAGTTCTTCTGCAGAAGGTGCAACATTTAATAGTTTCTGTACTTCTACATTTTATTGTAAAAGTGAAACAGGAACAGAATTAAGCCTATGCAGGTTTAGTTAAATATGCAAGTGCTGAATTATATACTGGTGTTAAATTCAATGGGTTAAATGGTGCCTCTGATCTTCTTTAAGGCCCTAAAATCCTGCCTCCTTTCAAATGACAACTGTAAGTCCAGAATCTATCTCAGTCTGGATTCACATGACTATTCTACAGTAGGCTTTGCATGATGATTTCCACATGCTAAGTGATTATTTCAATCTAACTTAGTTTCAATGATTTTTTTTTTGCTGTTAACGACTGACAATTTTCTTAAAGCAAGATGATAATGCTTAGCATTTTAGAGATTTTTCTTGGCCTCAGTGCTAAGAAGACGTTCTGCTTTCTGCACCTGGGAAAGGTGTCTACTTTAAAATGTTTATATAGATATTTTCCCTTTCAGTCTAGCCTACTCACTGTGGAACCCTAAGTTTTGAACTTGACTTTGTCCTTTTTATTCTCTTGAAACAGCTGTTAATTGTTTAACCCTTTGAGTTATTGGTTCTCAGCTCTTTCTTCAACCAGGAGTCTAAGTACGTTATTATCTTAGAATTGTTCCCCAGTATGTCTTGCAGAGGAGAGGAGAAAGAGGACCTCGCTTGTTCATTCCTATGTCATTCTTGCTTGCTTTCCCTTGCTTAGTGTGAAGGTAGTCACAATGTTAATACAGGTCTGTTCTTCCTATGTACAACTTGCCTCATTCATTTTGAATTCATTACATCTCCATTTCTCATATTACACAGTTGGAAGTCAATCATGTCACACTGCTGGTGTGTATGTGGGTGTATGTAATAACGCTTAATGTCAATAATTAATACTCCACACTAATAAATGTTTACTTGAATCCATTCTATAACACCAAATTGTCAATGGGAATACATTCCCTTTAGAACAAATAAATTAATTTTCTGTAAGCCTAAGGCAAATTCTTTATAGGATTGAAATAAAAAGGTGCTTGACCTTGGTTGAAAGAATATGTCATCAGGGAATAACAGGTAAAGGTTACCTCACTGATAAATAAGAATTAGCTTCTTTTTACTCGCACCTTATTGACAGGAAAGTATCAAAACATCCTTTCAAAGTATTTATCCTTACAAGATGTCATTGAAGTTGTTTGATATACCTTAAGTTGTGCAAGCATAATCAAAATTTTTTTTTT
>VXAK01001731.1:35989-47894 GCA_013399435.1 Arenaria interpres | reverse complement strand
CCAGCAGCCCCCGGTACCTGCGGGGCATTTGGGGGTGGTGGGAGAAGCTGACGCAAGGGTTTTGGAGCCTCCAGGGGAATAAAGGAGGCGCCGAGCCCTGGGGTGCACCCAGCTCCAGACAGGAGCCCCAGCACACAGGCTGTGGGGCTGAAAGTCAGGCAGAGTATGTTCATTGAGTCACAGAATGGTTAGAGTTGGAAGGGACCTTAAAGATCATCCAGTCCCACCCCACTGCCCTGGTTGCTCCAAGCCCCCTCCAACCTGGCCTTGAACCCCTCCAGGGATGGGGCAGCCACAGCTTCTCAGGGCAACCTGGGCCAGGCTCTCACCACCCTCACAGCAAAGAATTTCTCCCTGATACCTAGTCTAAATCTCCTCTCTTCCACTTTTAAGCCATTACCCCGCATCTTATCAAGCGTTCATGGGAAGTATATTCAAGGCTTTGGGTGGGAGGGAAACCCTCCCAGAAAAGGAAAGTGCCATTAATAGATAGGCAGAAAGGCATTATTCCAATTTGCAGGTGTCTCTCATCTCCTTAGGCCAGCGAGGACCATACCGTGCTGATGCTGACAGTGAGCCCAGCCCCAGGCACCGTGCTGGGCCAGGCGCCTGCGCTGTGCCCGAGCACCACTGCTGGCTGCGTGCGGGGGAAAGTGATGGGACCAGGGGTGTGACAACCAGAGGGGCCTGGGGAACTGGAGTACCCTGCAGGCAACGCACGCTCATACAGAAAATACATACTGAGATGTAACAAATGATGGGACGAGAGGAAACGGCCTCAAGTTGCTCCAGGGGAGGCTTAGAAGGGACACTAGGAAAAAGTTCTTCACAGGAGGGGTTATCAACCACTGGAAGAGGCTGCCCAGGAAAGTGGTGGAGTCACCATCCCTGGAGGTATTTAAAAGCCGGGCAGACATGGTGCTGAGGGACAGGGGTTAGTGGTGGTTTGGGCAGTGTTGGGCTGATGGGGGGACTCGATGATCTGAAAGGTCCCTTCCAGCCAAGATGATTCTAGGATTCTGCATTCACCTGGCTCTTGTGAGGCATATTGGCCAGCAGTTTCGGCAAGGTGAGGTGGTCCTGCATGAAGCAGCAGTTGAGTTTCATCAGTTCTGTAAGGAAACATGGATGTGCTCAGTGCAACATCCCCTTTGTATTTGATCAAGCAGAGGTTTCCAGGTGTCAGAACGTGCCCTGTCATTGCAGCCAGTCACCAAAGCATGCGTTTTGCCCGTGCAGGTTTGTGAATGAAGGGGTTTATTTTTTGCTCCATATATAGTTCAGTACAATGACATCCCGATCCACCACTTGAGCTCCTCAGGAACAAGGGCTGTTCAAGACGACCACCAAAATTCTGCAGGTGAGCAATGGAGCCACCGCTGTAGAGGACCTGGGGACACGCGGTGGAGATGGGGTTTGTTGCTCTTAGTACAATTGGTCCCATTGGTTCAATAGTCCTTGAGCAGAAATGGGCAGAGTCAGTCTCCAGAGTCCTGTCATGAAACCAAACCTGCTTTTCAGAGAACAAATCTACCCCTGAAGGGAACCACTGAACACTGAAACAACTGGGAGGTCATTTTAGATTTGCTTTGGAGTTTCAGTCCGTATTCCCTGCTATGGTGATCTGGCACATGAAACACGGCCCAGGAGCTCTTTAGGCTTCTGCTTTGCCTTTTTTTTTTTTGTATTTCTGATGCTGAAGCTAGAGATGTTTTGTCTAATGCAACCTCAGCAGGTCAGCTGTTTGACACAGCCTATGGGGTAGGTCAAGGCTACGGGATAGGTCAAGGCTGAGTAAATTGTTGTCTTCAGGTTCAGTAAGAGCGGAAATCGGCAAAGCCTCCTCAGAAAATGAAGATAAATAATTTACTGGACTAATCAATGACTTTCTCTTACTCTGTTTGTTCCTAAAAATACCTGTGACCTAAATATATGTGAGCGTGTGCGCGTGCGCATGTGAGGCATACATAAAATAACATTCCTGTGCAGATTACAGGAGGGTAGTTTGTCTTGTTTGGCAAAGTTTCTCAAACATTTTTAATCACCGTTTAACATGTTGTAGACCTTAAATGGTCCTTCCAACCGTGTGGTCTTTCCAGTGGTCTGTAGTAACTAATCTTTGCCTATCGCCTGTTTGACAGTGCATTTATATCCAGCTTCCTTTTTTTACACTGTATCTTTATATTCATTACTTTCTAATCTCTGCATAATAAAATCAACATGAGACATTATGATAAATTCTTCTATTTCTCTTAACAGAGTACAGCAATAAGTTATTGGCAAATAGGTAAACTAACACAAAACTTGCAACAACCATTAGAAATTCACGTCAGAATAGCAGGAATCAGGAAATGGCCCGTGGCAATAGAAATGAACCCAAAACTGTGCTCTTGAAAGGGTTAAAAAGAAATCCCCGAGCTCCTGGTTCAGAAGGAGATGTCTGCAGGTGGAAAGCCATCTCTCTGGGTCTGTCACCGGGAAGAATGCTGCGGTCCTTCCGCAGGAACTCAGGAGGCAGTTGAACTTGAAGCACAGTTGCCGGCGTCGTTGGAAAGTGGCAGGTCTGACACAAACACCCTCGTGTGACCCCACAAGAGAGAGGGTTGGAGCCAGGCTCACCCCGCTTTGGGGGATGCACCCCTGTGTGTGTTCCAGCCCTTGGAGCAGGCACCGGGCAGCCTGGCCAGAGCGGGATGCGGCTCCTGCTGGCCATGGGCTGGCAGACAGACCAACAGACAGTCCTAGGGACAAGTCTTGAGTCTGTGTCCAAGCAGACACTGTATTTCACCCAGAGGGGAAGAGGAGAAACCTCGAGAGAGCGTTTTATCCCAGAGGGAGGGCTGGCCTGTGGCAGGTTCTGACTGGTGGCCCACCCCGAGCCGTGGGGCTCGTCCCTCTCTCCCGAGATGCTCGCTGCCACGAGGAAACGTATCCGCAAGCAGAGCGAATAGTTTTATCCCAGATACGATCTGTTCGCTCTCACCTTTTCCTACCCACGTCTTTATTTAGCAGCAGCAACTTTCTTCTGAACAAAGACCAGGCCCAAGCTACACCCTTGAGCCATCCATCACTTGTTGCCAGAGTGGTGTTCCTATTGTTAATTGTTTGTCAGGGTTGCTTTTTGGGGTTAGGCAGCGCAATGATTTAGTACGTGAGCTAATCAGCTCCGAAAATGTATTCTCAAAATAAATGAGATCCAAAAAAAAAAAAAAAAGAAGCTTGAAAAGTCTGCTGGTCTGGATGCAGCCCTCCCAGACTCCCTCACAAACCCCCGGCTGGATCCAGTGGCTGCCTCCAGTTAAAGGGGTTTGCTGCTGCTCCTGGTCTCTGCGCTGACAGGGGTTACTGAAGGGAAGGAAGGACGTTTGCACAGCGCCTGGCTGCTCGGCGTGTGGTTCTGGTCAAGATTATTAATGTCTCATTTTTCATAAACATAAAGAAATACAAGAAACATACCCACACACAATGGAAAAGAAAGGTTGTCTGTCTTTTTCTTTTTCTTTTTTTTTTTTTATTTTTTATTTTTCAGATGGCCTCTGATAACATGAATTCACGAGGGAGAATGTGGTTAAAAGCCCGTTTTGTAACCAGATCCTGGATGATGCACACACCGTCAATACTCCGGCTCTGGCTCCCTTTTATCAGGCTCATCATAGCTGCACCGGTTTGTTGTCAAAACATCTCCTGTGGAAGTCAGACTGGAGAGTCCTTTCAGTAGCAAAAACGCGAGGTTAATATACCAACCCACCCTGTGTTAAGAATCTCCTACCTCCTAAAAAAAACCACCCCACAATAAATAAGTAAATAACAATGCCAGTTAATTTCCTGGGCTCCTGTCGGCTCGCTCCCGCCGTGTGTCCATTTCAGCAGCAGCCACGGCCGCTTCTCAGTTTACAGACCTCTTCGTGGGGCTTGAAAAGGAGCGATAAACACCCTGCGGCAGAGTGTCTCCCCGCGAGGGGTGACCTCCGCAGGGAGCCACGGCAGGTCGGAGTTCAGGAAGGGCGAGAGCCGCCGTCCCTGGGCCCCCAGAGAAAGTCCTGTCTGGTTTTGAACACTTGTGGAGATATGAAGGTGAGGTGAGCCTCGTTGGGATTGGTCGCCTTGGGATCGATCGACTTGGTGATGTGGACACCTGATGCTGACCTCGGTGATGGTGATGGGAACAGCGTTGTGAGGAAACAGCCTGAAGTTGTGCTGGGGGTGGGGGTTAGGATGGGTATCAGGAAAAAATTTCTTCACTGAAAGGGTTATCAAGCACTGGAAGAAGCTGCCCAGGGCAGTGGTGGAGTCACCATCCCTGGAGGTATTTAAAAGCCAGGCAGAGGTGGTGCTGAGGGACATAGTTTGAGGGGGAACGGTTTTAAACTGAAAGAGGGGAGATTTAGATGAGATCTCAGGGAGAAATTTGTTGCTGTGAGGGTGGTGAGAGCCTGGCCCAGGTTGCCCAGAGAAGCTGTGGCTGCCCCATCCCTGGAGGGGTTCAAGGCCAGGTTGGAGTGGGCTTGGAGCATCCTGGTCTGGTGGGAGGTGTCCCTGCCCAGGGCGGTGGGGTGGAACTTGATGATCTTTAAGGCCCCTTCCAACCCAAACCATTCTATGATTCTATGGTTTTGTGGTTGTTTTGTAAGTGTTGGGTTCATGGTTGGACTTGATGATCTGAAAGGTCCTTTGCAACCTAGACCACTCTACGATCTGGAAAGCTTCTCAGGGGGATGAGAAACCCACAGGAGGCTTGCACTGTTTCAGAGGGAAGCTCAGATCCCCAGGTCCCCCTGAGGTGTGCTCCAGGTGGGTCCCATCCCAGCCAGGCAGATGGTGACCTCCAGCAGGCAGAAGTAGTTTAGACACACACATATGCCTGGGAGCTAATTACCTGTGGCTTCATCTAGTTAACAACTGATGCGCTCAGGGTGTTACAGGAGCTGGATGAGGAGAAAGGTGGATGACTGGAAACCAGTAGAAGATTTGAGGTAAGGAAAGGGTTGCTGTTTGCATGATTTGGGTGTCTTCTGGCTGTTCAGTGACTTGGAAGGTGCAGGTTTTTTATGCCAGTTTGGTGCAGGGCTGTGTGTGAGTGCCCAGACAGGGGTTCCTCTGCTGTAGCCCCTAATATGTCATGGCTTGGTTGGATGGATGTGGCCTGAGGAGCTCCTGAGAACAAGGTCTGTGACTCCAGGGTTTCTCTGGGTTTGGGTTTGCTCAGGCTTTTTAATCTAAGTACAGGTGAAGGAATTCTTTACATTAAAGCTAAATTAGTGGGTTGATAAAGCTGCTCTAAGCTTGATCTGGGGAACTCCCTCCAGCCCTGTTTTTGGGGTCAGCTTGTAGGCTTTGGGTGTCAGAAGGAGTCTCTCTGTGTGAAGAGGTGATCATCGGTTCTACAAACTGTTCAAAAAAGGATAACTTAGAGGTTGTTCATGTGCTGTTTTGAAAATGCCTTGATCTTTTTTCCTGTGTGTCTGAAGGACGAGGTAACTCACCGTTGCTGTGCTCCGTGTCATGTCCTGTGCTCCTGCAGGCACATGTCTGCTCCCACCAGTCCTGGTTTTGGGGCTGGAGTCCAAAATGGGATTGGGTTTAACCCTGCCTTTGGCTGCAGCGTGTACCCCCCTGGGTACCATCTCGCCTGCTTGGAGTGGCTGCACGTGCCAGAGAAGGAGCTAAGTATGAATATACATGAAGTAAATCGTTCTCTCAAATGGTAATCCTTAACATCAATAGTGGAATCGGAGAAACAGACCTCTTTTTGTCATTTTCAGCCAAGTACGTGAATCCCGCTGGTCTGCATCTCCTGTTCCTTCAAGCAATGGGCAAGTGTCACCTGGTGCCCATTGCACATCACATAGAGACCTCCAGTGGCTCATTTTTTTTTTTTTCTCTTTTTACCTTTTGTTCCCTGACAGGTATAAACACAGCTATTTGTTCACAGGGGATGTTTTCTTTTTTTTTTCCCTGCACAATTTCTTTAGGAGACTTTTCTGATCCCACCCCATAACGAGTTACTCATTGCAGACACGCTGGGGAATATGTTGCATTTGCAAAAAATAATATTCCTGTTATCACAACAAGCACTTAGGCAAATACTATTTTTGCCTTTTTTTGGAAAAAAAAAAAAAGGAGCTGACATTTCCTTTACGCATATTAATGGACACAGAGGTGAAAAGATGAACTGTCAAAGCAGATTATTTGTTGCCAAAGAAAGGTCTTAAACACCATGGATCTGATCCAGCAAATATGACACAGCCTTCCAGGCAGTGTAAGAACCAGGGAGCTGCAGATGCCGTTAAAGGAAGGAATTTCCAAAGCTACGGGGTTCTCCCCCGAGTCCAGAGAGGTGGAGTAGCAATAGCATACATGGATGGGAGAGAGATGGGTTGCAAAACTGGGTGTCAAATGTGTGTCTTTGTTAGCCATGGCCAGCCAGCATTGAGTGTCAAGGTCCCACTGGTGTTCCTTTGCGTGACAAAACCTGCTGGATCCCCCTGATTCACCAGTGGTGTCCCTCAGGGATCAGTTTTTGGACCAGTATTGCTTAATATCTTGAAAGGAGATTGTAGAGAGGTGGGGGTTGGCCTCTTCTCCCAAGGGAATAATGACAGGAGCAGAGGAAATGGTCTGAAGTTGAGGCAGGGGAGGTTTAGATTCGATCTGAGGAAGAATGACTTTCCTGAGAGGGTGGTCAGGCACTGGAACGGCCTGCCCAGGGAGGGGGTGGAGTCACCATCCCTGGAGGGGTTTAGGAAATGTGTAGACGTGGCCCTTCCGGGCATGCTCTAGTGCCCGGGATTGTGGAGTTGTGTGTTTTGGTTTGTGTTTGGCTGTTTTATTTTGTTTTTGTTTTTTGTGTGTGTGTGTGTGTATGGTTGGACTCAATGATCTCAAATGTCCCTTCCAACCATGAAGACTCTGTGATTCTGTGAAAACTGGGTGTCAAGCATGCATCTTTGTTAGCCATGGCCAGCTGGCGTTGAGCATCGGAGTCCCGCTGGTGTTCCTTCGGGTGACAAAACCTGATGGATCCCCCTGATTTGCCCCAGAAAACACTGGACCCTGGCAGTTGCTGGGGGCAGGGAGCGAGGAGGAGGATGGAGCAGAGCTGAGCTTGGCGCCGGTCACCACAAACGTACGGTGAGCTCTTTGTAGGACAAATTGGCTGCGATGTGCCGAGCAGATAGCAGCGGTGGCTGGGTGGAGGGCAGCAGCCTGGACAACAAGGGTGGTGTCTGCTCCCCGAACGTGGGCAGGGCAGAGTCACAGAACAGGGGTAACAAATAGCACGAGGAAATCATGCGGAGAGGAGGGGAAGCGAGCTCGTGTCCGCGGCAGGAAGGAGGGAGAGGGTGGAGAAAGTGGCATGGTGGGGAGGAAGGCGCAGAAAGACACAGGTCCACTTTTGTTCTGATGAGGATTGACCTTGGACTGACGCTCATTTACAAATCTGACAATCAGCAGCAGGCGTTTTGACACCGTCACTACTATCGATGAGATTAAGATCACTGTAATTATAGCTACAGTTAAAACAACAGAACTTGAAACCTGTCTTTTTCCAAAATGAACCTTCCCTTTTTTTCCCCTCCATTCAAAGATTTGAGATGCGCTTTTACAGGGCTGATGTCAAGGTGTCACTAGAAATGCACAAGGCCACGGTGATATCATGGTGTGAGACAGAGTTATGAGCAAGGCACATAAACTTTATGAAATATTGTAACTTTTTTTTTCCCTTCCGTTATAGCCATTGCCTAAACTGTAGCCATAAAGCTGGTCTTAAAATAGCACTGCAGGTAGAAAAAAAAAGAGGAAAAGTACTGAACTAGATTTTGTTTTCCAGCCAAGTTTGTTCAAACAGCCCTCGCTAATAGCAGAGCTTTGGGGGAATTCTGTGAACCCTGGGAAAGGGTATTGTATTGCAGATATCAGGGCTCCTATCAATAATTTCCTATCTCCTTGCAAAGCCAGGAACTTCTCCCTATCTACCTACGCAGAGATATATTTTATGTCAAGATGTAAGGCAAAATAGGCTTCCATTCAATAGTTAGCTTAAAATTATGTAAACAATATTAACTGATCTGTCAAAAATGTGTTCGTGGAAAACGCTTGACTAAGCTAATTCGTGTTTTTGGAAAGGTTTCTTGTACAGACACTTGAGGCACATCTGTTTACCACAGGCCTGGTAACGCCTTCACAGCCATCATGCAGCCCTCCAGTTACACATTTCCAAACAGTAATTGTGGGGTAAATAAATTAAAAGTATCAAAACGTATAATTATAAACTGTTGGGGGTCTAATGATATAGAAGACAACGTGATCGAGTCCTAGCATGTACTTTGTACAGCTGAGAAGATGTTCATAGAGGCAACTCAGTACCAGGCCACAAAGGCTAGGGGTTGTCTGGTGGGGCTCTGGGCCAGGGTTTTGGTGGCTGTGGATTGTTCTGGCCTCAGTGGCTTAAGCCAGATGAACAGACTTGGCATCAGAGTGTTCAAGGCCAGGTTGGACCTTTGATCAACCTGGTCTGGTGGGAGACATCCCTGCCCAGGGCAGAGGGTGGAACTAGATGGTCTTTAAGGTCCCTTCCAACCCCAACCATTCTGTGATCAGGAAACTCAAGTTTCTTTACGCTGGGTTAGCACCGCTGCCCTGCCCTCCTGCCACAGCTCCTGTGTGGCCACTGAGACCAGAGCTAGAGGTGGGGTCACCTCGCTGGTGGCCAGGTGAGGACACTCAGCAGCAGCTTAATTACTGGTTCTAGGGTCCATCTGCTGGAACTGCTGATTTTTCTAGTAAGCTTTATGTCATATGACAGAGAATAAGCAAAATGCTGGGTGTTTGCTCTCTGAACTAGGAGTGACTTCCAGATACGACCTTTAACTTGTGGTTCAGGTGAAAATGGCTTTTCAGCCATGTTTCAGTCTGGCCTAAGTGAGGTCTCTTGACAGTAAAGGGTGTTTGCTGAACTCGTCAGAGGAGAAAACCTGAAAAGACACCAAGGAATTCAGCCTTTACTAGAGTATTCCTGGGAAGCACCTGGGAGCCGTGGCCAGGGGGTGGGTAAGTGCACACACAAATTCTTTAGACATCTCAGAAGTATATGCTCTTGTGACATTATTTTCTTCCGGATCAGAGAGTAAGGGCCATTTGAAAGGCATCAGCGTTGTGCTCTAACCGAGCAGGGGTCACAGACTGAGGGGATCCCTGGGAGGGTTTATACATTTGGTAAAGGATGTGTGATAGGAGAAGACTAAGAATTCCATCTGCCACGGATCGCTGTGCTTTGCAGGCTTCTTGATAGTCATATCCCAGAGGAGGCCACAGAGATGCTAGGAGGGCTGGAGCCCCTCTGCTGTGAGGACAGGCTGAGAGAGTTGGGGGGGTTCAGCCTGGAGAAGGCTCCGGGGAGATCTTCGAGCCCCTTCCAGTCCCTCAAGGGGCTCCAGGAAAGCTGGGGAGGGACTCTGGATCAGGGAGCGGAGCAATGGGATGAGGGAGATTTAGATTAGATATTAGGCAGAAATTCTTTGCTGTGAGGGTGGTGAGAGCCTGGCCCAGGTTGCCCTGAGAAGCTGCGGCTGCCCCATCCCTGGAGGGGTTCAGGACCAGGTTGGGGGGGGCTTGGAGCAACCTGAGCTGGGGGGAGGTGTCCCTGCCCAGGGCAGGGGGTGGGACTGGATGGGCTTTAAGGCCCCTTCCAACCTGAACCATTCTATGATTCCATATAGACCTATTTATTCAGCAGGTTGCCTTTCTGCAGTGCCATCTACATGTATCTGTAGAATAAAAAGTCTCATCCTCAAAAAAAAATAAATATGTAAATAGAAGATGAAGGTGGAAGGCAAAAGAGTAAAGAAGAAACCATGCTTGTCAGTGTGGTGAGCAGCCGTTGTGGTTTTGCAGGTATTCATAGGGAGCTCTAAGTGGGAACTCAGCACCCAGAAAGAAGATGGACACTTACTTGGAAATATGATGGTGAGAGATAAAGACCATTGTGTGCAACAGCCATAGAGCAGCTTTGTATTAGTGAATGGTAGTATGTCATAGAATTGTCTAGGTTGGAAGGGACCTTTAAGATCATCTAGTCCAAAATGAAGGGCCTTGAATGCAAAGTCAAGTGACTTATGCTTGATGGTGAGAGTTCAACTGAGAGCACTACTGGGGAAAGGCTGTCAGTCCTTAGGACCCTACGCAGAAAAGCTTCAAAAGAATTAAACCTCATTTGGAGGAGAGGATTCATAAACTGGGCATCAGGAGGGAGATCAGAGGCCAGGGTGGGTGGCAGGGGGGAGTGACACACGCAGTCGTAGTGTCAGTGATGAAGGAAAGGGGGATTATGTGGACGCATGGGCAGGGGCTCTGCTTTAGCCAGGAACAGCCTGAGGTAAAAGCAGATCTAAATAAGAGGTGACCTTACAGAAACATACTTTTTATTTGGACAGAAGGGACAAGTCTGGAGCTGAGCATTAAAACAGGAGGTATCTCTCAGAGCTGGTCATTGAGTTTGTACGTGGAGAGGAGCTGGGGGTTTTGTTTGTTGGGTGGTTTTATTTTCCTGGAAATGAGATGGTATGGTAAAAGAGACCAAGATGTGTTCAAGGCTGGTGAAGAAGACTCGCTGAATGAGTGGTGGGAGGCAGAGGACAAGGGGTGCAGAATCCAAAGAACAAGATCTCAGAAGGAGCGTGGAAGAGGGATAGCGGAAAGAGCATCTGACTGAAATCTTAGAAGAGGATATGAGAGACCTTGAGATATGAGAGTTTCAGTAAGGTGTGAGGGGCAGAAACTGTTGGAGGAACATCAGGATACTATAAACAGAAATGAGCTATGGGATGAAGTGGTGTCTGGAAGGGCAAGAGGGGAATCAAGGACTTTTTGGTACATTTTGAAGAAAGGAGATGCTGAAGGATGTTAGTGTGGGGGGCGGGGAAGTCGAAGAATTAAAGGTAAAATGAGAAGGTTTAAGGATAATTAGAATTAAAAAAGATGAAGGAAACTGAGATGGCACAGAGATGTCGTTGGAAGGGAGAATAGACCAGTGCCCTACCACAAAGATGAGGAAAACCGGCCAGTTTATATTTCTTGGGAGAAAAGGAGAAGGAAGTGGTTGAGGAGTGAGGAGTTGCATCAGCTGGGGCTGCAGAGACACTTCAGATTCAGCTGGATCCTTACGGCTGCTTAGTTGGGAAGGTGACAGTACAGAGAGGTAGAGAATGAATTTGCTGCTGCGTTAATAGCTTCAGAGGGAAAAAAAAGAAAAAAAAGTGAAATGAAGTCAGTAGGCCAGACTGTGGGACAGTAGTCTAGACTGGGCTGAAATGAAGCTTGAAAGCAAATGAGCAATTTTCAAATTGAGAAAAGGACAGGGAGGAGAGGTCTGCAAACACATGTGGGGAAAGAAAAACTAATTGAATTATCTGGACGAGCAGTGACCAGAGGGGGAATTTGCACAGTGGAGAGCTGAGGAAGAGCAGCACTGGGTGAAGAACATAACAGGTTAACCATTACAGAGACTGAGAGTCAAATGAGCTGCAGATCTATTGAAGGCTCAAGGATACGGAGATGCCAATGTGAGAAATTGGTTGGGTTGTCATGTCATAACCCGACACCACCAAGAGTGGATGTGGGCATCTGGGAGGAGCAGAAAGAGCTTTGGATAATGGCTGGGGAGAGGCTGGGCAAGAGAAAGGGCTTGGAAGCAGCAGGAACAGGAGGGACCCCCAACCATTTGCACCACGTCTGCTCCTGCTCTGAGAAGCTCAGAGGGAGGAAGACACCTGGAGGAGGAAGACAGTACAGGTGAGGCCCTGAGGAGCTGTGGGTGCCTGTGGTGAGGGTACAGAGCTGGGAAACAGCCGTGAGGGGACAGAAATGCAGTGATGGGACCAAAAAGCGGGGGGGGGGGGAGGGGGGG
>VXAK01001731.1:11682-35954 GCA_013399435.1 Arenaria interpres | reverse complement strand
GAGAGGGTGGTACCACAGGGGGACAGGAGCTGTCAAAGGAAGGGATGAGGAGCGTGGTGGGAAGAGGATAGGCTTGGCATGGAAAATGGGCGGGCACAAGGACGATAACGGGGCCAGACGCCGCTGTGAACAAAGGGTGAGGTCAGAGCCGTGGCCGGGTGGCAGATGGATGCATGGATGAAAACAGAAAACAAGAGGCAGCTCCTGCCCGAGGTTTCCAGGCACGACATTCGGCTGCCTGCCACCAGGAGTGATTGATTACGGAATTAGACTTGTGCTATTTCGGCCCTGTGACTTCAGATGCTGTAATCTAAGCCCACGGCGCACTTATCCTCGCGGCGAGGAGAACTCCTCCGGCACAGGGATGATTTTGGGGGGGGAAAGATGTCAGGCAGCTTTTCCCCAAACTGCGGGTGTAATCCTGCCACTCCTCTCATCAATCATCAAGCTCACATAACGCTGGCAGCGTGCTTCCTGTTGGAGTGTTGTGAATTTTCAAAGGCAAAGTACGCTATTGTTTAATAGCCAATTATTCACTGGCATTGATAAACAGTCTCTGCTCGCGATTACTGCGGCAATTACTCACTCTCCTAATTTAGACATGAGGAAAAATTAATTCGAGCTTCCAGTTGATCATTTATATCTTTGGCTTTTGTAACACACATCACGGCACACCGAAAACAGCTCCACCATAAAGGAAACTGATCTGTTCAAATTGATAACGTGGTTTATTCTCGTCCTGTCCCTGAGAGGGGCAGGACTGAGTCCAAGCTGAAGGGCTGTGGCTGAAGGTGGGTTTTTTTACATTTTGGGGACATAAAGATATGAACATCGTTTTGTCAAACCTTAAATTAAAAACAGAGGGGAGGGATGTTGCTGTGGCCAGAAGGGAGCTCCATGTACAGCTAAACAAGCAAATAAAATAGTAGGATGTTTAAGTAATTTGACCTCACCTTACCCCCAGACCACCCTTCGAGTGCTGATGGACCCATCTCCGAACAGCAGACATCCCAGGCATTGAGGGGAGGCTTGTGGGGAGCAGCGGGGGGCTGCGGGCTGGCTGCTTAGGAGGAAGCTGTGGCAGAGGTACATAAAACTGTTAACAGTTTCAGTAACGGTAAGTTGCAACCATCGTATTTACTCTTTCTCATAATTCAGGAGCAGTGAGATGGAAAGGCATCCGCCTAATGTTGGAACAGGGAAATGCTTTTATTTATTATTAAAATTACTCCACAAATTGCCTTTCTGTTGCAAAGGGCGTGATAATTTCACGGTGACTGTGAGCTCGTGTCCCCAACACCTAGGGGAAAGAGCAGCACCTGAGGAGTACCATCTCCTGGGTTTCTCTCCCCCTGGCTCCTGTGGTTTTGCTTCCTGTGGCTCTCCTGGCATTGGCCACTGGCCACCGGCCACCATTCAGTGGGTCTCGAGCAGAGCAGGAAGAGCCTTTCCTTGGTAGGAGCCTGATGGCACATTCCTGGTAAGAGCAGGCTGGTGCGAGGTAGAACCTCGTCCCTGTCTGGTGAGGAACAGGCAGATGCGACCTCATGAAGCTCCCTCTGTCTCCCAAGCAGGGTACGGGTTGCCTGATGTTTTTGTCTTCCAAATTCTGGTTTATTTACCCCAAATGGTGTCACCGCAGCAAGCTTTTCTGTTCAGGTGCAGCACAGAGCTTGAGTGAGCCCAGGTGCATGTTTCACCCTGGGAAGCGCCCACCGGGCAGCGATTGCAGAAGGAATGCCACCCCTGTCACCAGCCCAGGAGAGGGATGGAGGTAAGGCTGTGGCAGCTCTGGTGTTCAAAGCAAACTGGAGGGGGAGAACTGGCTGAAAAACTGAAAGGCAGCAAAATATTGTCTCCTCTCAGGGATCAGCTCTGCTCGATGACACAGCAGCCAGAAGCATTTAGCCAAGGTAGCCAAGGCCAAACACGGGGTCAGCCCGTTCACAAAAAAAATGAATATTGTTTCAATTGGGAGGCAGGATTAGGTCCTTATTTTCCCCTCCTTCATTGCAGTGAGTGTTTGATTAGCAGCAGATCATTACTGCTAATGGTTTCCCTGCCCCTGCTCCCCACGCTGTGGCTCTGCAGCAGCTGGAGGCGCTGCCACCCCTTCCCATCTCTGGTGGGAGGACATGTCCTGCCTCCCTTGATGCCACTGGGGCTCTGCCTGTCCCTGGGATGCCTGAAGCTCCTCGGAGCACCTGAAGTACCAGGAAAAGAGAGGTGTCCCGACTCCCTGGGGAGGCACTAATGCTCCTGTGCCTGAGCCGGGCAGCAGGGGCTGGGGATGGAGGGGGACACTGCTCTGCCACGGCCAAGAGGGGCTGCTTCCAGGGACACTGCAGCCACTGTTAATGGGAGTTCTGGCCGCGAACCTCCTGTCTGCACGTCTCTCATGTTTGATGGAGCCATGGGAAATGCATACCCTGCGATTCCTGGTGCTGGTGTTTGCCCCAGGTGTGGAGCAATCCCAGAACACTGATCCTGAAGTTGCCACTGGGCTGATCAGAAGAAAGAAAAGAAAACTATCATTCGGAGCTCATCTTATCTGAGATTATCACGCACGCTCAGGAACTGTGTAATTCAGTTGCCCTGCTTGGCCAAAAGCTAAATAGTTTCTGAAGTTTATTTCCTGTCTTTATAGCAACTGTCTGTCCCTTTATTTATTTTCACTGAAAGCTACTGGTGTGCTAAAAATAATTTGTGGAGCAATTCTTGTGGCAGATTGTATAACAATTGCAGGCTGCAGTCGGAGCGGTTGGGAAGTGAAGGATGCCTCCTTGGCCGATCTCTTCTTATGAACTTCATTAATTTTTGTTTTTATGCTTTGTGCTAGAGCGTTTTCTGCTCCTTGCAGCTGAGAAGAGCTGACGGCTCGCATTGTTGTTACCTTGAAAGGGCAGTTATCATGGTTAATCCACCCTCCAAGGTTTTTCCTCAGGATAATTATTGTTTCGGTGATTCATCTTGCAGACCCTGCCCTTCCTTATTCACGCAAAATATCCTACTCCCTGCATATATTTCTGGGTCAGGCTCGTGCCACACATGTGATTTCCTCTTGGGCACGCCGACAAGTCGAGATGGATTGAAAGGTCAGCCATGGCCGGGCTGGACAACCTCGGTGTGCTACACAGGCAGCTTCTCGTGTCGCTCGTTGGGACTTTACCGATGGCTGAAGGTTTGCAGGTCCATGGGGTGGTGAGGTAGATTGTGCGGGGCAGGGGGAATGGTGCCACTGTTGTTATGCTGGAAAAATTTCACCGCTCCTGTCTTTAGTGGAAAACATTATCACCAGCACATCCTGGCCTGTAATTTTGCCTCATTTATTATTGTCTAGCATTGGCTTAATGCTTATGGTGCATTTCTAAGGTACTTAGAGAGGGTTTGTGGTTTTTCAAGGAAACATAACTCATGGGGGGACAGGGGAGGGAGAATCCTGAAAGTTTTTGGCACAAATTGAGTCAAATTTTACTGAACATGAAAAATAGAACCTGTGCAGGCTTTGACATGAGTTCTGCATGACCCAGAGGCTACGGGGAAGGGAATAAGCCCCACAGGCAGGATTACCACTCAGGAGACCTGGGCTCTGCTTTTCCTGCCAACCTGCTTGTCAGGGTCTGTTCGTACATCCTGTGCTTCCCTGTTTGGGTGCAAACCACCACATTTCGTAGCAGGCAGATGTTACCCAACACTTGTAGTTGTCTAATCTCAGGTTCCTTCTCAGGATACAGACGCTGGATGAAACCCAGTGATGCCACCAAAAAGGCAGGTCAGAAGCTTAGTTTGGGTTTGACTCCCTCCCCCTCAACTGTGGGGTTTGAGCTGGAGCAATGGGCTCACAGCTCATCAGCTCGCTCAGTGACACCCCAATGGTGTGCTGCAGAAGAAGAGGGGACCACTGTCAAAGGGAGTGAGCAAATCAAGTGGTGTTGAATGGAGCTAAACTCGGTGACCAGTCACAGGTGGTGTTCCCCAGGGCTTGGTATTGGGGCTGGTTCTCTTTAATACCTTCATTGACAACCTCGACAAGGGGATTGAGTGCTCCCTCAGTCGGTTTGCAGAGGTCGCCCAGTTGGGCATGAGTGTCGACCTGCTGGAGGGTAGGAAGGGTCTACAGAGGGATCTGGACAGGCTGGATCGATGGGCCGAGGCCAGTGGTGTGAGGTACAACAAGGCCAAGTGTCAGGTCCTCCACTTGGGTCACACCAATCCCATGGATGCTCCAGGCCTGGGGAAGAGGGGCTGGAGCTGCCCAGGGGAAAGGGACCTGGGGATGTTGGTCGACAGCAACTGAACATGGGCCAGCACCATGCCCAGGTGGCCAAGAAGGCCAACAGCATCCTGGCCTGGGTCAGGAACAGTGTGGCCAGCAGGACTGGGGCAGGGACTGTCTCCCTGTACTGGGCACTGGTGAGGCCCTGCCTCGAGGGCTGTGTCCAGTTTTGGGCCACTCACCACAAAAAAGATATTGAGCATGTCCAGAGAAGGGCAACAGAGCTGGTGAGGGGTCTGGAGCGCAAGTCTTGTGAGGAGAGGCTGAGGGAGCTGGGGGTGTTCAGCCTGGAGAAAAGGAGGCTGAGGGGAGACCTCACTCTCTACGACTCCCTGAAAGGAGGGTGTAGCCAGGGGGGGTCGGTCTCTTCTCCCAAGGAACAGGCCATAGGACAAGAGGAAATGGCCTCAAGTTGCACCAGGTTTAGGATGGATATTAGGAAAAATATCCTAAAATATCCAAAATAGCCCCACAGAAAGGGCTGTCAAGCCTTGGAAGAGGCTGCCCAGGAAAGTCATGGAGTCACCATCCCTGGAGGGACTTAAAAACCAGGCAGACATGGTGCTGAGGGACATGGGTTAGTGGTGGGTTTGTCAGTGTTGGGTTGATGGTTGGACTCAACGATCTGAAAGGTCCCTTCAAAACTAGAAAATTCTATGATTCTATGAAAACCCCTACCAGATGCTTCCACTGTGCTGCCCTTCATATAGCCCCCAGCACCAGCCCTTTCCCAGCAGACCAGGGCCAGTTCTTGCCCTTGCTGCTGAGTTGGGGAGCACCATGACACCCTCTAGTGCTGGCCCCAGCCCAAGGTACCCCCACTTTGCTGCCTCCCCTTGCTGTGCAGAAACAGCCACCACAAGGCTCCATGATCCTGCTGCCTTCAAGAGCATCTTGGAGGTACAGCACACTAATTGGGGTAAGATAGTAAGGCAGCTTCAGGTCCGTAACTTCCAGGACAGATGGGAAATGCATATTAGTTGGCAAATTTTATGCAATGCTGCCTTTAGCTAAGACCAGCAGAACCTGATGGGAGTTTGGTAGCAAGCTGCTGCAACCAAATTGGCTCGATTTTAGTTTAGGTGCTTTGGAGGAAATTGGAATCTTGAGTAAAGCCCCTCTGGGGACAGAGAAAATACGGGAGGAAAAACCCATAAGGTTCAAACTTCCTTTCTTTGTACACTGAGCATGTAAGATGAAGGGGACAACTCGCAGTTTCCAAGGGTCCTGCTGCCCTTTTGAAGGGCATGAGTTAGCTGTAGTGGGTTCATAACACAGCAATGTGTTTGTTAATTAAGTGTGGTCTTACTAAAGCCACCTCTTCTGCTCTTGTGGCCCGGCCACCTGAGCTGGATTCTGAGCACCTGCGAAGTCATCGTGCTCCTGGGACTGAGATGCTTCCTGCTGGGTGGCTCTGGCAACGCTGGTTGCCTTCAGCATGTGCCTGTGCCATCTCCTTTAGCCAAATTCACCTGTTGAGTTGGACTGTATTTTACCAAATTCACCCAGTGAACTGGGTTGTATTTTAATGTCACCATATCAGTACACTGACGCAGCAGAATGCTTTTCCCATGAACCTCTCCCGTACAGGTAGAACACGAAAGCCATCTCCAAACACAGGTGTTTAACTTCCTTTTCACACCCAGTGCTGACACACGCCACAGTGAAAACCTGCACAGGAACCAGCCAAAACAAATTGGTAACACATTCCTCAGGGAGCCCCAATACCAGTCCTGCAGCCATTTCCAGCCAGTGAGTCATGGGAGGTATGAAAAACCCCAAAGTGTTGTGTCGAACTCTCTACCTGGTGACCAAGAGTGAGGTTATGGGATCTTTATGGGACAGAAGTGGTTGCTTGTGACTGATGGTACTATTTTCAATAGCAAATTAATTTTGTACAGGATGGAAATCTTACTGCCCTTCATTGCAGGGTATACAGTTATGAACTCTTGCATTTTAAAAAAAAAAAAAGTGGAGTATTATAGTGATTTTTTTTTTCTCGCATTTCCTTGAAAAAAGTTAACGTAAATAATGACCACATTTATTTTGAAAATTCTCCCACAAGCCCATGCTCATATTCACAGTTTCTTTGAATGTGTAACACCAATGGTTCAAAGAACTGGGGCTTTAGTGGCAGAACAGAGATTCAATCTGTTACTGCTTTGTTGACAGCAGAAGGTGTTGGTTTCAATTGGCTTCAGCGTGCCTAAAATACCTTTTTCTTTGCTTATATTTTTTTGTTTTTTGGCACAAGAGTTCTGGAGCAACACTTCAGAGACCAGTTCCCTGGGCAAGTAAGGCTGCTTTCAATGCCCAAAGTAGCAAAATCAGTTTTGTTTGGTAGTACAGTGCTAAAATGAAACTCCTCGTGTTGTACAGGTACATCTCATATAGATTTGCATAGGTTTTTATTACTATACAAGGAAAATACCCAAGCCTGGTCCCTGGCTGGTGACTGGACAGATACACGAACTAAACCAGCAATAACAGATCCAGTAAATGTTATATCAAGTAAAGAATGCAGAAATCTGAGGGAAGGGAACTGGAGGGGTGGATTCACCCCAGTTTAGGCTCAGGCAGTAGAGAAAATAGAGTTTTATTTGGTTACCTGTCTCATGGTAGGTAACAGTTCTCAAAATGCTTAGTTGAAATTAATTGAGTTTTGATTAATGTCTCAAAGATGCTGATTAAAAGAAGGCATCTATTAATTTTCTGTTAGGTATCAGATACAACACTTTGAAAGATTTTGTATGCAACTGTTGCATGAATTTAGGATGCGAATCCATATCAGGTTTCTTTTAAAAGCTTTGCTGACCATAATAAGAAATGTGGAAACTCCACGAGCCACCTCTGGAAAAATGGCATTTGGGTGTTATATTCCCAGAAGACTAAAAATAGAGCCCTGTCGGTTTGTTTTTCTTTATGAAGTGACTAACTGCAGCACTCCCTCACCAGCCCTAAAAAAGAATTTACATAAAAGATGATGACGCAAAACCTTATCTCACCAGTGTATCTCATTAGGTCATCTACAGTGGTGAAGAAATGGCATCATTTTTTAAAGTCTTTTTCCCACCTCCCCTGACCATGAACCAATTTGAGACAATATTTGGGTGCGTATCTGCACACCAACCCCTCACCTGCCTATTAATATTGCAAATCTGCTTCTTGAACCTACAGTCAAATCTCAGCTGTTCATCATCCCTAACCTAACACTCTAAGAGGGAAACTATTTTACATGCACTCATTTAATAGTTCTTAATAATCTGCTGTCTAAAGGGCATGGGATTTTTCCGGGTGCTCTCGGAAAAAACAGTGTCTTTAACCACTTCGCTGAACAGAGCTTGTGGGGAACCAAACCTTTTAGTTCTATTTAACTATGTTTTGGTTTCTAACTTTTCTTTGACTGTAGGAAAACCAGCTGTCACAGCTGCTCTGTCCAACCATGAACACGCTTGGCCAGTAGATAAGCGATGACCTATGGATGTGATCTATCTGGACTTCTGTAAGGCCTTTGACATGGTCCCCCCTGACATCCTGCTCTCCAAACTGGAGAGATATGGATTCGATGGGTAGACTGTTCAGTGGATAAGGAATTGGCTGGATGGTCGCATCCAGAGGGTGGTGCTCAATGGCTTTAAGTCCAGATGGAGAGCAGTCACAAGTGGTGTCCCTCAAGGGTCTGTGCTGGGACCAGTACTGTTCAACATTTTTATCAACGATATAGACATAGGGATGGAGTGCGCCATCAGCAAGTTTGCAGACGACACCAAGCTGTGCGGTGTTGTTGATACACCTGAGGGACAGGATGTCATCCAGAGGGATCTGGACAGGCTGGAGAGGTGGTCTCAGGTAAACCTCATGAGGTTCAACACGAGCAAGTGCAGGGTTATGCGCCTGGGCCAGAATAATCCTCACCATCAGTACAGACTGGGGGGTGAGGTATTAGAAAGCAGCCCTGAGGAAAGGGACTTGGGGGTGCTGATGGACGAGAAGCTGGACATGAGCAGGCAGTGCGCACTTGCAGCCCAGAAGGCCAATCGCATCCTGGGCTGCATCAATAGAAGTGTTGCCAGCAGGTCCAGAGAGGTGAGTCTGCCACTTTACTCTGCTCTGGTGAGACCTCACCTGGAGTACTGTGTGCAGGTCTGGAGCCCTCAATATAAGAAGGATATGGAACTGATGGAGCGGGTTCAGAGGAGGGCCACAAAGATGATCGGGAGGTTGGAGCACCGCTGCTACGAGGACAGGCTGAGGGAGCTGGGGTTGTTCAGCCTGGAGAAGAGGAGGCTCCGGGGAGACCTAAGAGTGGCCTTCCAGTACCTGAAGGGGGCCTACAGGAAGGCTGGGGAGAGCCTGTTTACAAAGGCTGTCAATGACAGAACAAGGGGTAATGGCTTTAAACTGGAGAAAAGCAGATTTAGATTAGACATTAGGAATAAGTTCTTTACTATGAGGGTCGTGGAGCACTGGGACAGGTTGCCCAGGGAGGTGGTTGAGGCCCCATCCCTGGAGATCGACGAGGCCCTGGGCAACCTGGTCTAGTTGGGGGTGCCCCTGCTGACTGCGGGGGGGTCAGACCAGATGACCTTCAGACACAGATGATTCTATGATCGGTGCTGGAAAGTTAAGGGCTCTTGCTTGTGCTGCGTCCACTGATGGCGCAGTTACAGCCTGAAATGGGCGAGGGGTGAGAAAATACATGAGTTCAGGTGGTTTTCTCTTTCCTTAAAAATGAAATTTAAGGCCCAAATTTATCCTGCGATATTGATTCCCTCTACTTTTTGGTTTTTAGAGAATCCTGCTCTGCTTAGTAAACAGCTATTGTGATCTGAGAACATCAGCTCCCAGCAGAGTGCGTTTCACACACTAAACTCTTTCCAGTTCAGACACAGTGAACTCTGCCAGGAACACCGATGGCACGGGACAGTTGTGTAAAAGCGTGTAAAGGTACCAGTCACTCAGGTCTTCTAAAGTCTTTATATAAAGAAATATTCTCTCTTACACAGAAATCTCTGGATATTTGGGTTGCTGAACACCTTTTTTTTTTTCAGGGCCTAATTAAAAACACTGGAGAAAAACCTGTGCATCAAGGATGTATGGATATTTCATTGCTTCTTAATGTGTCTCAAATTAAAGACAGAAAGAACACCAGAAATGTGGCATTTTGCATTTTGTACGACAATTCACATTTTTCTTCTGCTGTTCTCTTTGCCCAGGAGAGGTCTAGCTGTCAGCCAGCCACACAATTCATACTGAATCTAAGAGCAGCATTGGATTATTTTCTGTTGCCGACTGTGATGGAGGGAACTCTGTTTGGCTTGGAGAAGGACTGCACAGCGATCCACCCCGTCCTGTGATCCACCCAGGGAAACGCAGCTCCATAGCAAATCTGGTGACAGGAACTTCAGAAACCCAAGGAAAGGGTGAAGAGAGGGATTGGGGAGGGAAGTTTAGTTCCTATATCTTAAGTTGACACAAAAACTCCTGCATTGACCCTGCTTGAAATACAACAGTCTGTGTTGTATTTCAATCGAATCTCACTGAATGAGATTCGAAGGGCCAGCAACACAGCAGATATTTTTTCTTTAACCCAGTAATCTTTGGAAGGAACTTCTTTGCCGCGTTTCAGAACTTCTGAAGCACAATGGAGTGCGCCAAGTCACGGTAACCCAGTGGGGACATGGGTCCGACCAGGGTTGAGATGCAAAACAGAAAGCAGGTATTTTATTAAGAGTGAAAACTTCATCACACACCCAGGAAATAATTTTTAAATCTTTTTGAGAATTTCATATCGTCTAATTCACTTCACTGTGAATAAACTAACAATACTGCAATAATTATCTCCGTGTTAGATGGTTGCTACCTGGCACCCTACAGTTCCTGGCTAGGGTAAGCAGAGGTGGGCCAGCTCCTCAGGGGAGGAGTCACGGTGGTCCTGCGGCACAGGGGGCAGTGATTGTCCCCTCCCGAGCCACCCAGGCCTGGTGGGGTGACCCTGGGGAACAGAGTGCTGGATTTTCCCCATCACCACCTGCGTGCAGCTTGGCTACCTGCTCAGAAAACAACGGATCTTTCCAAGCTGAGAGTAGATTTAAAGCAAAATTACTAATGCTTATTAATCTTTTATCTAGTAATTATCTAAATATCTTGATTCACATAGTAATGAGTTAGCTGTTCAGCTTATTTTGATCAGTTATGTAAAAAATGTACTTGGGCTGAAAGTGAAATCCCGCCCCAAGACTAAGGGGCAGGATTCGGTCTCTTCTCCCAAGTCACAGGCAATAGGACAAGAGAAAACGGCCTCAAGTTGTGCCAGGGGAGGTTCAGATTGGATATTAGGAAAAATATTTACACTGAAAGGGTTACTGAGCATTGGAGTGGGCTGCCCAAGGAAGTGGTTGAGGCACCATCCCTGGAGGTATTCAAAAGACAGGCTAAGATAGTGCTTAGAGACATGGTTTAGTGATGATTTTTATCAGTTAGGTTGATGGTTGGACTAGATGATCTTAAAGATCCCTTCCAACTGAGACAATTCTATGATTCTATGATTTCCACTGACTTCAGCTGGAAGGGGGTTTCAGTGTGTCTGTTACTGTGGAAGGATGAGCTTTCCAAAGCTGCTTGGTGGCAACTGATCCAGTTAAAGTATCTCTGCAGTAGAGTTGTACATCACAGCAAATTCCTGTGACAGCTGAAGTGTTCTAGTAGCATCCAAACAAGAATCAAGTTCCTTCCATTTGCATCCTCTAGATACTTGTACACTCGTTATTTTAGACTGTATTTATTTACTCATTAGTTATTCTGATGCATAGTCATAGAATAATAGATTGGTTAGAGTTGGAAGGGACCCTAAAGATCATCGAGTTCCAACCCCTTGCCCTGGGCAGGGACACCTCCCACCAGACCAGGTTGCTCTAAGCCCCCTCCAACCTGGCCTTGAACCCCTCCAGGGATGGGGCAGCCACAGCTTCTCTGGGCAACCTGGGCCAGGCTCTCACCACCCTCACAGCAAAGAAGTTCTTCCTCATCTCATCTAAATTTCTCCTCTTTCAGTTTAAAACCATTACCCCTTGGCCTGTCATAATGCTCTGTTTTAATCACCTTTAGTTTTTTGCCATTGGTCTGATGAAGTTTGACCTACCCCTTTCACCTGGGAAAGCACCAGAAATGCCTTACCTGACCCAGTGCTGGGGGGTTGTGTCGGGGAAGGGCATCCCTGGTGTCACCATCTGGCAGGAGCGAGATGGTGTGGCACAGGGGACAGCGGTGACACTGTTCTCATCACTGCAGGACCAAGTGGAGATCAGTGGGATGTGTTGGCTTTGGGCATTTGCAAGGTGGTGGCAGCACTGGCTGCTGCTCCCCTGTCCCCCCACGGCACCCGTGTTTAACTCTAAACTGTAGCAGGAAAGAGGAAATACACTGCGCTTGCTCAAACCATGAGTAACCGAGGAAAATTTGCTTTGTTGTGTCTGTCCGATGGTTTCTGCAGCTGCGCGTCACCCGCTTCGTGCTCTATGGAACTGGGGCAGTACGTGCCAGCTGAGGGAGGATGAGATGGTGTTACATCAGGCTCTAAGAGCAGCTTCAGTCTTACTATTTTTTTGTAAAATAAGCCTCGAGGAAAGCCTTTGACCGTGCTTGTTTTGGCGTGAGCTACACTTCAGTCTCACGCATGGCTTGTATCAGGCAGAAAGTTAATCGTGATTATAGCTCTGACCTTGTACAACTGTCTCTTTGTAGGAGTTGAGAAGTTCCAACTACACGCATCTCTTCTTCATCTTCCTTATTCCTGTTGGTGTTGGGGAGCTACTGCAGGAGAAGCCACTTGCACACCGACGACTCCAGATGGTTCACGCGCAACACATTTTGGGATACTGGGCGTGATTTACTACTCTCACCTCGCAGTTTGTGGGTGGTTGTTGGGAGCACTGAGACCACAGGTATCTCCATAGTTAATGTGTTAATGGGTGTATAATAGATAAGGTAACATATAAAGGGAGCATTAAACTCCCTCGCAGAACTGGGACCCGCAATTACATGGCTCGAGCCTTCTCTCCGTTTTTATGCTGCGCTGGGTTTAACTAATCAGTTCAACACCATTCATAGAGAGTTTTTATGGCAAACGAAGGTTTCTTGTATTAACATTCTCTTTTCTATTTCAGAAAAGACCTTTTCAGTCACCAAAAATATAGCCCTTAGTGGCATTATATGATTTGTAATAGCTTCATTTTGAAGAACGCTTTAATACAACAGGCTGAAATAGAGCGGTGTCTTATTTTCTACTGCATATACGCCCTCTTCGCTGCTGTGGTTTTAAGTTTCTGAAACAAACTAGTATAAAAATCAAATTCCATTAAGACCATCTATGCAAGAAGAACAAATCTGATTTCTCGTGTTGCAACCAAACCTTTGTCGATGCTTCCAGTAGCTCCTTTCATGACTCATCTGTATAGAACGATGTCATAAAATACACAACTAAGCTTGTTGGGTAGAATCTGCTTTCTTGACTAAATCCAACTATCTTCTGCCAGGCTCCTTAAAGCTCAGCAGAGGTCTGAAGGCCACACCGTGCACTGACACCTCTACAATTGGGGGACTTTAATTGTCTTTTGAGAGTCTCAGTTGAAACCACCAATACTCAGCTGGACTTGTCTGTTTTGAGCAGTGTATCTGAGACTTTCCTTCCTCTCTTTTGTGGTTTTTGTTTTTCTTTTTTTTTTGTCCCCTCCCTCTCCTTGCATGTATCAGGTATTTTATGGTTTGCTTGGTAAATCTAAATGATGAACCACCCGTCTGCATCTGTTACCGGGTCCAGCCCACTGGTTACCACCAGAGTGAGCAAGAAAAGCTTTTGGGCACAAGGATGAGATGGCATTTCAAATGATCACAGTACTGGAGCTGGCAAGGAAGTATTCTAAATCTAACATGAAAATTCTAGGTGCTAACACCTAGAGTTAGAGGTGTTGCTAACACCTCTCTATTTACATTTGATAGCTAAAGGTTAATTTCCTGAGGGGCTGGAGAGAGGCTGGGGGCAGAAGCACAAAGTAAAAGTAATGGTTAAGAATTTAACTCCCCTTCCCACCCTGGGGAAGGCCAGCAGAGAAGAGCCTTTTGAGGGAGGGTGAACCTCTGCTCTATGTACCTGTGGGGGTGGTGAGGCTCCAGGAGCTCTTTTATCTTCTACATAGCACAAAGTGCAGAAAATAACACAGCACTCCTTGCCTGCCACGATCCTCTTCATGCAAGGCAGCCGAAGGGGGAGAACTATCATTGCATAAAGTTCACATGGAGCAAACGTGGCACAAGTGCCCGGAGTCTCCTCTGGCAGTGCAAGTGTCAGCGTAAGAATTTACCAGCGGTGTTTTCTCTTCTGGATGAAGCTCAGCAGGTCTGTGTTTCACACCACCAGGAAGATTTCAGAGCACACCTTCCAGAACAGAAATAATTCTCCTGGGATGTGGCCCTGCACCAATGCTGGAGTCTATTTTTGGAGCTCTCCTGGACGGTTTCCAAGACCACCATGACACAATCACTTCGAGATGGGTGGTAAACATGTCTCTACTCTTACTTAAGCTGCACTGTTTGCTGCGTGTTCTTTAACTGCTTGCTCTTTATTGGAAGGATCCTCACCGTGTTGTCACCTCATCCTTGGACCCCTCTCTGAATACACAGGTGGAAAAAAGCAAACAAAGGCTGTGCTTTGCTGAGCAGGTGTCATTTACCAGGTGGAGCCCCCAGATGAGTCAAGGTGAGAAAGAATCTGATGAGACTAGACTGCTAAACCACCATGTCAGTCCTCTCTAGTTTGAGCCTTATCTCTTAATCAAGCTGCTTCCAATTACAAGGCAATAAATGCCTGTAGCTCTCACAGGTAAGGCTGAATCAGTAGCAGAAAGGTGGGGGTCAGGGGTCAGCACCCTGAGATAAAGGCAACAACTAATTAACCACTGAAAAATTAGCTGAGCAGTTCTGCCCTGCTCTAAGACATGATCAGGCCCCTAATGGCAGCACCGACACCGCAGCAGCTCTGCAGAATCTGCTTATCGCAGCACACAGAAAGCAAGTGGACACGTTAATCCCTAAATTCAGGTACTTTTCCTAAGAAAAACTCAGGACTCTGTGAAAAGGGGCTGTTTTTAACACTTAAAAATATATGTCTCTGATAATAACATTGAAATGTATGTAACTTCAGAGACTAAGCAATTAAAAACTTTATCTACTTGTTTTCTGAATTATACTCTTAAAGAAACCCAACAGCACCGAGAGCCACAATCAAGTGTTACAGCAACAGAAGGGCAGAAATAGGCACATCAAGTCTAAAAACTTGCATATTACTCCAAATTTAACACAAACCAGCCATTCATTTTCATCTAAGTCCCAAGTTCTATTCCTTTCTCTCACAAAAGAGGCTTTGCAAATGTGGCAGTTATGGTGGGAGTATCACAGGTGGAGTGGCTAGCACAGATTTAAGTCTTTTATAAGCATACTCCTTCTAAAATATTAAGTATATTAAAGCTTTTAAGTTGTTTTGTACTGCTAAAATCAGATTTATTGGTATCTGTTTCTCTGCCTCAATCTTATCTGTTCATACCTCACCAGCTGCACTAATGCAGAACTCAAGGTACAGTTAACGATGAGTGGAGCCCACCCTCCCGAAGTCCGGATTTACATCCAGAAATTCAAACTTGTGCTGAGAAACCAGCTCTGGAGTAAGCGGAGCTCCTGGGCACATTCATCAGCCATGTGGGAAATAAAGATTCCACACACACCCCCCCCCACAGTGAAGTCTTGTACAAAAGCTCTTTCAGAAAAGTCAATGTTAGAATAAGTCTGAGTTAACACTAGAATAATTGGTTAACACTAATTCTAGTTAACACTATAATTTGTGTAATGTGGTCTTGACTTTATTTCAGTAACGTGGGCACTGTTCTTCTGCAAAATTCACTTCCTTATTTTGAAGAAAGTAGAGTCCATTCACTGTAAGAACTGCACAGAATACTGTATTTATTAACTAAATCAAAAGTGTACACTTAAATACATACAGGATGTTCAACATAAGCATACTTACTTAACATGTTCATCATATCTATTATTCTGTCTTGATGTCAAAATTTTAAATAGTGCCTGCTGTAAGGAAACATATTAATGCTAAAATAAAAGATGCTGAGCAGTTAAAATAAAATCTCCATATTGCATAGTGTCAGGTGTCCGCGTGGAGCCCTGCCACAACTGCTGTAGCGCAGTGTAATTACATAAAAAAATTATGGACTACTCTTTAACATACAATTCCACAAGAGACGAAAGTGCAATCATTTGTTTTACCTGACTGAAAACTTCCCTCCTGCAAGACTGCGAATAATCCATGATGGAGAGCCTGGTGTATTGGGAATGTCGGTACCTGTTGAGAAACCACCAGCTTCCAGGTGAGCTGAAGCCGAACCTTCTGGGGAAGGAAAACTTTTTTATTCTTTCCACTTAAAACGCACAAAGCTAAAGGAAGATGTATTTTAGCTACCTGTTTTAGTACCCCAACTGAATATTAAGAGGTGTGTACCATCTCCATCCTCATCACAGGGAACTCAATCTTACTCTCGAAGGAGATGCCCTTCAAACACAACCTCTCACCAATGTGGCACACGCTCCTCAAATGCAGTGTTTCACCACGCTCAATTCCAGCTACACTCCAGTTTGGTACTGAGTCTCCCAATACACCCATTTCATTAAGCCTTATGTTTAGAAACAACTTGTAATTTCTCTTCAGGTACCAAAGCTGAGGAGGATGGAGCCCAAATGGTCCTGGTGTTATAATAAAGCCCTAAGAAAGGCAGCAGGTTGTATAGTTACCTCCTTGCGAGCAAAATCCCTGCCCTAAAACTATGCAACCTACTACCTCTTCCTAGGAGCCCAACGCTTCCTCTGTGCCGCTCTTCTCACCCAGCAGCTGCTCTGCGAAGTCAGTTTAGTTTATCAGCTGCTTTTGGTCTTCTTTAGGCCTGGGAACCACTGCAAGCGCAGGCTGTTACCCCAGCCTGGTTAGTGGGGAACCAGTTCTAACGCTCCGGGTTCAAATACTGACGGCTCCACTTTCACTCCCGCCTACTACGCTAAACTTTCGCTCCCATAAAGCATTTTCCTGCTTTTCTTTGTTACAAGACGGTCACACTAGTATAGAAGCAGTTAGATGGGGTACTCCTAGGACACCAGGAGGAAAAAGAACATAATAAGCCAACCTAGGCAATTATATGATTCTAAGCTTAAAAATATCTTTTTATGTAAAAACAGTAACCAGTGAAGAGGAAAAATTACACTTCTGGATCTTGGGTGCTCAAACTTCATAGCTTTATACTCCCCCCAAAAAGGTGAGGGGTCAGTTTTGGCCATTCAACTTTAATTTTGTATTACGTCGTTTAAGTCTCACTTCCGAGAAGAACTGAAGAAAAATAAGCAGATTTATTAGTAAAGTGTAATTGTAAGTTGTACCTCCAACTTTTACTAAGTGGTTGGAGTCATGGAATTTTAATGCATTAGAGAAATTGTTAGATCACAATGTGTAAGTTTGAGCTACCTGTATTTTTACATTCAAACCCAAATTCTTTTATAATTAATTTTCTCTCTCTGGGGTATTCCACACTAAATCTAGGAACACGTGCCTTTCCCTTGTCCCGTCAGCACTCTGCTGCTCACCTTGAAAGAAAAGTCGCATTAGTCAAATATATCATTTGGGGGTTGCACCATTCACTCCGATTTGAATCCTGCAAATTCTGTCACTGATTAATCTGACGCTTTAGAGCCCTGAATTTCTCTGGCAGATCTGTTTTTACTCAATTGGGACAGGAATGACTGCAAAGGACCGCGGTTTGTTTTACTCCTCAGGGAAGGCAATAGATTGTATAGTTATCTCCTGAACAGGGTAAAATAACTACCCTACAACTATACAATCTACTACCTCACTCTGACAGAGAAGCACATACTGCAGCAAAGAGCTTAAGGAGCTGACCAGAGTTTTATTCTAAAGAGTATTTGACACTTAGGGTAGCAATGTTAAACACCACAACAATTAGAGCAATCTTTTGTACTTGATTACCCCACCATACACATAAAGGAATCAGTCTGTTCTTAATTTTTCACCTGTTAAAGGAGAAAAATGGATGTAGAATGATAATCTAGCTTTTCCAAGAATTAGAAAAATCTAAACACAATATATAGATCAAGACAAGTTATTTTCCCCATAAGCATTACAAGTACAGAAGTTCTGTAGAATCTGACGTTGAGCTTTACAGCGAGATGTTTCCATTGCTGATTTTCTGCTGCTTTAGGAAAGACAGTAGATTGTATAGTTATCTCCCAGTTGTGGGTATGACCCTAAAACTATACAACCTACTACCTCATCCCACAGTGCAGGTGTCTTCATGGCTGCTGGGGAAAGAGTGGCCTCTGCAAAGACAAGTCAGGCAGCTGCTGCAGCAATTACAGATAAAATACTGATCACAGGAAAACCATTCCTCTTACTCCTCCCAGTCATGCAATAAAATTATTTTAAAGGTAAGATTCCTTAATTTCAAAATTTTACCAGTTGCTTGGGTCTTACTACATTTCATCTTTAGAGAGTTAGCAAGTAGCAGTCGTAGCAAGCGGTCATAGTCATTAAACTTCTCTGTTCAAGTACCATTTGTGTTTCACAGATGTACTCTCATCTGAAATTAGAAGAAAACTCCATCAGAAACATCAGATCTAAATTCCTTCCTCTTTAGAACTTAAAAATAATAAAACCTAGGACCACAGCTATGTAGCCAATGTACATGGCTCAGTATGAGGCCCTAGTATTTATAATTCTGATGAAATAAATATTATTATTATATATAGCAACTTTTTTCAGCTATCATAACAGTTAATAGCTCAAAATCATGTGCCATCAGTACTATTTTGTGCTTCTTCTGTTAGTCTTAAAATCCTAAAGTCCCATGCACAGGGATTCTTTTATTATAAACAAAACTCACTAAGATTACAGCTTATACCCTCACATTTAATTGTTAAACTGCCTTACCAAAAGGCCACTTAAAATATACATTGGTTTCAGATCAGAAAAACAAGTGAGTGTCTGTAACTGCTCCTGTTGTAACTTTAAAGCCAATTTCCTCATTGATACAGCTCAACATGATCTTGAAATAAAAAAGTCTTAGAATATTGAAATCAAAATACTTGCCAGACAGATGTGACTTACAGTCCCCTTCTCAGCAAGGACACCTGGAGAACAGAGCTGGAGAGGAAGACACATTGCTTTGTCAATGTAATTTAGAAGAGAGTGAAAAATGTTTACAGAAATGCAGTTTTTAAACAATTAAATACATGTTTTACTAGTACTCTGTCCCAATTCTAAGCTGAGGTTTTCAGACCATTCTTCAAACAAAGCCTTGATAGAATGAGAGCGCCCTAATGCATGTTAATGTCCTTGCCAAAAAACACAACGCGTGATCCAATGAATTAATATACAAAGGGATGACGTGATTCCTTAAACAGAGAAAAAAATAAAAGTTCTTTCCAACCCCCTCAACCCTTTACTCCAGAACCCTTTATACAAATATTGATGACAAATATTGGTGAATCACTCTTAAAATCTTGCTCCTGACTGGTATAAATCCCATTATTTGCTTTTGCTAACTTACACGCCTACTAGAACACATACTTTAGCATGCACAGATGGACACGAGCAGTTGGTCCTAATGCCCAAACCAGAAATAAATCAGACCAGTAGCACTGGGACAAAGTCAGACCATTACAAAGCGCTGGCACGCACCACGTCCTTTGGAATCAGCTCAGCAGAGACCCTGCTGTCAAGCAGATATTCCGTAGGGGAGCTGACAGCCTTTTCAGTTCCCTGTTCCTGCATCCAAATCTCCAGCAGCTGAACAGAATTCATCTGAAAAACCCATTTCTCAAGGAAAAAAGGCGGCCTGCTGAGGCCTGGCCAGCGAGGCTACCTGCAGAGAGCCAGCTCAGTGTCTCTGCTTTGTTACTCTGTGATGCCGTTAAGGTACAGAAGTCCCAGATGTTTAGTTTCAGAAGGAACTTTTAAGATGAAACTGATGGTTCCCTGATGTACTGAAAATATTTTAAGCACTTTGAAAAACTTAAGAGGTGTCACCACACAAAAATCATAAGTCTAAAACATGTAAGACAACACTTCTGACTTTCCTTTTTGAAAGTTAAGCCTGAAGGACACAAGGATTGCAACAAAGCTAGAAACCCATCTGTTGCATTTCACCACCTTTAGGCAAAAGTTAGGTTTATAAACCTAACCAACTTGAGAAGACACATCAAGCATCTTTTACTTCCATTGACAATAGGACTTCTCAATCAAGTTCTCTTATCAGAAATTCTAAATAATTTTCTACTTCTACCACCAGATATTCCTGTTAAGTACTTGCAACTCCTCAATCCTTAAGAATCTGTCNATCTAATAGAGGTCTGGATGGGCTGTTATTTAAGGTTAAAGAAGTCCTTGAAAAAATATTCTTACTTACTTCCAATTGTTATCCTGTGGTTATACACAGCAGTCTGGCTTGAGATCATAAAGTGCACACAGGACATTAGGAAAACCTCACTCCGTAACAAATGCACTTTATGAAAGCTCATCAGGTGTGCTGTCTTCTACCTATCGCAAAAAAAAAAAGCAATTTTATTGCTGTTAAATCAGTCAGGTATTATTTTTTACTCAGTTTAATGACCCTAGGGTATAGAATTAAAAGAATTAAAATCGTAGTCAAAACCTTCTTTTGGAAGTTCAGGTTACCTTTTGGTTTTTTGTTTTTCCTGCATATTCTTGCAAGGTCTAGTGAATTCGTGCTCTGCTTTGTATGAATCCTGCAGTTTTGGGGGTTTCTAACTTGTGGGTTGGTTCCCATGGCTTTTAAAAACCCTATCACTCAGGTTGCGATGTCCTTTTACAGAATGAGATGTGCCAGGTCTCCTTGGAGGCTGCTTCTCTGATCTCATTAAGGTTTTTCTGGCACGCAGAGAGACCCGATGTACAGCACGTTTGATAAATTATGCTCCTGGCACAGCCTCTACTGATGTGGTATGTGCTCATCGGCAAGAGAACCTGCTATTGCACCCATCCCTGCTGCTGAGGTCACCACACTGATGATATCACAGCTTAGGAGAGCACAGGAGTTTCAGGGCCATCCACCTGCATAGTCTCTCCTTCAGCAACAAACCCGACTATGGACACTTGAAGTTTTTAAGAAACACGTGGTTAATTTACTTGTTAAAAGCTGAGTTCAATGTGGTATTTCTCCAGTCACCACAGGCTTGTATTTTAAACTCCCCAAAGCAGGGAAAATGAAGAAAATGCCAGTAATTGTGTAAGCGTATAACTTTGACACAGCACCAGCTGCGTCCAGGGCTGAGGCTCCAGCCTGATCACACACAGCTCTCACCACGCGGGGGAGCTCCGGGATTTAGGATGCCACCACTAACACCAATTCCTCACAGTTTTACCCCATTTGGAGCCACTTCGAGACTCCCCTGGCTCTTTTGGGGCCGCCTTCTCCAGCCACCAACCCACACATCCAGCATCCCCAGTGACCACACACAGATCTACAAACTCAGGTCTGCTCCTTCACTGGGTTCTTGGTGGGGACTGGAGGGGAAAGGGAGCAGCATGATTAACACAAACTTAATTACCCTTCATATTGCTTCCCCTCACTTCACTCAGCTGTCCCTGCAGGTCTGTCATCGCGTGTTACATGCAAGCATCCCTCATCACCTTTTTTCAAAAGCTCAGTAAGATTACAAAGTTACAGCCATGAAAGTTTTAGTAAATTAAAAATTTTTCCTCCTCTATATTCACAGTTTTAGGTTGTACCTCCCTTTGTATTAATAAAGTACTTATCTTGCCAGAGACTTCCTCCTAATTTGTGTCCAAGAGAAGCAACAGTAGTAGAATCTAAGTGGGCTGCACTGTTCTAAAATATGCTTTTCAGGGTTTTCCTGAGCTACCTGTAAGTTTGAAACCTCTGAAATGATCCTAAACTGCATGAAAAAAAGCCTCAAGAATTTAGGTGTTCTTGTTTAGTAGTGCATAGCGGAACATGAGCACTCTTGAGCTATTCTCCAACCTGTGAAAGAACAAAAATAGCTCAACTGATAGTTAGGATTTTTATCCATTACCCTGCTGGAGGAACAAAATGTGCGGAAACAACACAAGTCCTATTTCTTCTCAGTGTGATCCTAAAAGAAAAGTGCTTTATTCTCTCAGTTACTTAATCCACTTTGCAGCTCAGAAGGAACCACCTGAAGCTGAAAGTTGAGTTTGTAGAAGAAATAGTTCCTACACAAACCATGCTTTTCTGACACCTACTATACGCAGTGTGGAGATAAACAAATACATCAGCTTGAGGTATATAATGCTGGGGCACATCCTTCTGTGAAAGAACATTGGGCAATTGTGAATTTGTGAACAGCTTCTTATCTGAGAAGACTATTTTTCCTCTAGTACTTAAATTCAGCGCCTAACATTAACATGACAGAGAAGTCAAAGCCGTAAGTTAAAAAGCTGTGTGTAGATTAAGACTAAATGGGTTAGAGGGTGTTTTGGTTTGGTTTTTTTAAACTTTTTTTTTTTTTTAAATTTTCACTTTGTGCCAAGTAAATTCACCTGCACTGAAAACAGGCACTGACCAAGAAAGCAAAAATTCTTTCAGCAGAAGGTAACGCCAGGCACCTTTTTAAGAGTCCCGTGGTTATGCCCAAAACCTTAAAATTTAAAACCTTTACTTGGCCACGCAGTCCATTTAGCAGGAATACACTGCTGTAAGTGTCACCCACACCAGAATACTCGTCTGAACTGGCAAATTTGAGAAAGAGGAGAAAAGGAGCACAGGCAGTTTCAGCTCACAACCCTACAAAAACGTCTACATGTGCTTAAACTCTAAGCACGAGCGGCACCGAAGTCCATGCACCTACACAGGGATAGGTGTCCACTACGGTATTTTTTGGAATTTTTCACACAACAGTGTAAGAGTAATAATAGAATTCATAAGAATAGTAAGATTAATACCGCTGATTGTCACCAACAGTGTATTTATCTAGTGTCTCAACAGGAAATGCTAAATTTTATATTTTTTTTTTTTAACAAAATCTGTATCCTATTTACATTTAACTGCTTAAACACAAAGCATTCTGGTTTTAATTTTTATACCATTATAACATGAAATATTACCATTTTGCCACATTTCCAATTATTCTGTTTGATTTTTGACTTATTTTTCTAACCATGTGGTTACAGGTGGAATATAAATATCCAGAAATCGGTTTGAAAAAAAAAATTAGAAGTCAGTACTGCCCACTTATGCACTGAATGAAGCACTTCTGTGGAAAAGTAAAGTAGGCGATCATAATAATTCCTGATACGAATGAAGAACCAAAGTAGTACAAATCCTAGCACCTTCCTGTAGACGTAATCGATTCTACAATGTTAGTATTGAAATATCTGTGTACAAAAAGGTGCACGTGTACTGGACAATGCTGGCAAAAACCCCAGTGATATTAGGAAACACGCTGTAGTAAGGAGAAGATCTATAGTAAAATGTTATCAGATGTTCACAAATCCTTTCTGAATACCCGCCTGTCAGTGCACAGAAGGAACGTGTATACGAGCAATGTATGTATATATAGGAGCACACTTCACTTGAGCTACAGCTTCAAAGGGCACAGAGGGTTCAGCCCAGTTCTCAAAAGAAACCATCATTTTGGCTATTTGTTCCTGCTTCAAACATATAAACACACAAACGTTTATTTATTCCCTAGATTTGTGTCTCTTACGACATGCTACCAGTACGTAGGCTAACTTTTTCTGTATGAAGTTTTCATGGTAATATAATTACATAAATTCATCAAATAATGAAGTTAGTGCGCGAGAACAACATTTTCAAGAATACAGTTTTATGTTATTAATTAGCAACATAATTAAACATCCATTGCCCTTTATGAGTCCCTGGAGCCTTTCGCTATTTTGCAAATGAAGTGCATGTTTTCCACTACTAACAGCAGTGCAAAATACAGAAGGCATTTATCAAAAGGAAAACTAGATACGGATACAGCTTGTTAGTAGTAGTAGAAAAACAAAGCAAGCGATTTGATGTTTTATCTAAGCTTCCTTTTGCCAAGTCTCCAGCCTTATTACGCAAAACAACTTCCGAGTGTGACCTATATGAATTGAGGTTGCCTTTAAGATACACATAACACAACTGGGTCAAAAGCCCAGAAAAAAAAAAAATACAATCAACAATTTTATATTAAAAATATCACAATAACGCTATTTATAAAGTCCCTCTTCATGAAGGGCTGCCCTATTACACGGGCAAAAAAATAATACTAAATCTATTATTGTACTGGAGAAACTGCCACGAGTTGGAACAATGGCTTTAAATAGCCCATTGGGTAAATTCAGGCTATTTTACATCTGAATGTTGCTGTTAAAACATGTCAAATTTGACAAGAGGAGCCACACCAGTCAGTAACTATTTTAAGTGAAGCCGAGGATGCTTCCCTGCTCGAAGAATTAGGAAGCGAACGCCCCGTTTCTTAAATATTTGTTTAATTAAGTTGAAGATAGATGATTACTTTTGAAGGAAGGGATTAATTCTGCCGCCCCCCTCCCAAAAAAAAATTCTCCCATAGATTAAATCTTCCCACCGCGATGATTTAACATCCTTCTGTAGGATTCCGACATGTATTTTTAACGGAAACAAGCCCCAAACGGCACATCCCCGGGTCCCCCCCCCCGCTTCTCCCCGGGGTGCCCCCCCGCAGGCCCGGTCGGTCGGGGCTGCGGGGGGAGACCCGGGGGAGGTGGGGGGACCTGGGGGAAGAAGGTGGGGGTCTCCTCGCCTCCCCCCAAGGCCAAGGTCTCCCCTGCCCCCACACTTGATAGCGGAAGTGACGTACCCAGGCGCTGACGGCATCCGCGGCCTATCCCCGGCGGCCCCGG
>VXAK01001731.1:0-11027 GCA_013399435.1 Arenaria interpres | reverse complement strand
GGCGCCACCTGTCCATCATCCACAGTCTCTCACTCCCATTGGTCTCGGCGCCGTGCGGTGCCGCCTCCACCCGTAACTATCTCCTCTCATTGGATAGCGGGGTAAAGTCTCCGCCCCCTCCGCCATTTATTTCAGGCATCTTCGGGGGGCAGCCCTGAAATGGCGCCCCCGGCGGCCGCAGCGCTGGTGCCGCGCCCGGCCGGGCTGAGGGGGCCGCGGACCTGCCCGCCCGCCTTCGGGCCGCTCTTCACCCCCGACCGCCTTGAGGGCGCCTCTCTTGGTGGTGCTGTAGCTGCCCGCAGACCTACGGCAAGGTCTCTCCCTTCAGGAAAGGGCTGTGCGGCCTGGCCCTGCCCTGGCCTTTGCTTGTGTGTCCCCTACAGCTCGCTGTTGCTTGGGTGAGGGTTTGTGGTCTTAGAGCCAGTGGTGGCTCGGGCTCCCAGGACAGCCACTAGCCATGGCTCTTGTTAGCACTGTTACCTGACTTTGGACCACTCTGGCCCATTGCCATTGCCCCTCTAGCCACTTCCATGTTGTTTCATGTTAAGCTGCCTAGGCTGGGAATTGGTCAAAAGATTCAAGACTGGTGATCGTTCATCCATCTTGTCAAACAGTGCCCATCTGAACTATTCCGTGGTGCCAAGTAGTTCAGCACTGGGTAAATCCCAAGCACCAACTGCAGCCAGGAGGCATTTCCTGGTTTGGGCAACTGTAGTGCCTTCAGGGAGCTCTCCTGAGGGGTGAGGAGAAACAGTTCCTGATAAATGTACTCTATGTACATGCAGTTTCAACTCAGAGCTCTTGCTGGCCTCTGGGCATTGCAAAAGTGGCTCTCCTTGGCTTTGACAGCTTTTGTTTTTATCATGTTTTTGTAGTTTATATAGTAGGTGTCTGAATAAGCAGCACAACTGGAGTTTTCATTGCTTTGATGATAGCATTCTTTGACAGATTATAACTTTGTTTAATTGGGGAGCAACCAGTGAAGTGCCTTCTCTTCCTTCAGCTTTCCCTGCGGTTTGTAATGAGTTTGTGCTGTTCCTTGCTGGGAAGAAGAAGAGTCTCTTGTCTACCAGCCACCCTTGTAGTCCCTGTTTTCAAGTTACGGGCCTCTGCAGTTGGGGGAGATAAACCTCTAGCTCGCTGTTTACGGCCTATTGCAATTTGTGTATTTTTGGCAAAGTTTGTCTGTACTTTTCTCTCTCCCTCTGTATTTGGGTTTTATCCTGTTCTACTTCAGAAGCAATCTGACTTGGAAGTGTTATGTTAATATGTTGTTACTTGATCAAAACACCTTTCCTGCTTATATTCCTTATTGAATTTTAACTACAAGGGGCTATAAGGCACATCGCGGCCCTTTAGGAGAGGGGAGATGGTCCTTCAGCTTCTTAGTGTGCCTGCAACATCAGACTCATCAGGGCCAGTACAAGCTCGGGGAGGGAGATGCTATCTTTAAAAACAAACTTCAAATCCAGATCTGTTTTCTGTCTCTCAATTTTCACAAGATCATTGGTATAGAGGGATCTTAAAAAATGTGTGTGCACGCACAGAGTATTCTTGCCAGTCTTTCTCTGTAAATAAGCTTTTTTTTGTTCTTTTGAGAAATGCTAGAAATAATAAAATTTTTGAGAGTTCTTAACAATTTTGCGAAAGTTTCTAGAATTTGATGACATTCTTGTGTGTACGGTGTCCTGTCTTACTTCACAAATGAAGATTTTTATCACAAATGTGAGAAGTGAACGTGGACCCTTGATGAGACCAACAAGCAGATTAAATAGTGACGTGTCTGGATAATGCAGACAGTTTTACGTGTCAAACTAAATTGCCGTGCCTCAACAGCTAAAAGGTGAACCCAACTGCAGTTTTCATCCTTGTGCAGGTAAAACTTTGACAAATAACTTTGGCTGGCTGCTGACTAACTTTTTAATTTTTACTTTCAGGTGTGATTTGGTGCATTTTCTGATGAATGCAGGAGCTTCTGTCTGCGTTCTGGTGAGAAACTCTCGTTGCATACAACCGGGAGGGCCTTTGGGAGGTCCTGCACTTCCAGCATAGGTCACAAGATGGGGTGTGAGCACCTAGAAAGATGACTCCGAGCAACATTCAGCACGTAAGTCTCATCCTGCCGTTGGATTTTGCTTAGACACTGTAGTAATTCCTGCCACTACACAGACAGAATTTACTAGAAGTAGTAGTTATCAAGTGTTGTTTTCCAGGAGTCATATTCGGCAAGGCTGTAGGAGGCACATGAAAATTAAAGTACACATTTTTAGCAACTTTGAGGATGTGCTACATACAGTGAGGATTGTGGAAGGAGCTGTAATAAGGGAGTCAATCACAGAATGGTTTGGGTTGGAAGGGACCTTAAAGCCCATCCAGTGCCGCCCCCTGCCCTGGGCAGGGACACCTCCCACCAGACCAGGTTGCTCCAAGCCCCCTCCAACCTGGCCTTGAACCCCTCCCGGGATGGGGCAGCCACAGCTGCTCTGGGCAACCTGGGCCAGGCTCTCACCACCCTCACAACAAAGAGTTTCATTCTAGTATCTCATCTAAATCTCCCCTCTTTCAGATTAAAACTGTTCCCCCTCCTCCTATTGCTACATGCTGTTGTCAAAAGTCCCTCTCCAGCTTTCTTGTAGCCCTCTTCAGATACTGGAAGTGTGATCCATCTAAGAGTGGATCACAGCATAGAAAATGTTGAAAGCAAAGACTGTTGACAAATGCCATTGGTATCAGTAAAGAAGAAAACAATTTAGATGTATAAGCCGCTTGTTCTGATAAATCTGTCCAATCCAGTTCATTCAAAATGGGCTGTTGTTGAAAGCCCAAGCTCTGGGTAGCTGCAGTGAAGAGGTGGCTGGTGGATACTGCAGGTCTTACCGAATCACAGGATGGTAGGAAGTTAGGAAGGGACCTCTGCAGATCATCTAATGCAACCCCCTGCCCGAGCAGGTCCACCCAGAGCAGGTTGCACAGGAATGTGTCCAGGCAGATTTGGAATATCTCCAGAGAAGGAGACTCCACACCCCCTCTGGGCAGCCTGGTCCAGGGCTCTGCCACCCTCACAGGAAAGAAGTTCCTTCTCATGTTCAGATGGAACTTTTTATGTTCAAGTTTGTGCCCATTACCTCTTGTCCTGTCACTGGGCACCACTGGAAAAAGACTGGCCCCATCCTCTCCTCATGCTGTGCTTGAGCTTTGGTGGCTCTGAGTGTAGAAGATGAGAAGTACTGGTGGAGTTACTCTGAGTATTGGACTGCCTTAGCACGCCTTGGCTGAGCAGCAGGTGATGTCCAGCCTTGGCCGTCACCTTGACCTTAGGGAGCTCAGGTTATCTCCAAACACACCAGTCATGACCAGTAAACAGCACCTCGGTAGCCTCCGAGCGAGAAGCAAGAGATAAGGGGATAAAATTCGTGGCTGGTCCCAGTTCTGTCCATTCTGCATCACAGTGAACATGTCCCTACGTGTGCCCTTATGGATTATACAGCATTCGATGACGGTCAAAATAGTAAAGAGGAAAAAAGCATGAAAAGGGCTGGCAGCAAAGCGAGTGTCTCAGGCTGGTGAACGTGAACTCTGTGGTCCCGTAGCACTGGAACTGGTGAACCCTGGATTCCCATTTTCTGCTGGATTTTCCGTTATCTAGTAATGTAAAAGTGACAGCTGAAGCTTTTCTCACAATCAGGCCTTTCCTATTTCTCCACCATTCCCATGTGAATCCCATCCTCTCAAAAAAATAAAATGTTTTCACTTAGTGTTGTGCCCTCTTTTCACAGAGACCGCTCATGGAAAACCATCGTGAAGCTTGTGGGAACTTGCTCTTTTTGCACTTAATTCGGTTAAATGGGCTTGAAGGCGGTGAGTGGGTTCACAAGGGATGAGGGGAGGGAGGAAGGACCCATGCACATACCTTGGGAGCCAGACTAAAAGCATCAAAGGTTGGTGTTTGCAGGAGGGGGCCTGGGACTCATCCCTGCCACCCCCATGCCTGAGCTGACACCGTATTTTAAACAGAAACATCCTACACCTGGAACAAAGTAGCCCCCCAGAATCCTACGGATCTCCTCTCCCACAGGAGTGCTATTCGACATGTCCCCAGTTTGTCAGATTTCCAAAAAGGTAGTTCTGATACTACCAGAAGAACAAAAAAAAAAACCAACCCCAAGCTGTTAACTTTTGAAGTTTTCCGAAGTTAAAATGTGTGGAGATTGAACAGATGTTACCCTGAAAAGGAGGAATGCTTTTGTATTCATTAGCAAAGAAATATAGAGAAATGATGTAGGGAAAAAAGGGGTAGGTAGGCTCTGTCAAAAATGTAAGAGGTACCCTGGTATGAATATATTTTTGACTGCTCTGGAAAATTATAGCAAATATTAGAAGTGTTGCAGCCCAGCATTTATCATTCTAAAATAAATTCAAATTATTTTGTAATCCCCTTAAGTTATTAACACCTCCATGGCAGCGGCAGGACCCTGCTCCCAGATGCCAACAGCTGTAATGTCATCTCCTGCATCTCTGATCCCACCCAGCACGTGTGTGAAATCACTGTGTCACTCCAGGACCTTCTCACTGTTTAATTACGGGCCAAACCAGAGCACACCCTCGGTGCCAGCAAGGCAGGGGAAGAGCCGGCTGACGCCGCCTGCGATCGTGGGAATCACCAGCGTGAGCTGAATTCTGGACTTGACATGAATATTGCAGTAGAACCGTATGATTTTTCCTTTGTCCAATATAATACAAATCTGTTCGTATGAAAAAAGTAGATTTTTATTAACATGGCTCAAATTCTCCTTAAGGGATGTATAAAAGGTAATTTTTATTTTTTTTTTTTTAACAAATGAATTAAGACCCTGCAAAAATTCTTTATCTGCTATGATAAAATATTCATTGAAATATACTTAAACTGAGACTTTGACTTTCAAGACATATATATGTATATAAAAATATATATGTCAGTCAAATGTATTATTTTAACATCCACTCCTTTTTAATAGCTTGCCACCTACTAATTTCTGAGACATGAAACCCTTCTTGCAATGAAATTTTTAAACCCAGCTCATTTGCCATTTTGAGGTCTATTAACAGTTAGCTAATATGAGGATGTAGAGAAACGCAGGATCTCTGCTCCCCTGGTAAATGTTCTTCTTAAAAGACAGTATATTGAGGCAGGGGAGGAAAAACAGTTATTTTGCTGAGGAATGTGACCATATGATTGCCCAGAAAGGTGCAGCAAGGCAGGAGATACAGGATGGCGTTGTGCCAGTGATGTTCATATTTTTTCTCATTTTTGTGTTTGTTGTTTTCTTGGCAGGGGCTTGTTTGATTTCAGATTGAGTGCCATTTTTGAGCCACTTCAAAGGATAAATGGACAATGTCCACAGCCTGACTTACTGGAACTGAACAGATCCCCTGCAAGTCAGATACGGGCATTCGATTTCTCAGCTTTGCTTCAACATGAAGTACCTTTATTACTGAAAGTGTACTTGTAAAATAGCTATATTGGTGTAGACTCTCTCAAGGATTAGTCCAGAGCCTGAGGCTGCTTCGGAAACTGGTGTCCGTAATTCAGGGGGGTGCTGCAGCTGGCACGTGTCTCCAGCTGGCAGAAACTGTGGGCTTAAGGCACGACAAATGAAACAAATAGGTTGTTTTATTGCCTCCCATGAGGAAATCTGTTCCTACTGCTGCCTGCAGTAGGTCAGTCCCAGTTTATTCTCCTCCCACACAGCTGGGAGTTTGCTGTGTGCTGGTGTGGTATCTCCAGCCGGGGTGTTCCATCGGGCAGCGAGGACGGCTGCCACCACGGCTGGTAGTGACACGTTCTCACCTTTCTGAGTTACAGCTGCACAGAAAGAAACATCTGTAATATCCCATCTTTCTTCTGCTTTCTGAGATGCAAAACTGCTGTCATGGTGAATTTCCTCACTGGTAGATGTAGTGACTAAGAAAAACTCTGGATGATTTTTCACTGTTTCACGAAGTTCCCTCTCAGCCCACGCCCAACCACTGGGTTCTGTCTTCTACCTAAACTTTCAGCTTCAAATATCCAACTAATGTCTCATGTGTCTCCTTCAAAAGAGTAGGGTTTTGGGGTTTTTTTCGATGCTTTCATGGTTTAACATCTCTTTTTCTGGCTGAGAGAATGACGCTTTCCAGGCAGTCACTGGAAGAGCAGGACACCCGAAACAGGGACCTTAGTTTGCTTTCTGAAATTCTGCTTTTGCTTAGAAGGGAGTATTAATCAGAGTGAAACCAGTCTCAGGACTGGTCCTGCAGGACATCAGATCTCTAGTCCTCTCTCTGGGGAGCAACTTTTCATCCGGCAGATGCAGGAAACACCTCCTGTTAGTTTATTCCTCTGACAACAACTTCTGTCAAATTTTTAGCAACTTACTACCACCAGATGACATTAACTCCACAATAAATTGACTGCACAATCGTCTGTGGAAAATAGATACGCAGGGTAGAGCAGGGGACACCACTGAACCTCTGACACTGTGTCACTGAAGCAAAAAGCTTTCCTCATTTTAACCTCTTCCCCTTATTTCTTTAGCGAGGCTGTGCTTCGTGTTCATGCGGGAGCTGCCTCCTCTCATTGCCCGCCGCTTCCCTTCTGCTCTGTACAGAGCTACGGGAGAGGGAGAAGTGGAACAGCAATAAATCTTAGTTTATTCTTTCAAAGTGGGCTTTTACTGATTGACCAGTAGCCCTAAAGCAAATATTGCCCCACAAACTCAGTTGCCATCAAAAAATTAAGATCACGTTCTCTTCTCAGAATGCTTTATAAAGTAACTAGATGTGTGTCTCAAAAGATACAGAATAATAAAGGAGAATTCTTTACCAGCAGAATCAGCTGTGCACAGATGAGATGCTGGCAGACCCAGGCCTAGAATAAGTAGGTTTTGATCCAAGAGACACAGGAAAATCTCAGCTCTTTGTTCCTGTGCTATTCTGTGTGGGTGGAGAGTGGGAAAAACTCAAGCATTTGCCTCAGAGCAGCACTGTTCTCCAGAGACAAGCGGAGCCAAGTAAAAGAAGGGGCAAGAGGAGTTTGTCTGCTGGTTAAAGACTTCTTTTCTCTTCATCCAGGAGTCAAAATGAAGGAAAGATCTTTCTGTGATTCTCACAGGAGCGGACTATTGAGTCTTCAGACCAAGATGTAGCGTGAATATTTATAAATCAAAGTACTTTCTAAAATCTACATCTTATCCAAAGTAAACGAGTGCTGTCTCTGTATGGAAAATTCATAGCTAAAAATAAAATTTCATTTTTTGTGTTAAATATTGCCTTAAAACCAAACACTTTACCCCAATCTGTAGTTAAAAGGATGCCGGTGTCCGTTCAGGACCGCTTGATGACTTTGCAGGGTTACTTATGTGGGGAGGGACACTCAGCCCCGTTGGCAGCTGGCATGCTGGTTTCCAGGTTATTTCCATTTTCCCTCTGGAGGGCTGAAGAACAGAGGGAAGACCACCCCCCAGCAGGGCAGGACACCACCAAAGCCTGTGGAACAGGTGGCACAAGCAGCCAGCCAGCTTCCCACCAGGAGAGCATGATGACTTGGGCATAACCAGGAAAGTCCTTCATTTTAATTCCATTTATCGTTGCGGAGGGACCCAGCACTCTTGGGCCCTACAGTTAATGTAATTTCCGCTCCAGTCCACCACAAACTACTCAGACCAGTAACTTCTTCCTCTGCCACATGCTTTCAGGGGCCAAAGCCATTTGACATATCCTAACACGTATTTCACGTTCGGATTGACTCAGTCTTTGCAATTTGCAGTCAATGCTTCCAGCACCCTGAATCATAGAATAGTTTGGGTTGGAGGGGACCTTTAAAGGCCACCTAGTCCAGCCCCCCTGAAATGAGCAGAGACATCCCCCAACTAGATGATGTTGCTCAAAGCCCTGTCCAAACTGACCTGCAACGTGTCCAGGAATGGGAAATCTACCATATCTCTGGGCAACATGGGCCAGGGTCTCACCACCCTAAGCATAAAAAATTACTTCTTTATTTCTAGTTGGAATCTCCCCTCTTATAATTTAAGGCCATTATCCCTGTTGTATCGCAACAGACCCTGCTAAATTGTCTGTCCCCATCTTTCTTATAAGCCCCCTTCGAGTACTGGAAGGCAGCTATGAGATCTCCCCAGAGCCTTCCCTTCTCCAGACTGAACCCCCCAACTCTCTCAGCCTGTCCTCACAGCAGAGGGGCTCCAGCCCTCCCAGCATCTCCATGGCCTCCTCTGGCCCCGCTCCAACAGGTCCATGTCCTGATGTTAGTGGCCCCAGAGCTCGAGGCAGCATTTGTGGGGAGAGGGGGGTGTCTCACCAGCATGGAGCAGAGGGGCAGAATCCCCACCCCTGGCCCTGCTGGCCATGCTGCTGGGGATGCAGGAGGTTTCTGGGCTGCCAGCACATGTTCCTGGCTCATGTCCAGCTTTTCACCCACCAGTATCCCTAAGTTCTTCTCGGCAGGGCTGCTCTCCATCCCTCCTCCCTGTGCTGATGCCATGGATTGCCCTGACACAGGTGCAGGAGGACCTTGCACTTGGCCTTGTTGAACCTCATGCGGTTCGCACAGGCCCACTTCTCAAGCTTCTCCAGATCCCTCTGGATGGCATCCCCTCCCTCAGCTGTGTTAACCACAACTCACAGCTTGGTGTCATGCACAAACTTGTTGAGGGTGCCCTCAATCCCACTGTCCCAATACAGGCCCCTAAGGGACACCACTCATCACTGATCTCCATGCAGACATCAGGCTGTTGACCATTACCCTCTGGATGTGACCGTCCAACCGATTCCTCATCCACCAAACAGCCCACCCATTAAATCCGTATTTCTCCAATTTAGCGAGAAGGATATTGAGGGGACCGTGTTAAAAGCCTTACAGAAGTCCAGATAGATGACATCCATAGCTCTTCCCTTGTCCCCTGATGTAGTCACGCCATTATATGAGGCCACTAGGTTTGGTCAGGCAGCATATACCCCACGTGTGCTCTCTCGGTGGTTCCTTTTGCATATCAAATAATTTAAGAGAATGTTTTTTTCTGCTTTATTGATTGACTTTGCTTTTTAAAGACCCTGACAGAAAGTAGTCCCTTACATTTCACATGAAGAAGAAATTGAAAAGTAAACGCTTTGTCTTTCCCATAAAACCAAAGTGACTCGTTGGCCTTGGGTCCCCCAAGGCGGCAAACGGGGCTCCAGCCTGGAAGCTGCTACAGAAGGGGATCTTGGGCTGATCTCAAGGCTGAAATCACTCTTCAATTTCATGACCACAGCACCTGAGGAAGTCAGAAACCCCTGGGCTGTGGATTCTTGTTCTTCTGGGACACTGAGTGAGCTCCTTGCTGTGCCCATAAAGATGAGAGGAAAAACAGGTAGAGCTGTGGGCTCAGCCCTGGGTGGGGGCTCTATCCAGCTCTTGGACGGGAGCTGCCAGAGGGGAAGCGCTCCTCTCCCCAGGAGGGCAGATCCCTGGGCTGTGCTCCAGCAGCTCTCCACCAGTCCACTGAGAGCCGTCCCCACGCAGCCAGGGCCCGGCTGTAACATCACAGCTCCTCTGTGAGGTCACGGCAGGTCTGTGAGGTCACCGAGCCACCATAAGTACTGACGGCTCAGCCCGTGGTCCCCAGTGCAGCACTTGCAGGACTTGCAGCAGCAGCAGGACTTGCAGCAGCAGCACGATGCGAGCGAAGGGGGCCATGGCCCCTGCCCAACGCTTCCTCCTCATCCTCTTCCTCCTGGTGGCCCTGCACACCAGGGTGGCCTGGGCTGCTCCCTGGCAAGCTCAGGGAGCAGGTAAGCGAACGACTTTGGCAATCTCCACCCACCTCTGGCTCCCACCTGGTCACCTGAGCCCCTTCCAGTCCCTGCAGGTCCCTAAGGCAGAACCTTTGGATCCCAACGTGCAATGGAAACCTTTCTCATCTCTGCTTGCTTCTAGATGAAAGTGGTGGCAATGGTCGTCCTGCTTATCCAGTGGATCTTGGATTGCATCCCTTAGGGCCTCCTGCAGGTGCGTTCTCAGTGTCCCTTTCCTTGAAAGCAGAAAGATGGACAACGTGGCAAGAGCTTATTCATGTGCAATTTCCTGTAAGACCCTCTCAGGGTCAAGGGCTTCCCAAATTCTTGCCCTATTCCTGTCCTTGATCCCGAGAGCAGTCCCACAGCTAAGTCAGCGGGAGGAAGGAGCATTTCCCTTTGAATCCTTTTTCCATGGGAAATGACTTTGCTCCTTCCGTGCCCGATGCGCAGAGGTGGAGAAGAGCAGAGAGGGAATGGGTTGGGCCCAGTGATGTGCCCTCGGGCCAAGGGAGGTCCCAATAAAGGGTGGAGGCTTCTCCTGGGTGTTTATTTTACAGACATGCCCAAAGGGGAGGCTTTTCCAGCTCCTTGGCTGGATCCTGCACTAGAGCCCGGCTGACGTCGCAGGGGGAATTGTCTGTCCCTGCTGACCTCGCCGGCTTTGCACTGCTTTTCTGTAATTGATTGATACGACAGTGAACCAAATGCTTTCTGTGAAGGTCTTCCAAGAGAGAAGAACCCAGCTGAAGGAGATAAAATGACCCCGGACCCACGTGAAGTCCTCAGGGACATTCTCAAGGAAATGGATGCAGTACATGGTGGGTGTATTTCACTCTGTGGCAGCCGTGGGACTCGGACACCAGAGGTTTTTGCTCCATGTCCCAGGCAGCACTGGCTGCCCTTTACTAGTCCTATAAGTCAGCTGGAGATGCTGATTCGGAAGCTTTTGGGGTTGTGCTCAATTTCCCGTCTGTAGACCAAGAGCTGGGATGGGAGGAATGTAAGCTTTGCTGGTGCTCTCAGGGCAGGGCAGGAGGGTCTGGTGGAAGAACCCTTACCCTGGCTGGCCTGGCTGCCGCATATTCTTCTCCTCTTCTGGGAAGGCCGGCATTTAGCATCATCTTGCAGTTGGCCAAAAACGCAGTAGATGTAAATCAATGTTGGAGCAGTGACTGGGCAAGCCCCAGAAGCCCAGGCCTTCTTTCTCACCCTCATGG